>WPIO01000020.1:4537500-4897500 GCA_009760855.2 Cristatella mucedo
CTCTGCCTTGGCCGGCAGCGTCAGTCGGCCGCCGCCGATTGCTGACCGCACTAGCCGCAGTCCTTCCGATTGGCCTCCCGGAGGCACGGGGGCAGCCTCTTAAACTCCGCCCGTTGAATGTGCGTTTCGACTCGACTGTCATTAGACCAATACTTAAAAAGCCTGAATTGGATTCTGAGAACCTAGCAAACTGTCACCCAGTCTCCCCCTCTTCGCTTCCGGTATATGGCTCGCGAAAATAATGATAATAATGGTAATACATTTGTAGAGCGTCCTCAGATAATTTGATCTCTTTCTAGGCACTTTACATTTGCTGCAAAAGAAGCATGATAGAATGGTTAACCGTTATTCTAACAAGCTTTTGCAACGCGTTGAAATAGGAATTGTCGGAAAATCTCAGTCAGAATTCAAGCTCGCGCCACTTCGCCGAAGCTGCTCCCTCTCGTACGACCTTCGCCTTGGTTCTGGACAGCAGCCTATAATGGTAGCATCACTGCTCTCCGGTCCTGCTCAATCTACCGGCTACCGTTTGACACTATAGATCCTCATCGATCGATCCTACTCGAAAGATTGACAGCAACGATCGTGCTCTTGCAGTAAGGCGTCGGTCGGCTGGCATCGTTCTACTGGACTTCTCCCGTACTAGTTCCGTCCGTGTCCTGTGGTGGGTGACAAACTCTCCTCCAGCTGTCCAGTCCACGTCGGAGTTTTACAAGGGCCCGTTTTCGGACCTTTGCTGTTGTCCATTTATTCGGGCCTCTCGGAAAAGCGGTTCAACCCCATAGCGTCCGCTATCACTGCTATGCTAATAGTGGCCAGCTGTACATGCCCTTTAATCCATCGGAATCAGCTGCAGCGACTGAATAACAGCCGTGCAGACATTCTATCCTGAATGTTGGCACATTTTCTGTAGCTAAAAGACTATACAACCAAATTCCCTACTCGTAGGATACCCTAAGCGTACGGCTGGGCTAAAGGACTTTGCTCTCTTCCAATTAGTAGTAATGCTGTAGCACGACCGTCATCATGCACTCGTAATTTCGGCGTCCTCTTGAATAAGTATTGACGATTAGACATTTCAGTTAGAATTCCAAGTCCAAGGTTAGAGATTGCCCACCAAGGCGGCTGGCTAAATTTCTAAATAGCTCCGCCTTTCTGTCTAAGCTGGACCAATATAAATCAGTTTTGCCTGAACTACCAGGAAAAAGCCATCAAGCCTCCAGAGCTGATGATAAATATGGCTGCAAGGTCGGTCGACGAATCCGAAAGGTCCAGCCATGTGTCTCCTTCGCCGAAGGAGCTGCAACGGCTCCCGGTTGATTGGTGAATGCAGAGGAAATATCCTACTGTAAGACCCACAAGGGCCACATACCGTGGCTCTCGTCTCACTCGTACCTAGCTGAACCGACGTATCGATTGAAGCCTCCCCCGTGCTCCCTGTCCTCGATGGGCAATACATTAGCCGCTCCGTTCATTCGCTTAAAGACTTGCATACTGACCCTGTGTCTTTCACCCCCTAACCACGTTATTCTTGTTGTTTATTGAGCATGCTGCCACTAACCAGTCGATTCCGTGCTTTCTTTGCAGCAATTGTAAAGCGCATAGAAAGAGATTTGAGTTCTCTGAGGGTGATTTGTCAAATTTATTATTATTATTATAAACGACTAGTGGCGACAGAAAATCGATCAATTTTTGAAAATTGAAAATCGACAGAAAAAACAGAGCTCACTTCCGCAATTCTCAAGCAACGACGATTTCTCCCCGGCCACCGACTAATTGGGCGCACCTTTTCCAGCCGCCCAGCAGAGCTGCTTCCACGTGACTTGCGTATTCAATTGCCTCGCTGACTCGGCTAAGCTTCTCACTTCGTCTCCTTACGTCTCACTTACGTTCACTCACGTAAACGTCGCGCGAGGCGGCGTAGCGGCGGTAGGACGGCCCGCAACGTGCAGCCCTTCTGCCGCCGAGTGGCGTACATGTATCTCTTTCTGCACTCCCGAAAAAAAGCACAAGGACTGAGGAGCGGGTGCTACGCAGGAGAGTTTCACAGAGAGCCGCAGCTCGCTCCGAGCCGGCGCTGGCTTTCGGTGCGCACGCGGTGGCAAACAGACTCCTTACGCAGCGAAGAGCAAATGGCAAGCGCTGCGGCCGAGTCAGCAGTCGGCAGCCGCGACGGGCGCGGAGCCGACGGAACCGGAAGCCGGTCCAACTCCGATGCGTCACTCTCAGCTGTGACCGCAGCAGCAGCAGCAGCAGCGCTCGGCGCCTCCCATTGGAGGAGAGAAAGCTAGCGCCTAGCGCCTGCCGATTCTACCGAGTGCACAGCGGCGCCGCTGCGAATCTCGAGCAGCGAGCGCCGACGCCGGATCAGTCGGGGGCGGAGGTGGCTCTCATTGGCTTCTCATTGGTCTGCGACTCCCCGCCCCCCCTACCAGCCCCGCGCCGCCGCGCGGTTGCCAAGTGGCGACCGCAGCCCGGCGCGCGTCTAGCGCCTCGCGCGCGCGCGAGCCGGTCCGCCGAGCTCGCAGCCCCGAGGCGTAGGCTTTATTAAGCGGTCGCAGCGCGAGACCGCCGACCCCGCATTGTTCTGCGTCATAATACCAGTGACGGCCGAGTTAATGAGCGGAGGCGGTATCGCTGCGGTCTGCGGTCGCATTGCGGCCGAAGATTTCGGCTACTCTTCGCCGCCGCCGCCGCCGCCGCCGGCCGCCGCCGCCGCCACCGCGCGCACATCGCCTCCGCTGCGGCGGCCGCAGCCGCCGCCGCTGAGAGCATCTAGCGGAGTAGTAGCTGCGCAGAGCTAGCGCCGCCAGCGCCGTCTTGACTACTCCTCAGGGCCTCAGGTCGGACCGTGGTGGACAGTTTTGTATCGCCTGCGCGCGACGGCAAGCGCTGCGACTCGCGGGGCGCGCGAGCGGAGGAGGCGTCGAACGGCGGAGTACGAGGAGGCGCCGAACGGGGGCGAATGCGCGATCGCTCTTTTACTCGAGGAGGAGGCTTCGTCTATTCCGCCCTCTGCCGGCTCATTCGAGGACCTAGATTCGATCGCTCGAGATCGAGGGACGGTCGGCGGCAAGAGCGCCTATCTATAGCGCGCCCGACGTGCGTAAACAACGGGTACTCGGCGGGTTGCCCGGAGGGCTTAGAACTCGGTCTGCGTTCGAACTCGGGAGGGCTTAGAAGAGCCGCCTCGCGCGCGCGCGGCCTGCGCCGCCCGGCGAGGTAACGCTAGTCGGCGCCGCTAGTCGCGTCCGGACGGACGGTGGCAGGCGACCGCTCCCCTAGGCGGCTTCTCAGGAGGCCACGGCGCGGAGGGAGTGGTCGAGCGAGCTCTGCTGACTGCGAGTCTCCCGCAGTTCGCCTTCGGTCGGCTCAGGATCGGAGCGAAAGCTCGCGGCGCCGCGCGCGTCAGCTTCGCGCGCGCGCGCAGCCGACCGCGCGTGGACTGCCGCAGGGTGCAGCTGCCGCCTCCGATCGACGCGCCGCTTGGCTTGGCGCCGTCGCCACCCGAGACGTTTCGCGTCGCGCCGCGCCGGCGATTAGCGGCCGCAGCGGGCTCGTACTGAGAAGACGCGGCCGCCACGCCGCGGCGACGAAGGCGCGCCTGCATCGAGCGTGCGGTTGAAGTGCAACCGGACCTGCGCGCGATAGACATCCGACTCGGAGACACGTATAGCGCTGTCAAAACAGCGAGCGCGAGAGAAGCGGCTTTCTCAGCCAAGACGCTCGCTCCTGAACGCTTCATAGCATCTCCGCTAACGGCCGCTGGGTCAGCTTCGGCAGCCCGCCGAACGCGATCGACGGGCCCCCTCTCCCGCTTCGCTCTCTGACGAACGCGAATCGAAGACGAAGAGCGAGCTGGAAAACCCTGCGGCGCCACGTCGTCGCTCGAGCTCTACGCGCGCTCGAGCGCCGAAGCGAGCGAGCGCGCGTAGAGCTCGCTCAGACGCGCGCTCGGCTTCACTCCGACAGACACGGAGGCGAAGTTGACCCGGGTAGCGAGAGCCTCCTTTCCGTTGCTGCCGAGTCGAGCACCGCTGACCGGAATGAGTCGTCCTAAGGCAGGCCGGCGGCGCCGGAGCAGCACAAGCCGGTCGGCGCGCGGGCCGCGGAAGGCGCGAGCCCGACCTCGCCGGCACTTCCGACGGAAGCTGAACGATACGCGGTAGTTCTCTCTGACGGTCGCCGTTCTTCTGAAGGCTGGCACGGCAGCCGAGGGCGCGAGGGGGGGGGCGTAGGTAGTCAGCGGGCGCGAGACGCACGACGAGAGCCGACGGCGGCGGCGCCTCGGCGCGCGGAACAGCCGAGGCGCCGCCGCCGCCGGATCCCCTCGCTTTTCGCCTTTGCTCTTCACCCTCGCTCGGTTCACCCACTCGCGCTCGTTAACGACCGAGGCGGCCGGCGTGCCGATCAGCGCGTCGCGACTGTCTTAAAAGCCGGCCGCGGTGACAGCTGCGGCCGGCTTTTAAGAATGGAAGCGCGGCGATGCGTCGGAGCGAGCGGCCGTCGGAAGCGGCCGCCGCATCGACACAATGACCCGGACATACACGGCCGCGCTACTCCGCGCTATCCGGGCCGCATCTAAGAAGCAGCCTCCATTCATTGCAGGTATTTCCAGCATGAGGATGCCGACTATTTACTCACTCAAGCTTTCGCGATGAGGGGAGGGGGACGCAAAGGTCCGCGGCAGGTGCGAGTGAAAGCGCTGCTGTCCTAAAACAGCCTTCTTTGACTTCTACCCCTGGCTGTCATTCCACCTTCCCTCTCTCTCTCTCTCTCTCTCTCTCTCTCTCTCTCTCCCCCTCTCTCTCTCTTTTCCATCCCTGCCTCTCCACTTTGCTCTGCGGTGTTTCTCGCTTCGTCGGCGAGTTCGTCGCCACCATCAGCAGTCTCTCTAATTGTCTGTCTCTTTGACTCTCTCTCTCTCTCTCTCTCTCTCTCTCTCTCTCTCTCTCTCTCTCTCTCTCTCTCTCTCTCTCTCTCTCTCTCTCTCTCTCTCTCTCTCTCTCTCTCTCTCTCTCTCTCTCTCTCTCTCTCTCTCTATCTATCTCTCTGTCTGGTCTACACAAACGCACGCACGCACACACACTCATAACTCGTGCGAGCACGCGTCCGCACTTTGTCGCTTACGCGTACTGACACATATAACCCATACCTGTATATACATATATGCCGTACATGCACCTGTCGTCACGGTGTTGCAGGCATTTTAGCAGAGGACAGCCTGGCTCAAGTGGCGCTGTGCAGCCGCCGCGGTGGCCGACGGCCCGCTATCTACGACATCGGCTCGAGTGAGGCCTGATTGCCTCATGGGACGGCAGTGGGCGCACAGCGAGCGAGCGAGCGGCGGCGGCGGCGACGGCGGAGTCGGCAGCGCGGGCTGCAGTAAGCGTCGCTCTGAGCGTAGCAGCGGCGCCGAGGGGCCGCTGGGTTTTCCTAAGCGACACCGAGGGCGCAACGCATGCGTTACAATCTACTGTCAGCCAACACCCTACGTCAAACGCCCAGCGAACGCCGCCGCCTCGGGACGCTCCCGGGAGAACGTATTCAGGGATATCGAACTTTAGAGAATCAAAACGCCTGCAGCCAAAACTGACAGGACGCTGGACGCACGTGCTCTGCTCCAGTCAGAAATTGGGTTTTGCGACGAGCGCAGACTGGACGCTGGTGTTGGAGCCTGACGCGGAGCGGAGACGCAGCAGTAGCGGCGGCGGCGGCACCGGCGGCGGACTGCTAACGGTACAGATGCACCGCTGTCGGCAAGACGAGCTACGTTGGGCAGAGCATGCCGGGAACGGAAACTAGACCCGCCGCCGCCGCCGCCGCCGCCGCCGCCGCCGCCGCCGCCGCGCCGAATGCCGCCGACTGTACGCGAGCTCTTTCGCACGCGCCAAGCGACAAAAGCCAAGGCGCCGGCGGCTGAGAATGCAGGCACTCGTGCGTCACTTACGACCCCTGACAGGTCCGGTTTTGTAGCCCGCTCGAGCGCACCGCCTGCAGGATTCGCCGCCGACATGTCACGAATCGCACGCAGCCGTCGCTCGTCCAAGCGAGGGCGCTCGCCGGCGCTCCGCCGGATGACGGTAGCCCGTCGACGGTCCGTTCGCCGTTCAGTACGGACGGCTCACTACGTACCGCTGCGCCCGGCGCCTCGCCGGGCGCAGCGCCGGCGGCGACGAAGCAGTCGCAGCGTCGGCGCCTGAGCACGAAGCGTCTGCTCACTGCCGCACGGGCTGCGGGGGGGGGGTCAGCCGATTCCTTCTTCCGCCGGTGAGAGCGGTCGCGCAGCTCGAGGGGCGCCCAGCGCTGACGACCGGCGCGGCTGGCAGGCCCAAGTTGCCCGGTCGCGCACGCGCGCGAGCGCTGTCTGCGGCATCGTCTGCAGACGCCGTTCGGCCGTCGAATGAGTCTCGCGCGCCGCCCGCTGAGTTGACCCGGCGTTTGCATGAACGAACGAACGGCAGCGGCCGCTTCTGCTGCTTGCGTCCGGGCAGTGCTGCGGCTGCGGCGCTCTCTCTCTCTCTCTCGCGCGCGCGCGCGCTCGCTCACGATGCCTTCGCGAGCAACGGACCCGATCGCCAGGTGCTTCCGCTAAAGCGGCCCGCGCGGCGCTGGTCCGACCGAACAAATTGTCCGTGATATTTGCGTGACATTTTTAGGCGATCGCGGCATCGGCAGCGCCGCCGAGCCTGCTCGGCGTAGACGCGCTAGAGGCGACGACCTGCTCGGGCGGCGGGTGACCGACCGGCCGGCCGCCGCCGCCGGCTCTGCGCCATACAGATCCGGCCGGCGTCGGTGGAAGCCCGAACGCACGCGTCTCTGGGGCCAACGCCGCGGCGCCGTCGCCGCGCCAGCGACCGCCGCGGCCTGTCGTCGTCGGCGGCCGCCTCCGCTTCGGCTTCGGCTTCCCGTAACCCGAGCCGTCTGCTGGAGACTGCCCTATCGCGTGGCCCGCCGCCGCCGCTGAACGGCCGGCGTCGGCCGGGGGTTATCTCGGCTGGAGCAGCGGGTAATTAGATGCGCTGCTAGCGAGGGTCTCATCGGCGGGCTCGAAGGCTATCGAAGGCCGGGGAAGGCCTAGAGGGCGGTCGGCAGGCGGCACGATCATTGCAGGGGGGCGTGCATAGCGTCGACGGAGGCTTCCGCTATCCTGCCGCGCCGGCTCTCCGAAGCTACAGGGACGCCGAAGCAGTCGATTTAAGGGGACAGCCAGCAGCTGAGACGCCGGCTAACGAGAGGAGGAGGCGGTGGAGGCGAGAAAGAAGAGGCCGGCTGTTCGAGGCCCCGCATGTTTTCGCTAAAAGGCAGATGGAGTGGGCGGGGTAGATGGGGAGTGAGAGAGAGAGAGAGAGAGAGAGAGGCAGTGACAGGAAGAGAGAGAGGGCGAGAGAGAAAGAGAGGGAGAGAGAGAGCGAGAAGACAGGGAGAGAGAGAGAGAGAGAGAGAGAGAGAGAGAGAGAGAGAGAGAGAGAGAGAGAGAGCGAGAGCGAGAGTGATAGACAGGCAGAGAGGCGGAGAGCCAGGGATAATTCGAGGGACGGAGAGAGGGAGAGAAGCCGAAGGATAGTGTTAATGAGAAGGGAACGGATGAGGACCGGGAAAATTTGGGTGAGTTTTCTGCAGAGCGGATGCGCAGCAAGCGACGGAGAAGGAAGCTATGAAAAGGCGCGCTTCCGGCGGCGGCGCACGGACGTGGCCGATTGTGCCAAGACAGACCGGAAGTCCTTCTACGCTACTTTTGTCTCGGTCGCGCTGCGCACGCCGGCTGGTCTTCGGCGGCGTCCAGGAAGTGCGCGCTCGCTCCGACGTAATAGGCGAGCTATCCGCAAAACGCGAATCGGCCGGCGAGATTGGCCGGCGACTGGAAAGGAAAGCGATTGGAAACGAGCACTCGCTTCGCTCGACCGAGCGGCAAATGAGGGCAAATGAGAGTTTAGCGACCGATCTAGCCGAGTCGCGGCTCCTTGCTCGCTATGAGTCGCCGCTACGCGTCTTTATCTCTAAAGCGCTCAACCGACCGACCCTCTCGCGCTAAAGAGCCTCGCCTGGTTGGTTGGGCTCGCGCCGCGCGGGGAGACTTTCGGACAGGGCGGCGTTTCGTCGCGAAATGCGTGCGAGCCTCGCTCTCGCTCGGCGACGCTGCGACGGCCAGCGCCGTCGCGCGTCGCCGTCCTGCGTGGCCCAGACGGCGGCTGCAGTCAACAGGTCGTCTGCAGCAGCAGCAGCAGCAGCAGCAGCAGCGCGCCGGCCGCGCCCTCCTCCCCGGACCGCGGCGGAACGGCTTCGGGCGCGAAGGCAGGTCGGCGCTCTGCAACACGCGGCTTATTGTCCTCAGGAAGCGGGAGAAAAAGGAAGTGCTCGCTTCCAAATTAGCGTCCCACGGGCGAACGCACGGAGGGAAAAGCGGAAGAGCATGCGGAGTGGCGACGGGGCGCGGCGGCAGCCCCGCCCAGCCCACTTTACAGCGGCGGCAGCCCCGCCCAGCCCACTTTACAGCGGCGGCAGCCCTGCCCGCCGCTAAGATGGGATGAGCCTGCTTGCGCCCAGGCTGACGCCGGCTCCGACGGCCTGGAGCCGGCGTCGGCGAGCGAGCGCACTTCGCAAGTCCGCTCGAGGCAGCGCGAGCTGTTCGCGCGCCCGCCTGCGATGCGCAGCGCGCGCCCGCCTGCGATGCGCAGCGAAGAGCCGTCTGTCCGGGCCGTCTGTTCGGCGACTCGCGGGATCGTCTTCGCTCTGCTCGCGTTTTGAGGAGCTTTCAGAGCGAGGCTACTACGACGCGAGCGCGCCCGGCACGATATTTGGCGCTCGCCGCGCAGGGCCGCCAGGCCGCTCGCGTTCCGACGGTCTGGGCGGCGTCTGCGCTTCTCGCTGGACCGACGCTACCGCGTCCCGCTCCGCTGCTAAACAGCGGAAAGAGCGCTCGCCGCAGCGAGCCTTCGCGGCGGCGGCGGCGGCGGCGGCTGCCCGCTTAGCGGTCGAGTCTGCGTCGTTTCGAGCGGGCGCCCCTTCCCGCACTCGCGAACTCGATCGCGAGTGTGCGAGCGCCGCAGTCGCCGGCTGCTAAAGTTGGGGGCGCGAAAAAAGACGCCCGCAGAAACGCGCGTCTCTGACGCTCGGCAACGCCGAGCTGGGCGCGGCCGCCTCGCCAGAGCGGCGGCGGCTTCGCAGCAGAGACGGCGCAGTCGTCGCGCGCGGCCCGGCTAACGTTTTACATAAGGAAGCTCGGCAGCGGCGACGGACGTTGGTGCGGAGGCGCACTTCGCGCGCGGCGTCGTGCACCGGTCGTGCATCGGGAGGCGGGAAAACGTCGAACGGCGCTCGTCACGATTACTCGCCGCCGCGCACCGGCGCTCGCCGCGCCGGACGACTCTCTGGCGCCTCGGCGGTCGCGCCGGAACGGCTCTCCAAAAGAAAGCCCGTGCCCGGGCGCGCGGCCGGTCGGGCCGGCCGGCCCGACCGGCCGCGCGCCCGGGCACGGCCGGTCGCTCAAGGGATGCGGCGGCGGCGGCGACGCCGGCCGGCGTCGGACGAACGGCCCCAGCGGCGCAGATTACAGTCCGCTGTATAAACAATTCGCCGAGGCGGCGCTTGAGTTGCACGTGGCCCGCAGCGGCATCGGCAGCTGAGCGCCGTCGGGTGGACAGCGACTGCGGTCAGCCGCTGCGGCCGTCGCCACAACGGAGCCATTGTTGCCGCTCACGCGCCGACGGCGGCTCGGGCAGTAGGCAGGACCGGGTGATGCATCGGCGGCGGCGACCGGAGCGGAGGAACGGCGGGCGCCGCCGGCGATCGCCGCCGGTCGCGCCAGCAGGCGAATCCGCCGTGGACGTCTCGCTAGCGCCACGATGCGGCGCCATTAACCCCGGACGCTAGAGGTGGCGCGAGCCTGGCGCGGCGACCGTGCGGCCGTTTGCCTTCCTCCGACTAGCCTCGCTCGCCCTCGCCCGCTTTTTTCCCGCGCGCGCGCGCTCTCTCAGCGAGCGCTCTCGCAGCGAGCGCCGCCCAGCTCCGACGGCCCGTGTCGCGCGCGGAGGCGCCTCGCTGCGCTTCGGTCGGCGCTCTCGCTCCCTGGCGCCGGCGGCGCGCAACGCGGCTGCGACCGAGCGAGCGAGCGAGCGAGCGGACTTACATGCCGGCTAGCAGGTCCGCCGACGCTGGCACCGCTGCGTAACCGCCGATCAGCAGCAGCAGCGCGTAGAGGCAGACGCAGTCGACAAAGCCGCCGCACGTGCGGCGGCGCCGCGACGCCGCGCTCGACGACCGGGAGCTCCGTCGGCTGCCGGGCTTCATGCTGGCCAGCTATCCCGTGCACGCGCGGTGAGCGGCTTCGCTGCGACGCTCCAGGCGGCCACGCGAGCCTCCGCTCGACGACTGCCGCAGCCGGAGCGCACGCGGCGGCGCAGGGCGGTCTGCCCCGGAAATTAGTGCGTCATCCCTGACCCCCTACGGCCGGCCAGCCGAGCGACGCCGTTAATGCGGACGATCGGGCGGCCGTGCACTGCCTGCCGGGATCGAGAAGGAGGAGCTCTCTCCAAACGCACACCGCCCCCTCCACCCGCTGGGTGCCTGCCGGCGAGAGAGTTCGTAATGGGGGAAGACCGTAGGCAGCTGGCTGGTCAAAGGTCGTGGAGGCGGTCGGTGGGAAGTTGTCTCCTCCCGCGCTGCGACCCAGTACAGCCGACCGATCTCTCGGGCATGCTTGCAGTCACCAGGGCAACGCCGTGGGAGCAAGGCGAAACAACCCTCTCTGGAGGGCGCATTTTCCCGTTACTTCGCAGATGAAAACAGCGTCAATCGTTTGCCGGATTCGCCGCTACCGCCGACCAGCAGCGTCTCCGGCTCACGGCCGCTGGTTTAAAGTAACGGCTAGCCGATTTAGCAGTCTCGTTTGCATAGCGGCAGCAGAGCCACGACGCCTGTCGCCGCCGCTTGCAGTTGGCAAAGTAGGGTGGCCCACTGCAGGATTCAAATTCACGACCTGGTTCATGAAGATTGAGTGCCTTACCTCTGGGCTACTGCTCGTGGCAGGGATGTCAGGATGTCAGATGTGTCGGCTGTGAGGGCGGACGTTTGGGCGGATGCTCCAGCAGTGGATGCGTTCTTTTGTGGGGCGCTTTGCAACGCTCTTTTTTGCATGCTTCACCTAGCGCTGCTTCTTCGTGCAGAAAAATCTATAGCGTCAAGTCGAGGTAGATCGGTACTGTCAAGTAGAGGCGCCTTCACTGAGCATTTGATTTTTGTTAAGCCTTCAGCATTAGAAACCACAATTGCCTGCACCAAGACGTAAGTTCATTCGGGTCTAAGTAGACATTCTGCACGATCAGCAACGCCATCGTGACTTGCGAATTTAGGTGAGCGATTGGTTACGCTAATTACTTTTAACTCCTTACCACTTAGGCTCTTGAGAAGTTGCATGATAAAGCGTGTACACCATTATGCTCGGTCTGTTCGTAGATTAAAATCGTGTGAGTTAATAATAGTAGCAATATTAGGTCGTTTCAATTGCGCCACTAGTCAACCAAATCTCTACCCAGGGTTTACAATTCACTGCTAGAGGAGCAATAACTAAAGGTTAATGACATGAATGGCGCCTTGCGCCACGCTTAGACGAGCAATTTGAAGCATACAAGTATCGTGCGTAGACCAGCATTTAAAATTACACAAGCAGCCACTCAGGGCCGTTTGTTAGGACCCTCGGTCAGCAACGTACATTGAATATCACGAATAGAGACGGCGCGCAGGAACAAAAGAAACAAGTTTACTGTGGCCCAGAGGAGTGCTAAGTGGATCAGATACGCAATTAGGTAAGACTTAGACGGTGAAAAAAGATTGCATGTGGTGACAGAACCTCGAAGAGACTTCCGGATTTTTGGTGCAAGTGAACTGAAGGCCCATTCACCAAAGGATTTCTATTTAGTGCGAGGAACTGTGGCGAGGCGACTGGGGCCTGCCGAGAAACGCTTGCGGTGGCTGAGCTGTGAGGGGGCAATCTGAGGCAAAGGCCAGGAGTGAAGCGACCGGTAAGGCAGAGAGAGGGAGGCAGGGAGCTAGAGAGAGAGAGAGAGAGAGAGAGAGAGAGAGAGAGAGAGAGAGAGAGAGAGAGAGAGAGAGAGAGACAGAGAGAGAGAGAGAGAGAGAGAGAGAGAGAGAGAGAGAGAGAGAGAGACAGAGACAGAGACAGAGACAGAGACAGAGACAGAGACAGAGACAGAGAGACAGAGACAGAGAGACAGAGACAGAGACAGAGACAGAGACAGAGACAGAGACAGAGACAGAGACAGAGACAGAGAGACAGAGACAGAGACAGAGACAGAGACAGAGACAGAGACAGAGACAGAGACAGAGACAGAGACAGAGACAGAGACAGAGACAGAGACAGAGACAGAGACAGAGACAGAGACAGAGACCGAGAGAGAGAGAGAGAGAGAGAGAGAGAGAGAGAGAGAGAGAGAGAGAGAGAGAGAGAGAGAGAGAGCACTGAGTTGGTTTGGTCCTGCGGTTAAGGGGCTCGCTCCGACCAAGGTCTGGCGGAGCTCTTGGGCTCCAGCCCCGAGGCAATGTGAAGCGCCTGAATAGGGATTAAGTTCTCTCACGGTGCTATACAAATGAATTATATATTATATATAGAGAGACAGTAGAGTGAGTATGTTACATGCTTGATTGTCAGCTGAAGAAGCTGTCTTTTCAGGCAAGAGATTGAAAGCCGTGCAGTTTAATCCGATTTCATAAGGTTGACAATTATTAGCCGTTTCTGACTTCCTGTTTGTGACCCTGGGCAAGGTCGTGCTCCTATCGAGCACCGGAAACGGTGGTGTACGGACCATTCCTGCTACAGCTGTGAAGCGTAACGAAGGACAATTTTGGCGGCTTGCCCTGAAAGGACGCTGCGTGGGTGCTGTGACAGGACCCGGAACTTTGCGGGTGGGAAACCCCGCGGCGAACCACGCGCAGGATTCTTCCTACTTCCGGCATGGACTCGCGTGACTCGCGCGGCAGCTGTGCTCACTTGTCGCGAGCTGCAGAAGGCGTAATGGCTGCAGCTTGGCACCAAATTCGCAATTATAAACGTACGCATTCTCCGCGCAGTACGCCGGGATTCGGCTCGTGCGCACCAGAGGCAGTTTAAAGCCGAGGGTTTTAACCCCACACTGCGGTCAAACCTAAAGAAGCCGCGCTAAATAAGCTAATTATTTTTTGTAGCAGCGCGAATGGGACAGGCGCGCGCGCGCTGTGGCGAGTCGCGTATCGTCTCGCGACAGCGCACTGTCGCTGCATCGCTGACGCGAAACGCGAAAGAGCCCCTTGGGCTAGTTAGTGCGTGTGCGGTCCGAACAGCTCAATAATCCTTTACCTTTCCTCTGCACTTTTTGGGCGCCATTTCTTTCTAGCCAGCCAGTGCGTGAGCGGTATCTATTTACTAAGCGGATTTTACGCTTAAGCGTTTTCTATAGCGCACTCAAAGTTTAAGCATACGGTAGACAACAAAATCTATCTTATGCAAAAAAGAGATAGTGAGAAGCATAGCTAAGCCGGAGGACAGTCGAGGAAGTAAAAAATATAAATGTAATTCATTTGTCTATTGCCCTAAGAGAATTGAATCTCTATACAGGCGCTTCACATATACCGCAGGGCTGAGCCCAGGACCTCGGTCGTCAAAGGCATTTAGCCTCTGGGCCAAATCAGAGCGGCTGTAAATAGTGAAGAACCCGAGGTCATGGGTTCGATTCCTGCGGTGGGCGATTCTTTATCGCCACTGCAAGCGGTGGTGATAGCCATAAAGGCCCTTCTGTCGCTATACAAAAAGAGGCTGTTTAGTCAGCTAGGATTTATTTATTTATTTAAGAAGCAGCCGACGGAGAGCGACTAAAAGGGAAGTGCCGAAAGCTGGCAGCAGAAGAGAGAATGTCGTGACGAAAAAATAATAATTAGAAAAACTTTTGCATTGTGCTCTTAAATAACTCAATCTCTTTCCAGGCACTTGATATGTGCTGTGAGGGAAGGATGTCAATACGGTTATTAATAATAATAAACAATTTGTGCAGCGTCCCTTTAATCTCTCTCTAGGCGCTTTAAATGTTGTCCAGTCATGGGATTGCGTGAAATAAGTCGAGACCAAGTTTCTGGTTTGAGGAGCATTCTAACTAAATTCACGGTCTGCACAGAATTTGAGGCTGGTTCGAGGCACACCCAAACGGCTTGAATTAAAATAGCGGGTGGTACGATGCCTAACCTGATAGGTTACTAGCTCTCATAGGCGGGCTGGAGCATGAAAATGGAGGGACCTGAAAGTGAGGGACGGAACCTTAAAGTCGTAACGCTACTTGACGGGTAGCCGGTGCAGGTCGGCGAGAAACGGTGTGCTGCGGCAACTGCGAAGCTCACGGCCGGCAAGCCTAGCTGCCGAGTTTTGCACCGACTGTCAACGTCTGACTGCGCACGCCGAAAGACCAGCAAGCTGTGAGTCGCAGGAGTCCAGGCGGAACGCTGCGAGTGTATGGGACTGACTTGGATGTAGCACCTAAGTATCTAAGCAGGCCCGAACTTTTCCGACGTTGTGTAGGTGTAAGTAGGGCTCCACTTTAACGTGGAGCTGAAGTATCCGCCTAGTGAAAGTTCCTTTTGGAACGGGACTCCTAGGCTGCAAAGTGGAGTTCCACCTGCGCGCGGGACCTGCAGAGCAGAAGCGGCAAGCGGAGGCTGCCCGCTGCGCGCCTCCTTCCTCCCGCTCCATCCTTCCGCCGTCTTCCTTCCTCGCATCCCGCAGCGCGGGCTTCCGGGACGCAGGTCGGCCGCTCGCTCGGCTGCTGCCTCCTCGCCTGCGGGCTGCTGTCTGCTGTTTTCCTATCTTGTAAGGCCCGCCCCCGCAGGGTCAGTAGTCCGCGGCGCTATGAAAGTCGGCGCTTGACGCGCGCCTCCCCGGCCCACCTCATTCATTGCACGCCGCGCGTGCCGCTAGGCGGAGAGTGAAGTTACCACCCATTCAGGCGCGCCAGTCGACGCGCTATGACAATGGGAAAGGAGCAACGTCGTTCGTCGCCCGAGGCCCGAGGCGCTCCGTCGCTCGGTCGGCTCGGACGCGTAGCCAAGGCAGCGAGATCGGCTCTGGCGACGCGCGGCGGCTCTCTCTCTCTCTCTCTCTCTCTCGCGCGCGCGCGCACGCGCGCGGCCGTGCTGCTGCGCTTCGGCGAGGCGGTTTCTCCGACGAAGCACGCTACACGCTAACCTCGCGAGGACGGGATTTTCGTAACAGGGAGCTGGCATCTCCGAAGCGTTTCCAGTTACGGACTGACGCGATTACAGGGCAGGCAGATTACAGGTGCAGATTCACAGTTGCGCGAAATATAGATATGTACGCACTCAAGTAGGGTTCACAGCGAGGGGCGGCTGATATACGATGCGGCGTGCCGGGGGCGAGTCGCAAGGTCGCCCCCGGCTGGGTTCAAGGTAAAGCGTGCTCATTGACTTTGGGCACTCGGGGAGGGGGTTGACGGCGTTGGCGGTCCGGTAAAAGGACTCTCACGATAGCGAGCTGCTGGCGAGTATCCAGTATACAGTATCCAGGACGCACTGGCCGCGGACGCACACAAGAAACCTGCTGCTGCCCAAGGGGCATAAGTCAAATGCACGCGGCGCTATAAGAGTAATAACAAAAATACGACTGTTATAGTGCCCTCAGAGAACTCAATCTCTTTCTAGGCACTCTGCATTCGCTGCACTAGAAGCACGATCGAATGGTTAGTGAGAACATGCTCAATGACAACAAGCATAATAATAATAGCTGATTAAACAGCCTCTTTTGTATAGCGACAGAAGAGCCTATACGGCTATCACCGCCGCTTTCAGCGGCAATTAAGGATCGCCTACCGCAGGATTTGAACCCACGACTCCGGGACCGAGGTCGTGAAAAGCAACCACCTTACCTAGTGTGCCATCACGGCTCACATGGTTAGAGGCACTGCATGCAAGCACTGGGTCAGCATGCAGAGATAGTTGGTGACAGCATGCACGGTGTCAGCACACGTAGGAATGCAAAAGACGAGTCGAATGGACCCACGAAATGCTGCGATAAATAGACGCGTTTTTAGCTTCGTTTTAAACGTCGTCAAGTCAGGGATTGTCGTGATGCCAGTCGGAAGTGAGTTCCAGGCTTTGGGAGCATACGAACGAAAGGCACAGTTCCCAAAGGATTTGGGACTCGTACGAGGTGTAGCTAAATGATTAGATTCAGAAAAGCGGGTGGCACTCAGTCTGGCGGCGAGTTGGTCCGGTAGGTAAGGTCAGTATCAGCATTCAAATATGCCGAGCTCGGATTCAACGCTCGCTCTGCGAGCTGGTCAATTGTAGCTCTCCGCGGGCTGGAGCCCTGGACGAGCAGAGCAGAGAGACTCGCTTTGAGTGCCCTGCTGGCGACGGATACGACTGAGGAATTCGAGATCCATTCGCGAGGGCGCAAGCGCTGAGCACGCTCGAGCCCACTTCCGATTTAGGGCCATTCCACATAATAGCATTCGCAAGGCCAGCTCCTCTCTCAAAGCTCTGCTAAAGCCAGGGGGACGCTTATTCAAACGGAGCCACCGGTACCGCGTCTGGCAAGCAGTTTCTCCTGCTTCGCTCATATAGCATCCTTGACATTTAAAGAGCGGGCAAGCGCCGCCGCACTTCCGACGATTTTTTTAAGAGGTCAGCGCGAGGTCACGAAAGCTGCAGAGCAGGCTGCACTTGCGCCGGGACAGGGAGCGAACCACCGTTTGGGACCGCGAGGTCGCCAACCCATCGAGGCGGCGCAGCGTTTCGGGGCGTCAAGCCATCGGAAGGGTCTCTCAACCACTGCTTCGGCGTCTGCAGGAGGCGGCAGCAGCGGCTCGCGGTGCCGGGGCGACCTCTTTCGGTAGAGGGCGGCTTTATTCGACTTGGCCCAGACTGGGCGCGGGCTATGCGCTCAGCGCTCGAGCGAGCGCATAGTGGCACACCTTCACGTGCGCTCGGGTGCATTGCGCCAATGAGCTCGAACGCCGTCGGCGAAACGCTCGCACTGACGCTTGGGCGAAGAATCTGCGCGGGCGGTGTTTACAAAATGCAGAGCGACAGGGGGGAGCAGTCCACCATGAGACCGAGAGAGAGAGAGAGAGAGAGAGAGAGAGAGAGAGAGAGAGAGAGAGAGAGAGAGAGAGAGCAGGGCATTCTGCTCTCCTCGAGCAGGAGCGATCGTGCAACTTCTGCTTCCCTCCGCTCAAAAAGAATGTGCGTCTTTGCAAACTTCAGTCTGTGTAGGCAGGTTCTTGGAACGCACGGTAGCTCCTTTCGTTCACAGCGTCCATAGCGATCGACGTTGCCAATCAGCGGCACTCAGCCGCTCAGGGCTCAATGTCTCGGCTTCAGGCGAGCCTCGCTGTCTCACTCGCTCACGGACCACGCGAGTCGCTCCGATTCCGCATTCCAAGATGGCGAGTCAAGAGTCGGTGTCCTCAGCGGTGAGTTAAAACGAACCGACGCTCCCCTTGTAGTCGACCGGAGCGAGGATGACTCGCTCGGGCTGACGCTTCGGCGACGCCGGCTCTTGAGCGCTGCGAGCTCAGAGGTCAGCTGCATTCACTGCGACGGGCGAACTCTCGCGAGCGGACTTTTGTGCCGACTGGCGCCGCTCCTTTGATATTGGTTCGCTCGATCGGACGAGATAATCTTCGGGTAAGACCGGAGCACAAAACCGGAATTCTTCCGCGGCTTCTTAGAGCTTCCCCCAATTAGCCTCAAATCAATTTTCCCCAATGAAATGATGTGAAATTTAATCCAGTGATTTGAAAGTTAATCCATTCCGGACCCCCAAAAAACACTGCGATTTTTTCACATGTTTTTAAATTAAAATTATTTTTTACTTATAAATAAATAACAAATATTGTTTTTAAAATAATACAATAGAATGTCTTGCAATACACGGGTTTTTATTAATCCTAATGTACAGGAGTAACTTTGAGATCAGATTACTTGAAAATGCCAATGGAGTTAGAGGAGAAAGGCTGAATGAATGTATGAATCTTATCCGCCGATTTTTGCCTTTCCCCCCCCGGGCTAGCCTCGCTTTCAGTTCATGGGCTGGACCTTTACGCGGACGTGCCGTTAGTAATCAGTCATTGCGATGATCTCTCGCACGATGATATTGCCTAAATAGATTACAGTACGCACTTAGCTGTTCCTGCGGTGGTCGGATTTAATACCGGAGTCAGGCCATCTTGTGCGTCCAAGCAACGCGATGGCTCGCTCAAGTCTATGTGGTAGTGAACCAACAGGCCTGCGCTTGGCGTCACACCCGGGTCGAATGGCAGCATCATGCAATGGAACGTCGTTTGCTACCCTACCCTTATTGGCCTGGGTAACGTCACACTGCGTGTGACGTTCGCTGCGGCAACTAGCGGTTGAGTATCTGAAGCTGGCTCGCAACCTGAATTTGAGCTCGAAACTCAAAGTAAAAAGTCGGCCGAGAGAGAGAGAGAGAGAGAGGGAGAGAGAGAGAGAGAGAGAGAGAGAGAGAGAGAGAGAGAGAGAGAGAGAGAGAGAGAGAGAGGGAGAGAGCTAGTATCTCGAAACACTCGTACGTTGCGACACTCGTAAACCGAGGTACCACAGTATATATATAATTCACTTGTATTGCGCCTTAACAGAACTTAGCCTCTGTCCAGGCGCTTCACGTACGCCACGGGGCGCGACCCCGTGACGTCGGTCGTTTAATACATTAACCTTGATCTTGGTCGAGGCAAGCACTTTAACCACTGGACTAAATCAGCGCGGCAACTCGTCATTAGTCGTTGAAGTGGGCGGCGGGTTGAAATGCGCAGACCGTAACCTGCTGATAACGAGACCCTAGCGGATGTCGCGATAAGAAAAGGCGGCGCGGCCCTAACGTCTTGGATCAAAGGTCGCTCCTGCTCCCCCCCTCTGTTCGCAGAGCCTGCGCACAGCGCCCCCTCGCAGACCTGCAGCGTGTGAAGTTCTAATCTCGATTGCGACATAATTTCCGGCGACTTTTTGCGAGGCTAGTCGCAGCCGTAGCCTTTTCTGCATACCTAGACTCCACGCGCGCACCGCTCTCGGCAAGCAGCGGCGCCCCCTAGCGGGCGCTCAGAGAGGAAGACGTCCGTCGACAATACATATAATTCATTCGTATAGCGCCCCAAAGATAACTTAATCTCTAGTATTCAGGCGCTTCGCATATGCCTCGGGGGCTCGAGCCCACGACCTCGGCCAGACCTTGGTCGGGGCGAGAGCACCTTGACCGCTGGAGGCCAAATCGGCGCGGCGACAACGACGAATAGGGAGGCTCGCATGCTGCGCGCGGCCCCTGTCTCTCGTCGGCGGCGTTCCGACGTATACAATAAGTCAAGAAGAAGATATAATTTTCAAAGGGCGGAAACGTAGACATGGACGGCAGCTTGATCGCGGCAGCTTGGCCTCGGCCGCATGGCCGCGGCGCGCCGCGCTCCGCTTCGTACTGGCGCCGTGCTCTGCTGTCTCGAATTGAAGTCATATCGAGGCGGTGTAGTGTATCCAGATCGCAAAACACGCTGCCCGCAAAGTTCCGAGCAAAATCTTTTTAAAACCCGCTGATTTGCACCTCAATCCCCGAGGCGACGCCAGCGTGATCTTACTTTGTTCCGGGTAGCTTGAAATTCTGCTAAGGACAGATGTCAGGCGGCGAGGCGCTGCGTCTTGCTGCTGTTGGGCAGATACTTCTAGCGAATAGAGGAATTCCGACCTTGTAAAAGTCAAGCGACATCTAAAAGCTTCAATGCATACAAGAAGAAGTCAAGCACCGGTTGATCGACGGATACAGGGCAAAGTTCTTAAGCTGACCCAAAAGGCCGAGGACGCCATGGCTTGGCTCCTCCGTACCTAGTTGAACTGCTGCATCAGTGTCGGCCTCCTCGTGCCCCCAGGTCCTGCTTGGACGATACATTCGCTGTTATATTCTTCCGTTTAAATAACGTTGGCGACAGATGCTTTAGCTCTGCACGCCCTAGACTTTGAAACTCGCTTCGACGATTCTTGCGCAACGACAACTGCTCTCCTGCTGCCGACTATGGAACATTCTTTCCAGCGGTCCTGAGCTTCTACTTCCAGGCTACTCACTATATCAACTGCTCTTCTGACTCAGCTATGCTCTCACTTTTCCTTCGTTGCGTGTGATGGAGAAAATCTTTTGGCTACCGAAAGCTTCCCGAAAGCCGGTTAGGCTTCGAGTGGGCCATGCAAAACTCTCCTGCGTAGCACCCACTTAGTCTTTGCGGCTTTGTGGAGCTACAGCTGGAGATTACGTTACGTTACCGAATAATGACAACCCTCCAAGGCGGCCTATCCGAAAGCCGCGGAGGGTTAGAGGCGTCCAGCACCGGAAGTAACATCTCGGCCAGTCATGATGTGGGTGATTGGGTGATGCAATCAACCGACATTTCAACATTTTTTTTGAAATCCGAAAATTTTTCTTTACATCGGTTGCGATTCTAAAAACTCATTTCAACAAATGTAGCCGTGGACGTGACGCGGTTTGCGGCGTGTACTACTGAAACGACAGGGCGTGACACATCAGCCGGAGCATTGCCGGTACTCATTGTTTGCGGTGCATGAATGATAAGGGGTAGGAACAGATTGCGCACTAATCCAAGGCCGAGGCAGCACGAAAGCAGAAGCCGCGTAATGGCTGGCGGCGAGCTGCTCTCCGGAAGTCAACAAGCCTCGGCATTGGCTCAGCGCCAATGGTCCGTGCTCTAAGCCGCAATGAGCCGTACGAGAGCTACTGCAAGTCTTAAAAAAGACACAATTCGTTCGCATAGCACCCTAAGACAACTTGATCTCTCTACATTCAGACGCTTCGCATGCGCCACGCGGCTCGAGCCGTCACGACCTTGAGCCCACGACCTTGGTCGGAGCGAGCACTTTTAACCTCGGGGCCAAGCCTTGGCCGCTGTTGAACGCCTGCGACCGACCCTCCGTCGCTTTTAAAGACTTTTCTAGGCGATGGATGTGAACTTTAAGGTCACGGTCAAGGGTCGAACCCTTCGTCGCTGCCGTGCTCCGATACGCAGTGCACACATGCGCGCATCGGCGCTGCGCACACTAGTGTCGCCATCTAGTGTCGCGAGCGCGCATTTCAAGGCTCGGAGATTCGTTCTTCGGGGATTCGTCGCACGTCGGTTGGAACTGGCACCGCTACGAGCGTTGTGTTTGCAGCCAGTGCCGCGACGTGAAAGCCGCACACGCGACATTACGTAGCATTTTACTCGATATCCTGCTGCTGAAGGCTTGTATAAACAAATACTAGCTGAATTAACAGCCTCGTTTTGTTTAGCGACAGAAGAGCCTTGACGGCTATCACCACCGCTTGCAGTGGCGATAAAGGATCGCCCACCGCAGGATTCGAACCCATGACCTCGGGGCCGAGGTCGTGGAAAGCAACCGCCTTACCTAGTGAGCCATCGCGGCTCGTACTGACTGTAGCGGCGCGACGTGGCGGGAAAGCCGAACGTTGGGAAGACGTGCGGGCTTGTCGAAGCGGACAGGAAATGAATCGTGACGACTGGGATGGGTTTCACCTCTGAATTCCCCCTGGCAATGAATTTCAGAAAACAGCTTTACGCAAAGAGGAATAAATCCCCCACAGTCATGAGGTATTCACACACCTGTATACGACGCCGCTGAGCGGACCAATTGGTGGGCTTGCATCGCTAGTTGAATAGTGATAATAGCCATGACAACAAAAATAATCGTAGGCTTTATGTATATCGCCCTAAGAGAAAGTAATAACTATCTAGATACTTCAATGCTCTCTGCAAGAGAATTAGTACCCAAAGATTAGTGACATTTTGCTGTTTCAAGTGTGCAAAGGCGAGCAAGTATGGCGCTTAGGCCAGCGCTCTGAAGCACAAATGAAAACGCTCACAGCCATAGGCGAGTAAGACCTCTGGGTTGGTAATAGCATGCATACATGGAGTCATGCACAGATACGCATGCACAGTACACAGGAACACAAAATTACCGGGTCATAATTAATCCTAGCTGATTAAGCCGCCTCTTTTGTATAGCGGCAGAAGAGCCTTGACGGCTATCGCCACCGCTTGCAGTGGCGATAAAGGATCGCCCACCGCAGGAATCGAACCCACGACCTCGGGGCCGAGGTCGTGGAAAGCAACCGCCTTACCTAGTGTGCCATCGCGGCTCACATTCCCCAAAGAATTTGCGGCTGCCTCGATGAACAGCAAAAGAGTTTTATTCAGAATGCAGGTGGATGCGAAGGCAGATTAAACAGTATTTCAAAAATGTAGGCTAGAGTAGGAGAATGCTGGGAGCTAAAAGCGAGTAAGAAAAACCTTGACGTTGATGCGTTGCTTGATGTGGAGCCGGTGCATATGTCAGTTAGAAGTGCTATGACATGGCAATTGGGGATACTATAGACAGAGTACAAACTGGTGGAATGACAGATCTATCCGGCCGTGCTGGTCTATGCTAACTGATCTGGCATTTTAATCGAGGCCAGATACTGCCCGAAAAATGACTTCATGAAAGAGGCGTGGCCGAGCTATAGTCAATAATGCTATTACTCTATGGTAGGCCAGACACAGTGCAGGTCCGTGAGCAGTGGAGCAATGTTGTTGCGACGTTTCGGTAAGAAAAGCGTAGCTGACGGCTTTGCACCCGCTGAGCTTCATTGTGAACATACAAGAAGACTTGTGAGTTATAAGTAGCAGAAGTCAAGATAGGATATCTCAAATGCCTGGACTGTCTTAGTAGTAGTAAGTTTGTGTAAGAAAGGCCGGATTTTTGAATTGCTACCAAGCAGAAATCGGGGCCAACTTGGGTGCTGTGGATCACTTTTGCACATCTGCCCGAAGATCACTTCGAAAGTGGACACCCAAATTTCACTCAGGCGCCTCAGGAGATATTGGAGTTTCTGGTAGATATTTAACAGTAATAGTTAGACAGCTGTTTTGGCTCAAAATACGAAAACAGTAAGCAGCTGTTTTTGTAACCGTCGTAACTGTTTCTAACGGAAATTGTTATGCAAAAAGATGCTACAGCTGTCGCTCCATCGTTCATTATTGATATGAAATATGTAACGGAAAAAAAATTTATAAAATTTATTTTGAATGCAATAGTGATTTTGTTATGACGACTATCAAATTGGACGCAAACTAAAATGAAGTGCAGTTTTTCAAAAATTAAATAACATCAATTGAATTGATCATACACAAATATTGTGGCATACACAAATATTGTTGTTATTTTCAGTCACGTCTTCAGTTTGGGAATACGCTGTAAAACGAAAGAATCCAATAACAACAGAGCAACAAGTCAATATGGACGATGGAATACAATCGTCAAATGTTGTGGAAACTCCACAACATTGAAAATACGCGAAGTTGAATTTGATAAACCCGCTGCAGAGGGAAAATCCAAGGTAGAGCCCGTGAACAATAAGAGAATAAAAACGGTTGCCGATTTGCTGGGGCGATAGAGTCTGAAGGATATTGTTGCCGATCTGGCTAGCGACGGAATATCGATTAGAGCTACCGCTAGAAACACGTACATCCGGCAATCAGTCTCGCGGGATGAAATCGAACTTGCTAATGAGCAAAAGCGATGCGATGAAGCTGACGATGCACGATGATTACGAAGAAATGAGAGAAAAACGCTTGCTGACATCTAGGGAAGACTTTCTCTCTCGGGGCTCCGTGCGAGGTGCGGTTCTTTTCACGCTTTATACTCTACCTCTCTCTTGCCGACGTGATTGCCAAGCACAATCTAGGCTTTCACTTCTATTCGGATGATGACACTCGGTTTTTACCTTTTGCTTTGATCCCTCCCAGCCCTCCAGAGCGTCGGGTTCTCCCTCAGCTCCCATTGGCTGCATGTATTGATGACATTCGCACATGGATGGCAGCAAATTTTCATAAATTGAACGATGATAGAATTGATTTACTAGTTATGGGCAAACCAAGTGTGATTTGGAAATTGGAAAGGCTAACGTTCAAAATCGGCTCTGCCGGCATATCTCCTGTTGAATCTGCACGAAATCAATGTTTCACTTTCCAAAGTGACCTTTCTCTAGGCGACCACATCAGCTCCACAATCAAGTCTGACTACTTTCAGCTACATAGCATTACTAAAATTCGCACTTATTTAGACAGGGATACAACATCTAAGCTGGTCCATGCATTTATGACATACAGTCTTGACTTCTGTTACTCACTGCTTGCTGGTCTACCGGCCTGTGCAATCAGGCGCTTACAGCTGGTGCAAAACTCTGCAGCTAGGCTAGTCTGTCGTGAGCGTTGCACTTGCCACATCACATCACTTCTCGCCGACCTGCACTGGCTCCCAGTCAACCAACGGATCGACTTCAAGGTTTTGTCGCTCACTTTTAGGCTCCGCCATTCTTTGGCTCTAGCCTATCAGATAATCTATCAGATCTACTGCCCCACCAGGCTAGGCATCGTACCGCCTGCTTTTCGGAATCTAGCTGTTTACCTCTACCTCGTACAAACCTCAAATTCTGTGGAGACTCGTGCGTTTAGTTCGTATGCTCCCAAAGCCTGGAACTCACTTCCGACTTCCATCATGACATCCCCTGACTTGACCACATTTAAAAAGAAACTAAAAATGCACCTATTTATGACAGCATTTAGTGGGTCCCTGTGATTCGTTCCTTTATGTCCTTATGCATGCTGGCACTGTTGAATACTTCCACGAGCGACACTAGCGTCACACGCTGACCCTGTGCATGTCTTCCCTAATCATGTTATCCTTGTTGTTTACCAAGCATGATACCACTCACCATTCGACCGTGTTTCCTTTGCAGCAAATGTAAAGCGCATACAAAGAGAGTGAGTTCTCTGAGGGTGCTTTATCAAATGTTTTGTTATCATAATTATTAAGCTTGAGAGAGCGGTAATGTTTAGCGTGACTGCGGATGAGTGAGTACACAACCGTGAGAGTACGTCGATTCTTCGGAGTCAAAATTTATGATAGTGGCGATAAAAAACCTATCAAGACGGATCTTGCTCGCATATTTGGTTCGTGCATTGCTATGGATACGGTCGAATCAATGAAACAGCATTTGAGCGTTTTTGGAATAACAATAGTGAAGGATTTGGTGGAATCTAATCAGGACGGTGCTCCGGTGCATAAAAATACATTAGCCACGTTAGATTTAATCGGACAGTTCTGCGAAAACCATGGTCTGCACCTTGGAATATGTGAAACATTGTACAAGAAGAGCACTGAGATGAACGATTGTAACTTGCATAGTGACGATATGGATGAAATTAAAAATTTTGAAACTGTACGGACTTGGAAGTGATCAGAGATGATACATTAAAAGGAGACGTCGATTACCACACTCTGCTCACGATATCGCGCAAGCTTGTCACATTCATAAAAAATCAACCATTCGAAATGTCTTTCAACCCAAAGTAACAGCTGAGTTCGGACGCGAGATTGAGCTGCCTCTTGACGTGAAGACGCGCTGCAACTCCATCCCCGACAGTAAAGTTAGAGCCGCTAGTAAAGGCAGGAGAGCCATCCGCGAGACACCATCCGAATTTAAGGCGCTGGTAATTATTGAGACATTGGATTTTGACGCTCAATAATCTTCTGAAGGCATTGGAATCCGTGAAATTCGCTGTTGAGAATCTAAAACACGACGTTAATGAGTGCAGGAGCATTTTTAGAATTCGTGTTCAACAATCTCCCCAGCCTGAGTATTGACATTAGTATCAAGCTCATGGGAAACTTGAATGAAGAGCGATTTAATAAGGATGTCTTGAACCCTTGCGGAGTATCCAAGATCCACCTGCCGCCCCATCAAACGCTACGCTAAATTTAGCCGGAAATTTAGCCTCTCGTCTATTTGGAGTCGAGGAAGTAAAATTTGTCGTCGAAAAGTCGTCAAATGATGCTGAACGTGTGAGCTTGTTTCTTCAAGATGAATTGAATTTGTTGCTTCAAAATGATATCATCGATTGCAGTTGGAGGGCAAGACGGTTTCAAGTATGGGATTGCATCGTCTGCCCTTCGCGATCAGAAGTTGCTGAACTGTCTCTTCTGGTTTCGGACGTAGTGAGCTCAATTCCAGAGTACGCAATGATACATTTTTCTTCACAGTGTTACGGTATCCCTTTGGGATATTCGATGGTATGTACAGCCCGATAATGCTCAGCTACACATTCAAGTAAGTAAAGGTCTCTCAACTATAGCATACTAATACAAAATATATCCATTATCTTGGCGGGCATACGCCTTCTGCACAGGTGCAGCTCTCAGGTTAGCCGTAATACTAGCGCTTGCCTTAGTGGGTCTGACAAGGGCACCTAGAGCAACTCGTAGCGGGTGGATCTAGCCCAGCAGAATTGGGTAGGGGGCACATTAGTTAACCCAGAGCGGAGCGAGGTGTCAATCTGACAGCGAGATCCGTTCAGGTTAGAATGAAGCTTTGGGCTAACGAAGAGCAATCAGGATGTGGATCGAGTAATCTACGCCGTTAGACAAAGAGCGAAAGGATGGCTGGCGCAGAATCCATCAAATAAATTGCAGGCGCAAACGAATAATCCCGAGAAAGGACGCCAAGAGCGGGGTCCGAGAAAATAGCAGTTACGCGCGAGGTTAGGAGTTCAGATGAGAGAGAGAGAAGAGAGAGAGTATAAGGCAGATGACTGACAGAGCTCGGGGCTGCAGCTTCCGTAGTCGATGCGAGACTACGCTTCGAGAGCACGAGAATCGAACCTACGGTGACGAACAGCTAAGTGTAACTTAGACTGAGCAGTTGTATTCTGCCAGCTAATCAGTTAGCTGCTCGTATCTTGGGGTGCTGTAGCTGTCCGCTTCCGGGGTCGGGACCGTCGCTAGCGACGCAGACATTGGGAGTTTATTATACTTGGGCTTCGGGAGTTCTTGCAGTTGACTTTGTCGGTCCGGTGCGCGCCGCGTAAAGCGCTTTGCGCCGTCGTGCAGCCACTTCTAACAGGCCTACGATAAGCTGTGGCTTTTTTTGCCAGTTGTGGCCGCTTGCGTTTTAACCGCACTGCAGCGCAGCATAGCGCAGCCCGCCGGTGGAGAACTGGCGGCGAATGCCTGCGCGGTTACACTTCTGAGCACCTCCAGCCCAGTTAATACTTGTATCTAGATTGTATCTAGAGGGGCGTAAAAGTACGTCTTATCGGCTGTTCTTCGGTGGCAAAGATGAGAGTCTGCTTCCAGAGAAAAAGCTACTTTATTTTTTAAGAAGACTTGAAGAAATTAACGGAATAGAGGCTACCGAAATCGAGTTGTGCACTTGCGACGCATAGCTTCGCGGCCTTCTGACTACAGCGGGGGGGGGGGGGGGGGGGGGGGGGGGGGGGGGGGGGCGGGGCAGGGGAGCGAGCATAGGGCGCAGACGGATGCCAGACGAGACGCTTCTTGTTGAGCCCTTACGTAAGTATTTCCAAGTCGGTCTCTTCGAGTGACCTCGTGGTTAAGAAGTTCAAAGGAAATTCGCGACCTGAGAGCTTCCAAGCAGAGGCGGCAGTCATCGGCACTATTCGCAGCAATCGCCAAAGGATGCTAGCGTACAGCTGCGACGGCTCCTGATTGGTCTGCTGTGGGACAGCTGCGAGGCCGAACGAGCAGCGTCTACTGAGCCTTTTTAGACGCCTACCCAACCCTACGAAAGCCCAGCAGCGCTCCCGTGGGGTGGGGGGGGCGCCTCGATTCTCGGAAGGGGCGGCGAGGCTTTAGGAAGTGAGCACGTCTCTCCACAAGGAGCGACTGGCTTTTGCTTTCAGATTGGGATGGTTACGATTAGATTTAGATGGAAAGACTTCGCGAGCGGCACAATCGGTGCTCGCGTTCAGTGTCAGTTTCCAGATGAGATGTCTTGTTTTTTTTTTAAGGAGGAGCGAGTATTCCTCGAGCTTCTAAATTGGTCATTCTAGATGGTGTCAAAGAGGCCAGAGGCCGAGCGGCTCTATGCCTCGGAACCTTAAATGGACGTAAAAAGTTTATTTTTTGGCGGACGAAAGAGGCTTCTGGGTAAAAAAGAGCAGCTAAAATAGCACGTTTTTTTAAAAAAAGGCTAACTAGCTTTCCTGAACATATTGAGAAGAGAAGTCATAGATCTTACGCTACGCCCCTCAATGTTGAGGTTAAGCCACCTATACACAAATCTTTGGCATCTCCTTGCCGCTGTAGTACGCCAATCCTGCGGAGCATGCCTTAATAATAATAATAATAAATTTGCATAGCGCCATCAGAGAACTGAATCTCTCTTAGGGCACTTTACTGATACTGCAAAGAAAGCATTACCAAATGCTTGATGGTGCAGAAATACCCGCTGCAGATGAGACCGTATAATAATAATGATCATAGTAACGTCGTTTGCATGGTGCCTCAAGAGAACCGAATCTATCCGAGTACAAACTTGCCGAAACACAAACAATAGTCAAGAGTCAATGAAAAGCAAGGTATCGTGCTCAGTCCCCCAACCGGAAGCACACAAGTATCGTGCATAGACCGTCGCGATGCGCTGCGTAAGAAGACGCTTACGGTAACCTGTTAGTAGGATCCCTGGTCCCTAACGTACGTTGCGTCGTGAACAGTTAAGTAGGAAAAGAACACCTGAATAAAAACACAAACTCCTTAGGGAGAGGAGAAAACTGAGCGGAAAGTCAATGCAAGTAGTGATTGAAGCCTGAACGATTTGCCTCATCACGAAAGATTTCCATTTAGTGCCGAGAACGGTGAAGTGACGACCGAATGCCGACGGGCAGGTAGTGCTGCGAGAGCGAAGAGGAGTGGAGGAGGAGTGGAGGAGCACGGAGCTTGGACAGGCCATACAGGCTGGTGCAAGCGATCGAAGCTGGCAGCGCACGAGGAGCTTCGTGAAGGAGCTCCAAGACGCTCGATTGGATCAAGTGAAGCTCACACGTAATGGCGGCACGACGGCAGGTATGCGGTCGAAGGCAGACCAAACGAGCTACTGAATTTCGTATCTGTTGCAAACGATCAATGGAATGGGCCAGGACTCGAACTGCCTGAATAACTTGCCACTCACTGCATTTAATTCGTTTCCGTCCATCGTTCTTGGTGTGCTTAACTGTGCCGACGCTGCCCACCTTGTCGCTAATCAATTTATACGCTCCTTTGCAGCATATGCAAAGTGCCTCACGCGAGATTTCTCTTAGAACAGTGGCCCCCAACCTTCCTAGTGCAGCCACCCTTTAATAAAGTTCATGTTGTGGCGACCCCTAACCATAAAATTGTGTGCAATGTTGAAATGAGTGCTTTCCGATGGTCTTAGGCGACCCCTGCGAAAAGGTCGTTCGACCCCCACAGAGGTCGCGACCCACAGGTTGACCAAAAAAACTTCAGAAGCACAGGCTTGAACACTGCTCCGCTAAGTCTGAGTGGGACGTCGATCTAGCAATTTTTTTAAAGATTTCCTCTGAGTCGACACCCGAAAGATTATGAAAGCCAGGGTTTTTTTATACTCTACAATGAAGTCCTGCATGTCCGACTCAAAACAGATTTATTAAACGGTGAGCCATTTGCTTGCGAACTCAGCGAGGTCTGACTTCCCATATATTTATCAACGCCTCAACCGACACGTTTTCAGCTTCCTTCGTTGAAAAATTTCACATATTCGTGCCTAAATATTTGACATTTCTGCATGCGATGCGGCCACCTCAATGGTAAAAAAATGCTAGTCCAGAAGAGCTTGAACCACCCCACCCCAATGGTCTTCACTAACAAACTTAACCCAGCCGTTACTGAAATATTTAATGCTTCCCTGAACAACGGGTTGCAGGGATAACGCGCTTGACAGGCAGAAGGTGATTTTTTCCAAGGCAAATGCTCATCAACATGAAATCTCGTTATCAGGAGATTCCATTGCATACCATGCAACAACGTTCACAACCAAACCGGATAGTGCTTCACTTAAGTCACTTGCGTGCCAGTGCTTGCAAACTGGCCTTCAAGATGCCCAAGATCAGGAAAGCAAAACGGCGTATTTGCTGCTGGCTTAGTGGCAAAGTCGCTCAACTTAACGAAACGTCCAGCTAACAGCAATTCCCGTAGTACCTACGCCTGTTCTAGCTAACGGAGGTAACAAGTACTGTTCTGGCTGAAGACAACTAGCAGCATTACTCACAGTGGTGACAACTAGAATTATCTATTAGCCGAATAAGCCGATGAACAGAAGACCCACAGGGCACAGCCAGTTCGATAAACAACAGCTATACACCACCACAGCCCAGCCGAGCTACACACCACAACAGCCCAGCCTCATAAACCCTCCGTGGCAGAAATGGATAAAAAGTAGTGCATCTATCTGCAAAGGCAAAGGTTAATAGCACAAGGGCCTTCATATTCGAGACATCCTTCATATTCAAGCACTGAAAGTGGTTGATTATTGCAGCACAACTTTTTATAAAAAGAAGCATGCCCGGCTAATGCAGCAGGGCCACGAGCTGATGCCTACTACAACAGAAGCAGCATCTCCACTGCATTAGGTTTAATAGGTCACATGCCATGTGGTCCTCTTGCAGAGGACAGTCGATAGGTGCAACTATGTAGAGCATGAGCTGTACACAACAGCCATGCGTCGACGATGTGATGATTTCCATCCTTGCTGGCACAACCAGGGCCAAGCTACTACTGCCAGGTGCAAAGCTGCCGATGCACAGCAAAGACGAAACGGGTGGCCCCTTGGTATAGCTCACAGCAGACCTTGCCTCTTCAAGTCTTCGAAGATTTTCTTGTTGACAACGTTGCCAGATGAGTCCTCGTATTCTTCCTATAAACATAAACGTAGAGCCAGTTACAAACGTTCGTGATCAGGGCTGCAAAACGAGTTCGTGGCTGGCGACTATCAAAAGCACTCGGCAGGCTGGACAAAAACAAGGCCAAACCAGAGCTAGACATCTTTCACCACTCAAGATATTGTAAAGCCCCATGCTTTAAGCTAGCCCACAAGATAGTGAAAAAATAGCCCACAAGATAGTGAAAAAAGTTAAGACAAACACATTAGGCTTACCCTTAAAGACAATGCCATCAAGCTCAGAAATTGACTTAAATGGGTTGACAATTCTTTGCAGACAACACGCAGCAAGCACAGATCAGGTGCTGCTTGAAAAGGGGAAAGCAGACAGCTCTGGCAATGTACAGCTTCATGCAAGTGGCAGAAGTGATTGCTGCCTCGTCTAGGGTCCCTTTCTAACACGGGCCACTGCTTGGCTTCGCAGCTCTCAAAGCAGCAACTGCAATACATTGCAAGCACCAGCAGCCGTGTGCATGATGCAGGCACAGGTGGCAGCAATCGCATTTGACCCTTCACGGCCGAGCACAACGGCCACATCGTATGGCTGCGGAGTCGGTCGTGACGTACCTCAGTGTCAGGCCGCCAGCGCTCACCCTCCTTTGAGCCTTTTATTCGCTGCCACACTACAACAGAAAAAGGCTGCCATTAAAGAAAGATCGGCTTAACGAAAATCACCGCAAACAATCAACGTGCTTATTAGACACGAACTTTCCTGCTACTCATCAAGTGGAATTTAAGACATAATATCGTCGTTGGTGACGGTCGAGGGGCAGTCACAGGAATGGTGGGAGGCCCTGGTTGCGAGCCCACAGTAAGTAGGGTGGGGCACATGCCCCCATTACCTCCGGCACTTCCTACTGCTGCAGACCTAGGCTTGGACACACAATGGTGGGCATGGCCATGCGACTTCATAATCTTGGCGCATCAGGAATGACTTCTGCAGTGGTCAGCACGAGTACAAAATCTTTTCAAAAGCACGAGATGCCTGAAGACACAAGTTTGCAGCACCAGTGGCCACTTCCGGATGTACGGTCTAGCATCACGCCCAGATAGGGTCGCAAAGCAAGGCACGAGTCACGATGAGAGTTAAATCCAAATTAAAGCCTGCATGTGCCTCTCCCAACCCATCTCTGGGAAGGTAGTCAAAGAAATGCCGGCAAGAAAGAGCAAGGGACCACATCCGGCGATACACACCGACTCTGCCACCAAGCCTGGGCATATGGGCACGAAGGACCTGCACACCACTTCTGAGGTACTGGCCTGCAATGCAACCTTTGGCATTGCGTGCATATTACCCCCCTCTTCCCTCCATTCACCTCAGCACTTAGCAGTCAGCAACAAAAGCAGAGCACACTGGGTCATGCTTTTACTAGCTAATTGGTCACTGACAGCAATCTGACCCAACAGGTGAGCCTTGTGCAGCACATACCGACGGTAATACATGTAACTGACACTGCCAGCCGCGTTTAGTAACACGGCACATCCTGCCAGATTAGCAAGGCTGACAGAGACCAACTGTTAGCAAACCGGAGATGCAGTTGCCCGGCGACCTCTCCCCCCCCATGAAAAGAAGCTAACAGGCAGCATGCAGGCACATGAACAGCTCACTATTGCAGCAGGACTAGAAAAGCTACATTCCTCAGAGCCAAAAATTAGCTGCACACTGGGGGGGGGGTAGGGAAGGAGAGCGTGGGGGCACAACATGCTTGCAGCACGGAGTCTCGAGGCCTCTGCGGGTGAAGCATGCATTGGAGTGGAATGCTGACGCATTAAACCTTGTAACCAAATATTTACAAGTATTTGACTAACCACTTCAATGGACTTTTGACCGAGCACCAACAGATCTATGCAAGCAAACACATACACAGCACTGACCATGAAGAATCATCTGACAATGGAGCACAAGCGTGAGTGCAAAGCTTCAACAAGACCCTGTACAGCTCCCACGAGTGTGACATGAATTGCAAAATCACAACATCCAGTGGCGAGTCGCATCCATTGTGCCCATGCACGACATACTCGGTGCACACATTTGCGCAAGCTCACGGTATATAAATGCTTGCTGTTGACGTGGTCGGGCAGTGAAAAGTCGCACTCGAAACTCGTTTGTGGCAACGTGCAAGTCGGATAACGTGCCATGCAAGAGTGAGCCCCACTTAACGGCGCCACATCGAGCAAACTAATGGAAGCACTACAGGACAAGCTCTTGCAGGCTGGCAGCAAAGACGTTAGCCAGCAGGTGCTGACGCGATTTTGTTGACCATTGCAGAAGACGGCATGCCGCCGAGCTGCATTGCTGGCTCCCCACACAAAATGCAGTAAGTAAGCAGGAACCTAGTCTCGACAGACCAAAATTACTACTATAATGTCGGCAGGTGCTATGATGCTAACCAAAGAACCCGAATAAAGAGCATTCAAACCCTTGTGACAGTACGATTCGAGCGATAAGCACAACCAGACAAGCACTGATGCAGGAGCAAGCAAGCATAGTAAAAACTACCGGCTCACCTGGGGCTGCTCACGCTCTCTCTGACTGCATGTCGGCTACATGGGCTATGTACAGTCGGGGCTATCTGACTCAAGGAAGATGAGGGGGAGGGCAATAGCTAAACCACTTTTAGGATGCATGCCCATAGTGCATCTTAATGTCTTTAAATTTTCGGGAGCATATAATCATAAACCACTTTGTTTTGGATGCATGCCTGTAGAACATTGCAATGTCTTTACATTTTTCGGGAAGCATGCCACCATCCTAAGGTAAGAAGTCCCCAGGAATCACGTACTGCGGCTTGGCTAATGGAAATCAGAAAACGCCGCACCATGCGCCATATCACAACTTGTATGGATCGTCTGATCTTTTCGCGGACGTTTAAGTACTACACAAATAGCCTATCAATAACCACTGCTCTATTCAAGCTATTCGAACGTAAAACACAGAATAAAAAGAACACACATTCCCAAACGCACAACCAGAGGAAAGGGTGCTAGGGAGCACAAGAACAAAATTGTGTTTTTTTTACACACAGAAGTCCTGGAAACTTAGCACTCTGTACAAATACCATGATTCGCTCAAACGCGATATAAAGCCAAATGGCAACTTGCAAGGAAAATCTGGTTCCTAAAATTAGCAACTGCATGCAAAAAAGTAAAGCGTGTGTGTGTGTGTGTGTGTGTGTGTGTGTGTGTGTGTGTGTGTGTGTGTGTGTGTGTATGTTATGTATATATTTGGGAAGTGGACACGACCCTAAATCCTGAACCACTGCCAAGAATGTACAAACTCCGACTTGTACAGCACTGCAAGACCCAATAGACTGCTAGGGCGTGCTTCAAGCATTGAGCATAAGCCTCGCTCTTCAATACCGAGGTCATGGTTTCGAATACTGCAGTGGGCGATCCTTTATTGCCAATTGCCATCAGTGTTGATAGCGGTTAAGGCTCTTCTGCTGCTATACAAACGAGGCTGTTAAATCAGCTGATATTTTTTACAAACAGCAACTATCAAATGCACGAAACAACTTGCCGCACCGAAATGCCAAGAAACCCAACATTCTTAAAATAATACCAACTTTCCCAAAAGATGAACTGCAATCGAATGGGGATTACCAGAGCACGGACAAAGAAAACTCGAGCTCACATGTACAACCTCAGCATACAATATAAGAAATATACCGATCCCCACTTTTCAATTCTGCCCGACAGATAGAAGATAAATGCTAGTAGTAACAGCCTCCACCAAGTCCTTGCATTTAATCCAAACCAGAATAATTCAAATCAAGGAGGCCACGAGGACCTGTTAACGCCTAGACCAATGCCAAAGTCTTGAGATGAGTCCAGAAAAACAAGCCACTGCTTTCAAGTGAATGAGACAGATGACGATACAAATCCTCAGGAAATATAATATATACTAGCTGATTTAACAGCCTCTTCTGTATAGCGACATAAGAGCCTTTACGGATATAACCACTGCTTCGCCGAGCTGGTTTGGCCCAGTGGCGCTCAGCACAAGTGTAGTAGATATTCAAGCCGTGCAATTTGTACAGCCAGTATGGGATTGGCTAAAAACAAAGGTGCTCGCCCCGACCAAGGCCTGGCCGAGGTCGTGGGCTCGAGCCCTATGGCACCTGAATAGAGATTAAGCTCTCTTAGGGCAAATGAATTATATATTATACATATATTCAGCAAAGATGAAGGATCGCCCACAGCAGGAATCGAAACCACGACCACGAGATCGTGAAAAGCAACCGCCTTATATATATATATATATATATATATATATTTTTAATCTGTATAGCACCGTAAGAGAACTCAATTTCTATTCAGGCGTTTCACATATGCCACGGGGCTAGAGCCCGCGACATCGGCCAGACTTTGGTCACGGCATTGCCGTGAGAGCACAGAATTTCTTAAGTGTGGATTTGCCAAAATACCGATTTGCTAGATCGTTTTATCCAAGCAGCAGCAGTTTTAAGATCCACCAAAATACCGATTTGCTAAACCGTTTTAGTTTCAATCACAGTTCAGATACAACCGGTATATATAGCACGAGGCTGAAATCTATCCCTCGAGGCTCCAGTAGAAGCATGGCTGAGGATAATGGACTTTGAGTGCCAGGAATGGAAAGATGTATTAACAGCCTCCGACAAGGAGCAGCCATGACTGACACGCGAACCACTGACGGTGGACAACAATGTCTACTGCGGCAGCTCACAGTGGTTAGCAAATATCCCCCACGACTAGTATCAACAACAGTCCCTGGGTGTGTCATGTCAATCAATTGCAGTAGATGCCATTACCTTTTGAGTCGCACGAGCCAGGCCACAGCCAGAGCATTCACAGCGACACATACCAGCAAATACCTTTGGACACACGAGTGAGCAGTGGTTTAGCCATGGCACAACTCCCTGGTGAAAAGCAAACAAAAATATACTCACAGGCTCTTGCGTCGGCAATGGAGGTGACGTTGGCGAAGTGAGCAGTGTTGGGTATACCCAGACATCGCATACCATGCGCATGCCTCCATTCCTACATTACAAGAAAAACTCATGCACCTTACAAGAAACTTACAAGAAAAACTTACAAGAAAAACTCATGCACCAGCAAAGAACAGCATCAAGCAGGCACTTCACGCTTTCGATTGGCAGAGGTAGATGACAGGTCGCCCAACCACGACGTTACTCACAGCAAAGTGCCTCTGGAAGGCCTTTGGACCTCGATAGGTCTGGTTGCCGCATATCTCACAAGTGTAGTAGATATTCAAGCCGTGCAATTTGTACAGCCAGTATGGGATTGGCTAAAAACAAAGGTACGAACAATTAAGATGCAGGTTCTGATAGAACATTAAGCAATTTCTATAGCATCAGAAAAGAAATAAAACCTTTTTCTGGGCACTTGCGGATTGGAAATGCAATAAGCATCTTTGACAAATCATGCAGCTCCGAGTGTCCACCAACACCTGCTTGATCTAGCCGGCCAAAGACAACAGTGACTCATATTCATTGGCATTGCCTTACTCAGTGGCACAAAAGGTTTTGCAACCACATTCCAAGATCAAATTCTGCTGACAGCAGTTTTTTGCCAGCGTGGCTAGAAGCAAGTCAAATGAACAAGTAACACATGTATTAAAGCAACAGTGGTTGTGAGTTAAGTAACAGTACTGGCACAAAGTTTAATACAAGGTGACTGATTGCGAATACGAATGAGAACTCTAGTACCAGCCTGGCGCTACTATCGTCGTTATGGACGCAAATGCACATTAATTGGCAATTCAGGGCCACGAAGGTGCTGCACTGGTTCGGCCCCGTGGTCCAAGTGCTCGTCCTGACCAAGGTCTTGCCGAGGTCATGGGCTCGAGCCCACAAGGCGTATGTGAAGCGCCTGAATAAAGATCAAGTTCTCTCAGGGTGCTATACAAATGAAATATATATTTTTTTATAAAGCAGGTTTTGCCTCAATGCCAAATATAACACATTAATTGCTAAGCAATCTCTTACGTGGCAATAGGGGTGTGAAGCAAAACTCATACCTTGCTAAACTAGGTTCTATCAACACTAACCATCTCCAGTCGGCAGCCAAGGTGAGGTAAGTGAGGGGGCAAGATACAAGTCTCCAGTATTTCTTGAATTGTTTCAAGCCAGCCAGCACTTCGATCTTGCTCAAGCAATGCAACGAATTACTTAAACTTAATTCGTCATCAACCCTCTACAATCTCACATGCCATGCTTAAAAATACACTAATGGAAGGCGAGTTCGAAATGTTATACAATCCCTAATAACAAATGATGATTTTTGAAGAGGCTCTTGACTTGATCGTTACGACAGAACAGGGCCTGAAATCTGCTGACTGTATGCACCACAACCATCCCCACGGGCGTCTCTTTCCTTCACACACAGAGGTCTATTAAAACTGGCGCCGGAGTGGCAATCACTGCCTATTCCTCACTGTATTCTAAGCCAGTTTCAGTCCCCCTCAAAGTAGTCCTTCGAATCTCTTCTACTGAGTTTCTCCAACCGTCAGCTGCTAATGGTGGCAGTCATCTAACACCTATTTCCAGTTCCAAGACTTTTTTTAATTTAATTTAAATCATCTCTACAGTAATTGCCCTCTTCTTATATTGGGTGACTTCAACCTTCATTTCGATAATCCAATCGGCCTTAGATGAGCCGAATTTTTCTCCCTGATATATATTTTCTCTCGAAGCTCGTGAACGAGCCTGCTAACATCAAAGGACACTGTCAATAGAATATTCTCCCACGAGTCTGCACTGTCCACTCCTACTATTACAAATTTCAGGGCATCTGATAACATGCGGAGATCGATCTCTCTACGCAGTATGTCTCACGTTCGGCATCAAAAGTTTTCTTCGAATTCCGAAACCAGAAGAAACTTGATGCTGGAGCCTTGCGCAAGAAATATCTTCCTCAACACCAGCCCAAGCTTAATCTGATCTACCCTCCTTGGTAGAATGCTACTTCTCCGACACACCATAGTGAATGCACTCGCCAAAAAGGCTATGGTTTACCGCAAATGTTCAACTGGCCAGGAATACAAGCACAAGCTTGAAAATCATATACAAAAATCAGATCCGAGAGTCTATTAGACTAGCATATAAGGATTACCGTAGGTCGTACCAATCCAGCATTACCAAGGCCAAGTATAGCTTCTATAAGGACATAGAGCAATCACATACGAACGATCTAAAAACGCTAATCACTCCCCAAGGCGACATCCTCTCTAAAGGCTTCATCCAGCATTCTTCAATTTCTCAATGTTATCTTCAAGCCTGTCTTGACCATCTTGCCGTCTAAGAAGACTATTAGCCATCTAGACCCAATACCTATCGATCTCCTTTTGTTGCTTGAATTTACTGCTGCCCCATAACTAACATAGTAAATCTGTCATTAACCTAGGGTTATGTCCCAGCATCTTTCAAATTGGCTCCTGTGCGGCTACTTTTTAAGACGTCGACATCTGACAAAGACAAGTTTCACCCAGTCTCCCTACTGCCACTACCCTCGATGACACAGCAACAAAGAGTTTCAGACCAGCTGTAATCTGATCAGTAAAATTAAAACTTAACAAGTTCTATTAGGATTTCAAGCAATTTTTTAAGTTTATACAATCCATTTTGCAGTTGTACTTGCCAAGCACAACCTAGCCTTTTATTTTTATGCAGCCGAGATACAGCTGTACTTGTGCTTTAATCTTTCCTGATCTCTCCCTCCCTCCCCTCCTCTCTCTCTCTCTCTCTCTCTCTCTCTCTCTCTCTCTCTCTCTCTCTCTCTCTCTCTCTCTCTCTCTCTCTCTAATAACATACATTGCTGATATTTGCACTTCTACGACAGACAACTTCCTAAAATAGAATGACGACAAAACGAACTTACTAATGCCGGCAAACCAAGCATTCCTCAGAAACTGGAAGGGCTACCCCTACTAATTAGCTCTACCAGCATATCCCATTTAGCCTCTGCCCGGGTTCAGTTCTCTTGCCCGGGTTCAGTTCTCTTCCACATCAAGTCCACAGTCAAACCTACCTACTTTCACCTACCTAACATTTTAAAAATTTGGACTTGTTGGATAAGAAAGAACATCACAGATAAGCTGTCCCATGCATTTGTGACATTACGACTAGACGGCTGTAACTCATTACTTGTAATAATAATAATACATTTGATAAAACGCCAGCAGAGAACTCAATCTCTTTCTAGGCGCATTTGCTGCAAAGGAAGCACGATCAAACGGTTAGTGGTGGCATGCTCAGTAAACAAGAATAACATGGTTAGGGGTGCATAGGGTCAGCATGCAAGCATGGTTAGTGGCAACATAAGCACATAAAGGTCGAATCACCGGGACCCACTAAACGCTGTGATAAATAGGTGCATTTTCAGTTTCTTTTTAAATGTGGTCAAGTCAGGAGATGTCGTGACGCAAGTCGGGAGTGGCCTCCATCCTTTGTGAGCATACGAGCTAAAGAAACGGTCTCCAAAAGATTTGAGGTATAGGTAAACAGTTGAATTCCGAAAAGCGGGTGGTATGATGCTTAGCCTGGTGGGGGAGTAGATCTGATAGGTAGGCAGGAGCCAAAGAATGAAGAAACCTAAAAGTAGATCATTAAATGCACGCAATAAGTTAATGCAAAACTCAGCAGCCAGGCTTATCTGCCGTAAACGACTCAAGTGACAAATTATACCACTTTTCACCAGTCTTCACTGGCTGCCTATAAAGCAAGGCAACAACTTGAAGATTCCGCCACTAACCTTAAAGGCCTCTCCATTCTCTCGCTAGAGCATACCAATCTAAATTTGTTAATTTCATGCCTCCCATCGCACAACCCGTTCTGTCGGGTCTGGTAGATTATTTGTCTACCTCACTAATTTCAAATCCCTCCGAGACCGTGCCATCTGTTAACATGCTCCCAAAGCTTGAAACTCACTACCAACTGACATCCCACCATCTCCTAATTTAAGATAATTAAAAAGATGCTACACACGTCGCTGTAACACGCAGCCTTTGCTCCTTCTGAGAGAATTGTCCTCATATGGTTGTGCGTTATGAAGCAGTACATACGTCGACTAAGTGTAACAGCGACACGCTTTTGTATTGCACCTCAGTGGTAGCGCCTTCTTTTTTCTCTATTCGCTTTGCTGTCCAGGATTGAGAGACAACTACTAACCGGATATTCTACTAACCAGCAGCCTCAAGTCTTTCGTGTACCTATTCATGGCTGTCTTAGAGAGATGACTTCGTGCTTCTGCATGCTTGAATATGCCAGATACCTTGCTTTTCATGAACTATTGGTTATCGCCTCTCTTTCTGTGTGTCAAAAAGCACCTGAATAGAGATCAAGTTCTTTGAGGGTGCCTTACACACAGATTTGGGGCAGTAGTAAGAAGGGAAGCACGAGGAGAAAGTATTTCCATTAGGTGAGGCAGATAGCAATAGAATGAAGGAATCCAAAGAAAACTTGGACCTTCAAGTCGATGTAATGCTTGATTGAAAGCCGGGTGGGACAGAAGCTGTGAAATCAAGGTAACTACAACGTTCACGACAGGTAGGCCTAGCTGCAGCGCGCCATCTGTAAGCTTCTTAGTGCATGAGCACGAAGACCTGCAAAGAACAAGCTGCCGGGCTCTACACGTGAAGTCACAAATGCACGGGCTAAAATGACGGTCCTGTCATTATCTAAACATGCCTAAGCTTTTGCAAGATAACATAGCTAAAAGCTGGTCCTAGTCTCGAGGGGTTCATGCGGTCCTATAGAGAAAGATGATTTTGAATTAACATCGCGACTTCATGCAGATAACATCGGTTTTAGCCCACGGCAAGGTGGTCGCACTTCACGACCCAGTTAGCGGGTTCGAGTCCTATAGCAGGCCGTTAAATCAACTGACCTCCCAATTTTCCTTTACTTGGCAGATAGATATGCCGATTAATCCAATTTAAGGCTTGAAGTACCAACTACTTCAAAGATCTTGCGGTCCTTTAAGGTGGATATTGATATATGAGCTCAAAAACATCAAAAAAATGCTAACTCCTAAACAGCCACAGTAGGATGCCGTCGATGGCCAAGTGAGAAAGGCAGCAGGGGCTCAAGAGGGACTCAGACCACCACATGCAGCCGCGAGATCCAGCAGAGTTAGCTGAGCGACTTTTAAGTCTGCACTGCTGAGGTTCTCAATAGTTTCAAGTCAACACTATGGGGCAATTGTATGGCCTTCGAAATTCAAGTCACGGGCTCAACTCCTAGGAAGAAAGAGGCGCCTCGAACCTTACGACGAAGAAAAGCAAGAGACGTCAGAGCAGCATGGGACTTTGCTGGTGCTATATGGCCCCCATTTTTTAAAGCACAACTGAACTCAACAGCTCAATCGGTCGTTCACTGACCCATAAAAGCAGAGGTTCGCAAGGCAGGCTGCAAGAAGCAAGGGAGTAAGACGCTAGCATTTTGGGTCGTTAAGTGCGTTCAGCTGCCAGCGGCAAGAGGGATGCAAGATTCACAAGCTCTTCTGCTCTACAAATCAGGCTTTTAATTTAGCCACCACCACTCTTTGCTTTAACGAACAACCACGGCAGGGAGTTCACACACGCATGCACAGACACATACACAGACACACACACACACACACACAGACACATACACATACACATACACAGACACACACACACAGACACATACACAGACATACACACACACACACACACACACACACACACACACACACACACGCACCACTGCTGCTGACTCGGATAGCCAACACTGGTGACATGCAGGCAGAAAGTAGCAGCAGGCCGTCCACGGGCCACAGATATCAGCTCCCACCTTGCCATCCCAGCCCAGTGGCAGATTCTTGGGGTTGTATGGGATGTCATCGTCGCCTTCCTCGTCTGACTCGCCGTCGGCACCATCCTCATCGTCTGATTCTTCGCCTCGCTCCTCACCGGTGCGCGCCTGCTTGCGCTGCGCGTTGTCACGCGTTGCAGCCCGCTGTTCGCTGAGCAGCTCGGCAAGCTTGTACACCTGCGCCTCGAGCACGGCAATGTCTCGCTGCTTTTCCGTATTCCTGCAAGCCCAGAGCTAGACGTGAGATGGCCACCGATTGCAGAGCAGGCAACGATGACTGGGTCACGATGCATGGCTGAGGCAGCAGCAGTAGGAGCCGAGCTCGACATCAGCGCACCAAGCTGACCGCAGCACACCATGATGCGCTCTAGCTGACAACAAGAAAGCTGATCAACACTTTCAACTGTGGCTATTATAAAATCAGTGAGCACGAGGGGACAATAGATTGTCATGGCTTTCTGTGGGTGCGTCATTGTAACAGCCAACATTTATTCAAATCGGTCGCTGTCGAAAAATGGCCCATTGAAATGGGTCAATGGCTTGGTCTTTAGCTTTTGATGTCATAGGTTCGACAGAATAACGCAACTAACAGGCCATTCTTCCTCTCATGTCTACAAAATCTTACTCGATGTTTTAGCACCATATGTCTAACCGTTAATTCAGCTAAATTTCTACTTACATGCACCACTAGCAGAATTTGATACCTAGTTAGTCTAGTTGGAGGTGGAGGTCGTGCAGGTCAATATACTGTCCAATGGTTCATCTCCGATAGTTCATCAATATTTTGCTTCGGAGGAACGAATACACTGACCCAAATCCAGCTTCCAGTCTTGCATTCCTTGTCAGTCAGAGAACGTCTCAGCATGCTGTACCATTGAAAGCAGCAATGCTGCAGACAATAGCGTGAAGAGGCACAACCATGAGGAAAAAAGATGACAAAACAAGCCTGACTGCTAGTGGAAGGCAGCCCACATATAGGCAACACGGGCAGCAAACACACCGGTGCGAGCGCTCACACTTGCGCTCACCCACAGACACAGAGAAACATACACAAGACAGATAGACAGGCACAGAGACAGACAGACACACATACAGTATCCAAGATCGAGCAGCTGCCACCATCTGGCACGAAAGCCAACTTCACCAGAAAACTGTGCAAAACAAAGGAGGACTGATACACTGCTTTTTTTAAGCATGCTGATATTTTAATCAGGTATCTAATATCCCGCCAAGGGGTCCAGAAGTGCTAAAGGGCATCACAACTGCATGTAGGCATTCATTTATGAGCAATAACGCCAATATTCAAAAACATACACACTTGCAACGTGCACATTCTTTCTCTCATCCCTCTCTTTGTGGCCGGTAAAGTAACCCAACTTTTTAAAAGTGGCAAGAACAATCAGGATAGAATATTACTCACAATTTTATGCGGGATGTAAAAAGCAAAATAACTGCCGCGGCCCACGAGGACCACGAGTGTGAAGGACTGCTGCATTTGGCATTAGCACCACCGTGTCAGTTGTCCTTCGAATGCTTATATGCATGCTAAAACTGTAAATGATATCGCTAATTGACTAATAATAATTGACATGCCATACCTTCCCAGATTATGTGAAATGCTTAGAAAGAGCTTTAGTTCTCCCAGGTAGCTTTACAGATGTTAGATAACATTTTGAAATTACTAGAAGTCTGCACTGGTACTCGGCATCATGAATCGAACACTACTCACTTTGTCTTGGCTATAGGCCTGGGCTTGCTCTTTGCAAATGTTGCCGGGTCGAGCTCTTCAAGACTTTTTCCTTTGGTGCTGAACAGCCGCTGCGCACGCTCTTCAAGGGTACTGCATGACAAAAAATAGGGTTATCAATCGCACGTGTCACAATTATAGAAGCTACGTTGACGGGCACGAGTGCAACGGAATGGGGGAGGATCGTCTAATACATGACCATGGCAGACTCCATTTTTTGCTGTCAACAGCTTACGTAATCTATCGCACGAAGGTCATGTTTAGAAACAATGAAGACCTTAATAATACTATTGCATTGAAAGCACAGCAAACAGTCACCTACGATTTCTATCAATTGCACGACAGAGAGAGAGAGAGAGAGAGAGAGAGAGAGAGAGAGAGAGAGAGAGAGAGAGAGAGAGAGAGAGAGAGAGAGAGAGAGAGAGAGAGAGAGAGAGAGAGAGAGAGAGAGAGAGAGAGTGAGAAATAACTCCTGACCGTTCTCAAGTAGTCTTTAGGGACAGCACCGCCTCAACTGTTCAGCCATTTTTTTTTTATTATCAGCATTGAAATCTGCTGAAGTTGTTAATGCTGTTGTACAAACAGGAAGCATCTAATAACAATGATCAACAAGACTACCACTTTACTTATTAACTGATATAAGCACCTCATTTGTATAGCAGCAGAAGAGCCTAAATGGCTATCACCACCACTTGCAGTTGGCAATAAAGGATCACCCACTGCAGGACTCGGACCCAGGACCGAGGTCGTGAAGAGCAAGCATCCTACCTCCTGAGCTATCACGGTCCGGTCTACCTACTTTAGGGCATTCTAAAATTTCGCCTCGGGATCACTAGCATTGCACTGTAGTAGTTGTATCTCAGTGGGAGATTTCAGACCATTGATGTCAACGGGCAGCAGTAATCCCAGGAGCCTTTGTATAATATAAACGGGAATCGGTGCTTGGCCCACTGCTTTTCAAAAATTTAAATCTCCCGTCTACGTAATTGCCAAGCACAATCCAGGGTTTTGCATTTGTGCCAAGGACACAGCTATTCATGTGCTTTGACCCTCTCCTTTTCAGCATATTAAAGAGCCTAGAAAGATATTTAGTATGTAAGGACACTATACAGGTTATTATGCTATTAATAATCTCATCTCTCACAGCCGTGCAGCATGTCGAACTTTCTTAAAACTCTCGTAGAACATGTATTTCTGGAAATTTGCACTTGGATGACTTCGAACTTTCTCAAACTGTATGACGACAAAACCAACATACTAGTTATGGGAAAACCTAATGCTATTCATAAATCAGAAAAGCTACCCGTCAAAATAAGCTCGACTAGCATATCACTTTTGACAATCTATTCTGATTGTACTGTTCTAAAGTGACCTTTCACTATACGAACACATCAACTACACAGTCAAGGCTAAACAATTTAAGATAATTACCACTGCAAAATTCGAGACTGGTTAAATAAAGACACCTCAGAAAAGCCGGTCCTTGCATTATTAAATTGCACCTCACCAACCTGCACTGGTTCCCATAAACCAGTGCATCAACTTCAGGATTTTGTCACTCACTTCAAGTCCCTTGCTCTAGAATACCTACCTGAAACATTTGCATTTCAGGTGTCACATCAAACTACTTGGTTTGCTAACTCTAGTGGTTTAGCTGAGCTTTTAAGTAACCCTAAATATGCTGTAGACCGAGTCTTCGTTTGGCATATTCCCAATGCAAAGGAACTTGGGCATGACTAACATCACACCCGGTGAGTTGATATGTATGGTATCACTAATCAGTCGACATGCATCATATAAGCATTGCAAATTAGGCAACCAAAAAAAAATGGTGTGGTATTAGGGAGCTATATCAATATTTGATTACTATGATAATTCGTAACTGACTGGCAACACACTTACCCACCACACTTGAGACCCAGCGCCATGAGGGCAGACTTGAGCCGGTCAAGGCCCAGAGACGCCAGTTCCTCCCACGAGGAGAATGCAGACAAGTCAAGATGGGCTCCAGTCCTTGCAAGCGCACCAGCAGCTTCTTTCTAGAAGCAAAGCCACCAGTGGCACTTAAGTGGTGAGCACGATCGATGCATTTTAAGAGTAAATATTGAGAAAGTATTGAGAAGTCGAGGTCCAACAATCGAATAATTGTTTAGGGTACCTTTAAAAAAACAATAAAAATGTGATCTGAAGTTTTAGGGACTTCCATATAGAATGTAAGCATTAAAAACAACTAGGTAAACCAAGTAATACCCAGAAGTACACAAAAAGCAACATATTTACATATTTACAAATACAAATTTACCGATCTGTGCATCATTTACAGCCTCTGTCCGAACTTAGTTATACTGAGGTAAATATTTGCAGCTTGTTGAGGTACATGCCTGTGACTTTTAAGCAGCTTCATTCGGGGTAACTTTCTGCTTGCGAATTCCATATATCGGGCCAAAACTTCACGGATCACCCTGAAATTTGAAATGTGGGTTCAGCTCTACCTGCATACCACTGCAGTAGTTCATTTCTAACTTGGGTCGTATAAGTTTTGCTATACACGTCCATGATTACAGATAATAAAATTGAAGGAAGCTATATAACATGTAAAGCAAAACTTTACTAACTAAAATTGGAAATGAACTCCGGCAGTGGTGCACAAGTACAGCTGAACTTACACTTTAATTTTTTCCATTGATCCATCAAGTATTGGCCGAGTTATGGAATTTACAAGGCACACAGCTACACTGTGAATGAAGCTGCTTTAAAGTAACAAGCATGTACCTCAACAAACTGCAAATATGCATATCCATGTACCAAGGTTCAACAAGTTAGAATACAAGGCACATATGATGCAGAGATCGGTACATTTTTTATTTGTATATATGTTGCTTCTGGTTTACTTCCGAGTTTATTATGGTCTGCATAATTGTCTTTAATGCTTTCCTTTTATAAGGAAATCGTCAAGACTTCAGATCACATCCAACATGTTTTTCTTTTGAAAGGTACCCTATACCATTATTCGACTTTTGGACTCATCTTTTCCATACTTTTCTCAACATTTACGCTTAACCGAGGCAACAGGTAAAAGTAAGGAATAAAACGCACATCATATACCTACAGGCCAACCTGGAAAGACGCCCATTTCCCACTGTCTGTCAAAGTCAGCAAGCGCTGTCTTCATCTCCTCACTAAGATCAAGCAGTGGCTTAACACGGCAAACGAAGTCCCGCAAGTAATCCAGCAAAGCATCCAGGTACCTATAACAAAAGCATTGCTACAAGTATCTACTAGAGACTACAAGTCCAAAGGAAACGGTGTCTTAACTAAGCCGAAAAAGCATATGGCAAAAACCCAACTTCGAAATGAAAAAGGACTGCTAACTTTAAGGAGCCACTAACAAAAAAGACGGCTGCTGGCAGCAACAGCACAGTGACAGCAACAATGAAAACTCAAAAATAGCATTATAACCGAAAACTAATTGCATAAGACATCGATGGGCAAGTGACAATAAATCTACTTACTCTCTGTAGGCCGCATTCTTCTTATCCTTTGGTATCTCGAAAAGTCGATCAAAGATGGCTAGGTAAGTGACATAATCAATTCTCTGGAAAATACAAACATTCGTCATTCATCTTTAGTTTTTCCAATAGACTGCTGCTCACTGCTAGAAGGCATAGCTTAGCTAATCTGACAGCTCACCTCAACACCTTTCAGGTTTATGTACTTGTCAAAGCAGCCGTGCATGTCCAAGAACTTTCCATAGCCTTCTTCGTCAGTGAATTCAACCATATCTACATAAGGACAGAGAGAAAGAAATACCAACGACACGTGGAGATCAATAAGAGAGATAGCAAGCATGAGAAAGAATATGAGAGAGAGAAAGAGAGCACGAAAGAATCAAGCTACACGCTACACGAGCTGGCACCAACCCAGTGATTGAATTATCCAGCTAACAGAAGAAAATGCACAGAAAACATACGTGTTGATAGTGCATCGATACGTGAAGTGAAAATACAATGGTAAAATGCACCAACGGCTTGGTACTTACTTGTATCCTCATTAGGATTCTCTCGGGCCTTGGCAATCTCATCGAACTCGACAGACATAGGAACACTAATCTACAAACAGAGAAACACCCGGGCTCTGTGAACAGAGAGTTCACACAAGCTTTAACCAGGTACACATTAATAAATCATTATACTCTCAAGAGTACTCCAGCCAAGTTAAGATAGACTACAAAGCCCTGGTCAATGTATTAAGATAGACTACAAAGCCCTGGTCAAAGTGAACTCTACCAGCATAGCTCACGTTGAATCTGCACAAAATTTAGGTGTCATGCTTCAAAGTGACCTTTCATTAGACGACCATATCAGCTCCACAATCAAGTCTGCCTACTTTCAGCTACATAACATTGCTAAAATTCGGGCTTGTTTAGACAGGGATACCACATCTAAATTGGTGCATGCACTTGTGACATCCCCATGATCTGAATTCTGTAACTCACTGCATGCTGGTCTACCAGCCTGTGCACTCAGGGGCTTACAGTTGGTGCGGAACTCTGCAGTTAGGCTTATCTCTCGCGAGCATCACAGTTGGCACATCACACCACTTCTCGCCGACCTGCACTGGCTCCCAGTCAAGCAACGCATCGACTTTAAGGTCTTGTCACTCACTTTTAGGTCCCTTCATTCTTTGGCTCCAGCCTACGTATCAGATCTACTCCCCCATCAGGCCAAGCATGGTACCACCCGCTTTTGGGAATCTAATTGTCTACCCATACACAGTACAAACCTAAAATCCTTTGGAGACCGAGCATTTAGTTTGCATGCTCTTAAAGATTGGAACTAACTCCCGACTTGTGTCACGAATCTCCAGAATTGACCACATTTAAAAAGAAACTAAAACGCACTATCTATCACAGCATTTAGTGGGTCCATGTGATTCATCCTTTATGTGCTTATGCGTGCAGACACTGTGTATGCCGCCACTAACCACACTTGCATACTGACCCTGTGCAAGTCACCCCTAATCAAGTTATTCTTGTTGTTTATTGAGCATGCTACCACTAACCATTCGATCGTACTTCCTCTGCAGCAAATGTAAAGTGGCTAGAAAGAGGTTGAGTTTTCAGAGGGTGCTATATCGAATTATTATTATTATTATTGGTCCAGCGGTTAAGGTGCTCACCCCCGACCATGGTCTGGCTAAGGTCGTGGGCTCGAGCCCGGAGGCACATGTGAAGCGCTTGAATAGAGATTAAGTTATCTTGGGGCGCTATACAAATGAATTATATTTATATTTATATTTATTATTATTACTATGAGGGCTGCTATAACGTTCGAGTACAGAGCACCTCAGACGGCAACCCTTGCTAAAGCCTGCTCAAAATATGGAGAGAACAATGACCTCATTCGGATGTTTTCGGTGAAATTCTTTGATAGACTTCATTCTGTTGTAAAATTCCGACAACTCGTTGGGCCCTGAGAGTGATTGAATTTCTTCTTTCCTCAACCTGCAGATATCAAAATGTACACATAAAGCAGCATCAACAAGAATACAAATGGGTGCACAGCAAACATTTCTTGGATATTCCCGTGCTAGTGCTATCAATCTTAAGATAAAGTTCGTCAAAGAATATTGCACACTATTGGACAAGCCGGATTTACACGGGCTTTAATTGTGACGTAAAGACACACAGGTACCAGTCGAGTTGCATATCTAAGGTCATTCACATTTGAGTGCACACAGATGCAAGAGCATGAGGCCCACGGGCCATACAACATACAAAAAGTCGCACAAATCCTACGAGTATGGCCACTGCTGCTGCAGCTGTAAATTCGTTCGGGTAATATGAAAGTTTTCTACTATGCCAGGCATACTAAAAACATGCTAAGCAAGAGGAAATATTTATCGACAGCCCAAAAACTAACATACATGCTACTGGTACGTATGTATGCCTTTAGCTTGACTTCCTCATAAGCTTCTTATGCTGACCCACAAGGCCCGCCACGGCTTAGCTCCTTCGTACCTAGCTGAACTGCTCCATCAGTTTCAGCCTGTTCGCGCCCTCAGGTCCTGTGTGGACAATAAATTAGCTGTCCCATTCCTCCTCTTAAAGACAGTTGGCGACAGAAGCTTTAGCCCTGCAGGTCCTAGACTGTGGAACTCGCTTCCACAATTCCTGCGCAACATCTACTCTCCAACTGCCGACTATGGCACATCTTTTTCAGCGGTCCTGAACTGCTACTTCTATGCTACTGACTACCTCAACTGCTCTCCTGACTCTGCTATGCTTCCCACTTTCTCTTCGTTGCGTGAGACGAAGTCTGTTGGCTACCGAATGCGTACCGAAAGCCGCTAAAGCTGTGAGTGCGCTATACAAAACTCTCCTGCGTAACACCCACATGGTCTTTATGACTTTTGTGGAGTTACTGACGGAGATACATTACATTAACCTGATTCTTCATGACCTCTCTTGTCCAGCTAGACATACGGGCCATAAACATCTGCACTGTCTCTTCTGCTATGGCCCATTCCACTGAGCATAAGATGAACTGAGAAGGTCGACTACTGGTGTACGCCAAACACTGCTTCAGTGGCCTGTCGATATCGCTACATAGTCTTTGTATGGAGTTCAAATCAGGCGACTGACTGGACCACTGCACCAGCACCAAACAAGGATTAATCAAAAAGTACTTCACTGGTCCGACAGTGTGCTTAGGGCAGTTATCTTGCTGCCAAATGCAACAGCTATCGAGCCGAGTATTTGAGGTCTAAAATCCAGCTTTCTAGACCAATTACAACTTGAACATAGCACTTCTAGACATCATCCTTGTTTGGTGCTGGTACAAAAAATCTTGTGGCCCAACTACTAGTCCGATCTGAACTATCGACTATGGAGATTACATACAAAGACTATGGAGTGACATCGACAGACTGCTGAAGTGGAGTGTTGGGCCTATAACAGCCAACCTTTTCAGTAAATCCCAGGCTCAGTGGAAAGAGTTACAGCAGAAGAGTCAATTCAGATGCTTATGGTCTTTATGCCTGGCCAGACCAGGGAGGTCATACAGAATAGGAAAGGACGACGCCATGATATTTTTGGACTGTACATAAGTATTTCCACATGCTTGCATTTCTTTAGTATGACTGGCCTAGTAAAAAAACTCTTATTACCGGAACAAACTTACCGCCGAAGCAGTGAGACGATACTGCAAGGATTTTATGCGAATGAGTTTAGAGAGAACATATAGGAGAGAGAGAGAGAGAGAGAGAGAGAGAGAGAGAGAAAGAGATAGAGAGTGTGTGTGTGAGAGAGAGATAGAAAGTGTGTGTGTGTGTGTGTGTGTGTGTGTGTGTGTGTGTGTGTGTGTGTGTGTGTGTGTGTGTGTGTGTGTGTGCGAGAGAGGGCAGGCAGACAGACCAGGAAACAGGCAAGAGACAACACTAGTATTATTATCAATGTAATCTTACCCATCCTTGTCTTCATAAAGGTCTTTCAATTCATTTGCAATTTCTATTGATCTCTGCAACGATATGAAAAGGCAATGCATCTGTTATATTCAAGACACTGTACAACACAAAATGGCACGGTCAGTCCCTGCTCATGGTCAAGCGGATGAAACAATCGAGCATCAGTCGTTGAGGCATCTGGGAGCGGAGGCAAGACTAGGCCTGCTTTTGGCAGCATTGGCTTTGCTGACCTAGCTCACTGCACTGCTGGCAAGTGACTAGGAGAAATGCATGAGAAATACCGACAGAGAAAATCAGAGCGAGCAGTACTTAATCTCTATTTGCAGATGGAGCTCATTACCCAGGCACGGTTGGAGTTTGCTATTATTGCCATTATTTAAGGCTGGCCTTAAAAAATCTTGTTTTTTTAAAGACTGCAGAAAGGGCCTGCAATTGCGCAGGACAGAGCACAGTTTAAAACAATGCTAAAATATAAACAATGCCAAAGTTAAAACTTGAACTGTCCTCTCTCTTGTCAGGATTCAAACCACGACGATGGGCATCTCGGCTCTTTTCAGCACTGTTAAATACAAACAGCAGATAATGTAGGCAGATCATTGGTTCAATGGTTAAGGTGCTCAGCCAGACCAAGGTTTGGCCGAGCTCGTGGGCTCGAGCCCCGCGGTACATGAGAAGCACCTGCATAGAGATAAGCTCTCTTTGGTTCGCTACACAAACGAATTATATTTTTTAAAGAAACTAAAAATGCATCTACTTATCACAACATTTAGTGGGTCCATGTGATTCATCCTTTATGTGCTTATGCATGCTGACCCTGTGCATGTCACCTCTAACAACGCTAGTCTTGCTGTTCATTGAGCATGCTACCACTAACCATTCGATCGAGCTTCCTTTGCAGCAAATCTAAAGCGCCTAGAAAGAGATAGAGTTCTCCGAGGGCGCTTTATCAAATGTATTATTATCATCACTATTATTATCATAAGGCTGCTTAGAAATAGACTCGAGGGAAGAATCTAGTCTTAATGCAACAACCGTTGGTCAGGTTTGGAACAATAAATGGTTGCAACTTGCTGTCAAATAAGCACAAATGTACAAAAAGCTGTGTGGTACACAAACCCAACATGCTCCATCTTAACAAGCCCTTAGGCTACTTGCAGAAGCAAGTATACCATTTCGTACACCGTTTGCTGAAACTGGAACAGCACTGGTAATATTACACACGGCACGTTAGTATTGCAAGCAAAGCACTAACTAAAGCTACAATTTGTATAAGATCACACAAACGTGTGAACTTATAAAAACTACTAATGCTCACGAGGCTCTATGATTCTCTCTGACGGTCTTTCTAGGTGTTGAAATGGTGATAAAAACATTTGGTCGTGTGAATGCAGCTTAATAAATAATAACTAAATAAACATGGGCCAAGTCATCAGTCCGATAGCAAGGAACTAAACCACCCGGCTGCTGACAGCACAGCCATTATTCTTTCTATATCTATTTATTAATTCAGTGCACAGCCAAAAAAACAGCCACAAAGCTTTGTGTAGGCAAACAGCAAACTATCTCCACAATGCCGGCCAGCTCAATTGGACGACCAAGCCCGAATCCCTTAAGTCAACTCGGTCACAAAGACTTTCTAGAAGCAAGCTTTCAGCACACTGTAGAAAGCACTATAGAGGAACACCCACTTAGTCTTGATGGTTTTATGGCATCACAGGAGAGAAATGTATAAAGAACTTTATAGAGCTTTCCAAAATGCAGTAAAACTGACACACCTTTACATACACGTGCAGCCACACATAAAGATGTCAGTGTTGACTAACAAGAATTCTTAAATGAGCCACCGTTATGAGACTCATCAGATTTAACACTAGCAAAGAAGCAATTATGTGAACTGCAGCATAGACACTAATAATAACAAAAAATTCGATTTGCATAGCACCCTCAGCAAACAGTTTCTTGCTAGGCACTTTACATTTGCTGCTAAGGAAGCACGGTCGAATGGTTAGTGGTAGCATGCTCAATGACATCAAACATAACATGGTTAGGAGATATGCACAGGTGAGCATACAAATATGGTTAGTAGCAGCAAGCAGTGTCAGAACATGTAAGCACACACAAAGGACGAATCATATGGACACCCCAAATGCTGTTATAAATTGATGAGCTTTCAGCTTCTTTTTAAATGATGAAAATTCAGATGTGATGCAAATCAGAAGTGAGTTCCAGGCTTTGGGAGCACACGAGCTAAAGGCTCGGTGGGGCCAAAGAATGAATGAACCAAAAAATGAGTGCAGGTCAGAACCTTGAAGTCGATACATTGCTTGACTAAGAGCCACTTTAGGTCGGAAAGAAGTGGAGTGATGTGGCAACTGCGCCGCTCACGACAGACAGGCCTATCTTCAAAGATTTGCACCAACTGCAAGCGCTAGATTGCACAAGCCGGTAAACCAGCAAGCAGCGAGCTACAGAAGTCGAAACAGGATGTCACAAATGCGTAGACCAATTTATATGTGCATACCTGTCTAAGCAAGTCCGAATTTTAGCAATGCTACGTAGCTGACAGTAGGAAGACTTGACTGTGGAGCTCATGTGGTCACGTCTAATGACACAATATAAAATCTCGATATCTTTGTTGGAATGCTGCAATTAGGGTCAGTGCCCTGGGATCTGATCATGCATGGAGATGAGGAGATTGATTTGGATCCTACGACGATGATGTGGACAGGCTGGAGGCAGCATCAATACCTGCTGGGATATCACGGCACATTTACTTGCAATGTGCCAACCAGCTTGCTGGTTGCCAAAGAGGTAGCATGTGTGGGTACAGATATACTAAACCTAAAATGTCAAAGGCAAGCTCGCCACCTCTAATATAAGCACTGTGATTCGTACCAGCAAATGCAGCGAGGAATAGATGGGATCTTAGGCTTCTTTTAAAATGCAAATCACGTCAGGGGTGATATGAAATCAGTCGGTAGTGAGTTCTACGTTTTTGGAGCTTACAGCTACACGACTTGAGTCAGCAGGACAGGTAGTCGATGCAAATTCTCATTCGGAAGTACTTCACAGAGGTAGGCTGAAGCAAAACAATGCAAGAACGAGAGAGTGATATGCGACCTTGAAGTCGCCATGCTACGTGATATGATGAGGAGCCAGAGCAGGGCAGAGAGAAGAAATATAATGCTGCATTTTTGACGTTTACGACTGACAAGACTAGTTGCAGAGTTTTGCAGCCAACTAAGCACACTCTTTTACATAGGTAGGGGTACCTACAATTAGTGAGTTATTAAAGTCAAGATGAGATGCCACTAAGCACGGACCAGCTTAGCACAGGTATCGTTATCCAAGCAAGCTAGTATTGTTTACAACGATAGAGGGCTGAAAGTAGCCGCGAAGCTGTGTGGTATCTGGTGAAGGTCATCTTAGAACAAGACACCCTGATTAAGTGGAGAGGCTAATGGAGACATGCGGACAGAGCCTATTTTGAGGGTCTGGATTTACAACCTTTTGAGTAACACTAGGCTTGCCCATTACTAGTAAGTTGGTTTTATTGTCACTAAATTTGAAAAAGTTTCAGCCATTCAACTGCAAATGTCAGCAATACATGCTGGAAAGAAGTTATGAAAACTGGACATGCTGGAAGGATCAAAACACAGGTACACACACATATGCCATCTACATAAAAATGATAATGCAGCACTGGTGTGCCGTGATGGAATGCTAGGTAAAGCAGTTGCTTATAAAGACCTTGGTAACGAGTCGTGGGTTCGAATCCTGCATTAGGCGATCCTTTAGTGCCACCGCAAGTGGTGGTGATAGCCGTAAAGGCTCTTCTGTCACGATCCAAAAGTGGCTGTTAAATCAACTAGTAAATTACATAATCTCTAATCAGTAGCTTAAGGTATACTGGTGAGCCATGCTACTCTCGGTCAACCCTTTCACAAAAGTCATAGCCAAATGATTAAAGAGTGCTGGGACTCCAAGACTGAATGCTCCCCACTGATGCATGACATCGACTCTTGGCATTAAAGCTCGCTCATGAATCACGACTGCCACACAGGCAACATTAGTGGCTTGGTAAGAATGCCAGAGCCAGATGGCTGCCGACGATTAGCAGTTAACAGCCAAAGCAAGCTACAGGTGGTCGCCATAGAAAAGGAAGTTACAGCTCTATACAAGTAATATATTCACGTAAGTAATATATGTTTATATAAGCAAACTGACCTCAGAGAGAAACTGGAAATGGAACACAGCCAGCAGCCCGCCAACGAAGATTGACGATTCATTTGGAAGTATGGCAAGAAAAACGAGTGCTGCTACTTGGATACAATACACCAGCTATCAATGGGAGTCACGAGGGATGCACCAAAGGGAGGGAGCAGTGGCAAACGGTCTAATTACATGGGTACACGACCAGGTGATTATGCAGTACGGTGCAGCCTAGACTGGCTCAAGTGCGCACATTTTGAAAAGGCAACCGCAAGTGAGAGAGATAGATGGATAGATAGAGATCAGGCTGCTAGTAAAAGACTTCGGCAGCAGATAGCAGAGCAGGATGCAACTTACATCAAGTAAAGACTTCAGTCGGTGATCAGCATTTATTTGCTCTTTATGCTAAAAAAAATACGACAAGGTTAACCCAAGCAGAGGCAACAGTAGATAAACAGTTTATAAGCAGTGACATCATTATATCAACAATGATAGTTTGTTTGCAAGAGAATCAGTACCAAAGGCTTTATGACGTGCAAGGTATCAAGCATGCAAAAGCAAAACGAGCATTATGTTTAGCATAACATGATACACACACACACACACACACACACACACACACACACACACACACACACACACACACACACACACACACACACACACACACACACATATAATGAAGACACTCAGAGCCACATGTCAGTAAGATCAATGGTTAATAAAGTGCATGGAATAATAATAAAAAATACTAGCTGGTCTAACAGCCTCATGTGTACAGTCACACAACTGCCTTAATGGCTTTCACCACTGCTTGCAATCGGCAATTAAGGATTGCCTACTTCAGGACTCAAACCCACGACATCGGTCGGGAAGAGCGAGCACCTTACCTCCTGGGCTATCACAGCCCAGTATAATGCACTAACATGCACTGAATAATACACTGTGGTATGAATGCAAAGCATTGGAGAACAAAAAAAGACAAGTTCAATGCAACAATATGAAAAACCTTCGATGTCAAGACTTGTAAGCTGCTATCTAGAACGCCAGCCAAATCTATTTCGAAAAATCCCATCAATTACTGATGTTAGAATCAATAGACGCCGGATCAATCATTTAAGTTCCATAAACTGCACAGGATCGATAGGCATCGCTCGACTGCCTACTTTCGATACTATCTCCGACTAGTCGAACAAGGTATCTTCTTTAACAGCACCTAGTCACCACTATCAAGGACACCTGTGGGGCTGGCCTGCAACGCATAGCAGGAGCACCCAGTTAGCATTCAAACACAAAAAGCCTGATCAGATTGAGGCACATAACACTTTCACTGCTGAAACATGCAAAACAGCATAGCCAGGAAATTAAACAATGGTGAATACAAAAAGGGGTTCGTACGAGGTATAGGTAAAACGATTAAAAAAGATATATAATCCATTTGTAGAGCACCCCAAGAGAATTTGTCTCTATTCAGGTGCTTCACATATGACAAGGGACTCGAGCCCACGACCTCGGCCAGACCTTGGTCGGGGCTCCAGGAAGCAGGCGGTACGAAGCTTAGCCTGGTGATGGAGTAGATCTGATAGGTAGGCTGGAGCCAAATAATGAAGGTACCTAAGAGTGAGCGACACAACCTTGAAGTCGATGTGCTGCTTGACTGGGAGCCAGTGCAGGTTGGTGAGAAGTGGTGTGATGTGGCAATTGCAAGGCTCACGACAGACAAGCCTAGCTGCAGAGTTTTGCACCAAACCTAGTAATCAATGTGGTTAGTAGACAGCTAGCACAGGAAGGACTTGGGCAAGAACGTTTTGATGTGCAGGTCCTAGACTAGATATCTTTTTCTGCAACTTCTAGACTCGTCTCACCTCAACACACCTTATACATGGGACAACCAGTGATGTTTCATCCAGACAGTATCTAATAAGTGCTTACTTTGGTTTTCAGTACATGCAGAGCTACTTTGCTTCTTATGGCCACACACACTACGGTGCTTAGGCTTCTTACAAGAAAACTGTTTGTCAAGTCAGCAAAATTGAAGGACTTCGGTTCTTCACAGAACCATGTTTTGTTTTGAAGGCTTGCTTTAGGTACTGGCCTCTTGACCGTGTACCTGCTGTATAAAAAGCATACACCCATTTCTAGAGCCTCTATTCTTTGTGCCAGCTCGCAGCTCTCTGCATCTACTGCCGGTTATCTGCAACGACGACATCCACACATACAACCTGTGCGCTGAAACTGTGGAGCCGAGTAGGCACAACCCAAGTACCAACTGATAGGTGCCACCCAGTGGGGGGGGGGGGTCATCAAATGCTAAGTACTTCGAAAGGATATAGCTAAGTTAGTTAGAAACACTATGTAATATTTAGATTGTCATCAAGAGTTGCAAACCAAACCTCCAAAACTGAGGCCACAGTCTTACCAGCTCACCTATTTAAAGCGACAACTTCAGAGGTATCACTGCTACCACAATGACTAAAACATTAACAGATGGCACGGTCTTCGAGGGATTTGAAGTAAGCAAGTAAACATAAATATAATTCATTTGAATAACGCCCTAAGATAACTTAATCCCTATTCAGGCGCTTCACTAATGCCTCGGGACTCGAGCCCAGGACCTCAGCCAGACCTTGGTTGGGGCGAGCACCTTAACAGCAGGACCCAACCAGCTCGTGGACAAGTAACTGACCAGAGCCAAGAGCGAGCAAGAGATATAGATGTAGCTGCAGAGTTTGGCACCAATCAAGTGTAAGCTTGTTATATAGTGCACACATAGAAACACCTCAAGTAGAGTTACAGACGTCCAGTCAGGATGTCATCAATGCATGGAAGAGTACCCCAAGATCCTGGGTAGAGGCTGCACGAGATGTGCTGGTAGAGCAGATTTTTGGAGGGTGGGCCTTCTTGTGTCTGAATAACACTTGGTTGCACATAATTATTATGATGGCTTTGTCGTCATCCTGTTTCGGAAAGTTTGCTCCATAACAGCATGCATATAAATGCTGTTATGGAGTGTCAACAATGTATGCTTGTCAACGATGCATGCTGTTGGGGAGCGGAGAGTCTGACATACTGAAGACCAGGCAAATGTCAAGACACAAGTACAAGGCTGTCTGTCTTCGGCACATACAAATGATAGCCTAGATCGTTCTTAGCGATTACATCGGCAAGAGTGAGAGTTTGAACTGTGAAAGGGAGTGGACCTAAAACAGATCCACGGGGCACCCCATACGTCAAAGGCTAGTTGGATGGTCGTTTTCCAGTGACATCTACTTTCTGAATTCTCCCACAGAGATTTGACCTAAACCACTGCAATACGGTACCTGCGATACCTAAGCAAGAGGACAGGAGCTCAAGAAAGATCCAGTGATCAATGGCATGAAAAACTGCCGAGAGATCCAGCAGAACTAGCAGAGAGATTCAACTGAAGTCAGCCTTCCTAAAAGGGTAGTTATAAACTAGTAGTGATGCTAAGTGGCTATGAAATGCCGGATGAGAAATGCTGCACTGATTAAGCTAAGGGACACTGATTAAGCTAAGGGGAGCTGACACTGCTATTGTAAGATATAATTCATTTATATATAATTCATTTATATAGCGCCCCAAGAGAACTTAATCTCTATTCAGGCGCTTCACATACGCCTCGGGGCTCGAGCCCACGACCTCAGTCAGACCTTGGTCGGGGCGAGCACCTTAACCGCTAGACCAAACCAAATGTATCTCCGTCTGTAACTCCACAAAGTCATAAAGACCATGTAGGTGTTAAGCAGGAGAGTTTTGTATAGCGCACTCACAGCCTAAGCGGCATTCGGTACGCATTCGGTATATAAACAATGCTGGAACAATGGCGCAAATTGGACGGCTTGAGACTGGCAAATTATAATATCAGCATATATACAAGTATTGGTTGAAAGGCCCGGGCAGCTGGATCTGATCAGCCAAACAAGACTTATGCCAGGGGTGATCAGAAACTACCCTGTACAGTCATAAGAAGATGCTACATGCATCGATATTCGTAAGGGTACCGTGAGCAGGAGGGTAAGAAAGAGTGCCATCTTCCGGCAGGTTGGAGAACAAAAGCAGCAGCTCAACAGCTGTCATAAAGCAGACCACTTACTGGTAGGCACACGATCCGATCCAAAGGAAACAAGACGACAGGAATTCGATTTCTTGGGCTGGTGACAGTAAGCACAACATTTTTGACCAATTAAAAGCATTGCATAGGAGTTGGCCGAAGGAAACGTTTGGCAAGCCGGCGCGACTGCTTTCCACTTAGTGCAAAATTGGAGGGGCAAATCGGCAATGGTCTCGGCTGCTTCGCCAACGATAATTTGAGCTCTGCATTAGTGCCAAGGTATTATAAAGTGTACCTCCAGGAGGTAAACCTAGTAGGATTGAAAAACGCATACAATCTGCTCGTAGATCTTCAATTTGGTAGCAAGCTAATGGCTCTAAGCACATAAGTAAAACTTTTTCTTTAACAATAATATAATAATTCACTTGATAAAGCGCCCTCAGATAACTCAATCTCTCTCTAGGCACTTTACATTTGCTGTAAAGTGAAATGCAATTGAACGGTAAGTAAAATCATGCTTGAAAAACAAACGAGATGAATAATATGGTTAGGGGTGACATGCACAGGGTCAGCATGCAAATGTGGTTAGTGGCAGCATGCACAGTGTCAGCACGCATAAGCACATCAAAGACGAATCACAGGGACCCACTAAATGCTGTCCTATGCAGTGCCCATCTAGTCGCCGGATTCAATTCTTAGAAATTTATGGGACGATGGTCTACATGGGTAGCCGACCATGTTCGGTAAAGTTCAGGCTCCATGGAATGCTTCAGTGGAGGAGAAAACGTGGAAACCCATGGCCTCTATGCAAGGTGGATATGGTAAGTTAAAGAATGGTGATGGTGCCAAGCATAATTTAAAATATACATATTATCATCACATAGTCTTGTCCATGAGGTGAAAATTAATATAGTTAAACATTCAGTGTAATCCAAATGTGGCCGATATCACAGAAATGCTCTCATTACCAAACGGGGTAGCAGCCACAACAGTTGAGGCAACATTTCTGATTTTTGCAAATGAGTGCAAGTTGGAGAGATAGCACAGCTGGTCTGGTGGGCTTTAAGGCATCCAAACATTTTTTTGGATTTAAAGGAACATTAAAGATCAGAACTATTCTGTTATACAGAAAAAGCTCTTTAACGAACAGCATATGATAGTAACCTATAACGAGAGGTGCTTGAAAAATGCCAGTCAGCATAAGAAACGACTATAAACATAGCCAGTCAGGCATGCACGAGATCATACCAGATGCCATGTCAATATAATCTGACAGTGCTTGTACTTATGCCCCTAAGAAGAACAAGAGGATCCTCAAATACTAAATCAGTAATTGAATATATAAATTGAGATCCCCAAGGTATCTCCTAAATTCTATAGAGGAAAATGATAATCCTATGTCGCTACAGGTCTAAGCTTTCGACCAGGCGGTTGGAATTGCCACCTCAACAAGAGCGTAAACAGCTAACCAGCACACTAGTGACTTCATAGACGGATCACAAGCAGCATGCCAAACCGCCAGCCGTCAGCCGTATTACTATCAACCACCAGCATTCAACTCTATAACTTTACTAACAAGTATGTACGGCTTCTAGGTGGCTCCACTTCACTCTGCCACAAGTCGACGACGCAATCGTGCAACAACCTTCTCCGAACCTCGCTTGGTCTAGCCCCACCAGTCAAACCCAGTCATCTATAGACTGAAAGGTTTTCAGATGAATCAAATCATCAAGAGGAGCAAACAATGCAAGATGTATGGCTATTTCCATGCTTACTAAGCGTCAGCGCAGAAAAACGGAGCCGTTGCATAGCGGATCCCATGTGATTAGACCAAGATAGTGAGCTCGTGGGGTAGGCCCTCACCGTCTTATTTTGATGAAGCATCTCCTTAGTCATTCCGTCCACGAGCCTCTCACGTTCCTCATGGTACCGCCTCTGCTGTTCCAGTAATGCCTCCATGCTCGTTCACGCTACGCGGCTAACGAGCAATTCAGCAACTCAGTAAAAGCGACAGCAACCGGTTCCACTATTTTCATGGCCGCCAGGCGCGGGCGTAATAGCATTCTAGTAAAACGTTTGTCGAAATTATTTGATACAACTAAGGAAATATAGAATTTATCATATAAAATTAGAAACATCTTCATAATAATGTGATTGTACGCACATGAGCCATGTGAAGTGAAGTGTTACAGCGTCACTGGCAAAAACCGGCGCGCGATTTTAACCCATTGTCTGTTTTACGGAGAATGGCCAGTCGTGCTTTGGTGATTGCCGGGATAAATGTTTCGGATGTACACGAGCGGATTTCTGATTTGATTATTCCGACGCGCCCTAAGAGGAGGGCAATGCACTGACGTTCATTAGAGGGTTTGGAAGTCAGAGCTGGGAAGGTAACTTCAAATTCCACTCCACTTGCGTATGTACACCGCACTGAAGTTGCATATACAGTAATTTACAGTACATTGTTTCCGAAGGTCAGTGGACAACAGTAAAAGGAACCAAAGCAGTGAAAGGAACCAAAATGAGTCTTTCGCGAGCGTCGCAGTTGCCGCGCTACGTCAACTAGCGGCGGCGTATTGACTTCGAGGTTTTGTCGCTCACTTTTGGATCCGTTCGCTCTCAGGCCTACTATCCTACTATCCTCTACTATCTACTATCCTACTAGCCTATATCCTACTATCGACGCTCCCCAACAAGACTGGATGTCGCGCCACCTGCTTGTCTGACTCAACCCGTTGGGCTGTGCCTCTGACCGACGTCAGGACCTCTTGAGACCGTGCCTCTGTTTCGTGTGGTGCTCATAGAGTTTGGAACTCACTCTCGACTGAGGTCATGGTCTTTGTGTTTTGTCCTTTGTGTACTTATGCATACTGACACAGTTGTAGCACCCTGCTGGCTTTTGCTGAATTTTAGCGCGAACAAGAGCTGTTCGGCGGCGGGCTAGAGCCCCTTTGTCCTGGAGCAGTGAGCCAGAGAGGAGCATCAGTGCGGTTAGAGAGGAAGCGCTTAAGAGCAAGCCAGGAAGCTCTCTGACCAGCGGTGGCGAGTCGGCCTTTGGAATTGGTCCGATACCCGCGGGAGCGGCTGATCGATGTTGGCTGGCCTGTCAACCTTCGCCATCACTCTGTCCAAAAAGAATCGTCTGGAACCCATTCGCCATTCAAGCTGGACAGAGGGGACATTCCAGTGGCCTAGTGCCGGTATTAATTCCTCACCGTAATGGGCCATGGTGTCGGGCCCAATACCACTAAGCTCTTGCCCCATTGTCTCAGCCAAGTATTTAAGAGTCGAGCGACGCTCGCTCTGGGTCTTTTGCCTCGTGTCTTTTTGTCTGTGGTCTTCTGTCTTTGGTCCGGCTCCGCCGTCGGACTCGTTTTCTCTGGAAGCGAGGGAGGAGGGCGGGCTGTTCGCCAGCGATTGACGGAACAGGACGAGACAGCGCGCTAGGAGGATTCGGTGGACTCCACCGAATACGGTCGTATCGCGCCCGAGCTGGCATTTTGTGTTTCTTTCGTGTTTTGTGTGTGCGCGCTAGCACGTGGTCTCGGCATAAGGATTTTCCGGTGCGAGCTAGACGTAGTTGGCGTGTTTGGGGTATTCCCTCGGCACAGGTGGGAACGGATTCCTAGTTCACCGGTTAGGGTTTAGGGTCCGGGTCGGGCTTAGTGTGGAGGAGTATTCCCTCCGCAAGAGTGTTGGTGTAGCTGAGAACGTGCGAGGAGTGTGGAGATAAAGCTGAACTAGACGCGCAGCGACTTTGTGCGCTTGCGAATAAAGTTCAGTAAAATCCCCAATTTGTGTGTCTTGCTTCCAATTCACGCCGCGGACTCACGACCCCCTTTAGTAACGGTAAGCAGGTCAGCACCAGAAACGCTCGTTTCGTGGCGGCCAGCTTACTGCGCGTAGGCGCGCACCGGACGGCATTAGGCGATAGGCTACGCCGCTAGGTAAGCGGCTGGTCAAGCCTACCCCGCCGAGCCTTCGGCGTTACACAGTGCATACTGCCGCTAACTGCATAACACATGTTGACATTGTGCATGTTACCACTAACCGTACTATTATCCATGGTGACACTGTGCATGCTACCACTAATCATATGGCCATGCTTTTTTTAGTATTGTATTTCTTTCTTTAGTTTATATGTAATGTAATGTAATGTATCTCCGTCTGTAACTCCACAAATTCATAAAGACTAAGTGGGTCGTACGCAGGAGAGTTTTGTATAGCGCACTCACAGCCTAAGCGGCTTTCGGTACGCATTCGCTAGCCAACAGACTTCGTCTCACGCAACAAAGAGAAAGTTGGAAGCATAGCAGAGTCAGGAGAGCAGTTGAGGTAGTGAGTAGCATGGAAGTAGCAGCACAGGACCGCTGAAAAGGATGAGCCATAGTCAGCAGCAGGAGAGTAGTTGTCGTTGCGTAAGAATTGTGGAAGCGAGTTTCACAGTCTATTACCTGCACAGCTAACGTTACCTGCGCAGCTAAAACTTCTGTCGCCAACAGTCTTTAAGAGGAAGAATGGAACAGCTAATTTATTGACCATAAGGCATATATGTAAAGTGCATAGCATAGTTTAAGTTCTCCGAAGGCGATATATAATGTATTATTATTATTATTTGTTAGGTCAGTATGAATATCGTCATCTTCAGTGATTTTTCGTAGGGTAACAGCCATTTAGCTGCCAGGAAAACTCGGTCCGCAAAAATAAAAATATAATTCATTTGCATAGCGCCCCAAGAGAACTAAATCTCTATTCAGGCGCTTCACATATGCCTCAGGGCTCGAGCCCACGATCTCAGTCAGACCTTGGTCGGGGCGAGCACCTTAACCGCTAGACCAACCCAGTCCGCAACATTTTTATTCTTTCGTGACTTCCGCCAAAATAGGCAGTGAAGTAAAAATGCAATCAACTTCATGCAGCCGCCTGCCGAGCCAAAAAAGCCAACCGGTCACGTTGGACGACAGTAAAAGAAAAACGGAAGGCGGTAGTAAGCGCTTAGGAATGGACGGTTTGTCCTAGCCCTTGGTTACAAACGGCTTACAGCAGACGTTTATATAACCAAGACAGCAACGGGTAATTTTGAAAGTGTAAATTTTTAGACCAAATGCTCACTGATATCCACAAGGAGAACGCTGCGGGTCAAATAATCCATCCTACCTTAGGCCTTGTCTAGGGACGACCTGTGCTGAACGTCGCGGTAAGCGTAGCCGATAGCTCAATCGGTGAGAGGGCTATACATGTTTACCGAAAAGTTGCGGGAACGTCCTGCTCATGGCGAAATTCCGTGTCGGCGCTCGGTCTCAAAGTCAAGTACGGCCTCTGGTCGCTCTGGGTTCTGAAATCCTATCGCAGGCGGACAATCCAAAAATGTTGGCGTCGATCATTAGCAATCTTCCTAAATAGAGTTAACGGGCTAGCATGTACGATATGTACCCAGCATGCCTCACGGCCATCTCAAAGGCTAATGGTTTTTATAAATTCTGTGCAAGCGAGTGAGTGAAACGAGATCATCATCGTGAAATCCCCTCCGTAACATCCCACGCGGCATTTTCTAGCTCTGATAACTTATCGCTTTCAAGCCGAAGTTCGTCTTCAGTTCTAAGAATACCGCTAGCCACCAAGAATAAATTCCACCCGCTCTTCCTCCGAGCTGCCTAGGTTTGCTGCTGCCCTGCACATCCTTAGCTTGACAAGTAGTAATATCCTTCGAAAGAACTAACGTAAGGCTTCTCGTTTCGAATGAACACTAGACCAGGAGAACTTGAGCAACCTCTGTCCGGTCTCCTTACTGCCGGTCCTATCAAACGCACGGACTAAATGTGGCATCGTCGTCAGGATCTGTACTGTTTCGAGTGCATAACCACCGTATCAGGAGTACAGTACAGACTTCGGTAGATTGTCGGCTAGTTCTGCCAGATCTCTCTGTAGGGCTTGTGACCGGGATGACACTTCCTTCTCGAGGCCATATATCCATATCCATACATCACGGGTGTCACTAGCAGTGCATTGCAATTCGCAAGACTCTATCTCAGCGGCAAGTATGGTGAGCGCTTACTTTGTGAGGTACCTCAAGCATGCATTCGCAGCGGCTCACTTCTTGTCCCAATCTGTACTCGACCATTTGCTAATATAATGGCCAAGTACGACCTTCAGGCTCATTCATCTTAGGCAGATGACGAACAGCTGTACTTGAGCTTTGATCCTTACCTGCCGTCCAGCATATCAACCCCCTCAACAGTTCTTACTGCTGATATTCGCACTGAGAGAGGGCCACAAACTTTCTCCAATCGAAGGAGGATAACACCAAACCAACAGTTGTAGCAAAACCTGGCGTTACGAGAAACTTTAAAAGCATTGCCTCGAAATGGGCTCAACCAAAATATTTCTCGTAGCCTTAATTGGGAAACTGGGGCTCCTGCCAAGAAATGAGGTTTCTTTACGTGTGCTTATTTATTATTAGCTAAATAATATCCCGAAACGACGGGTTTGCTTAGAAAAAGATGTAGAAGCCAAGCTGGTCCAACTATTCGTGACATCATGTCTACACTTTTCAGCTCACTGCATGCAGGTCTCTTTTTTATAGCTCAGTGCATGCAAATCGGTGAACAGAACCTCCATCTCACCTCAAATCCACTGGTGCCTTTATTTCACATGCTCCAACAGCCTGGAGCAGCAACCGACTGACTTCACAATACAGGTTGGACGGCATTTAGAAGGAAGCTGGAACGACAGCCGCCTGCTTCATACACCACTGAAATATTAATACATTTATTATGTTGCGCCCTCAGAGAACTCAATCTCTTTCTAGGCTTTGCATTTTGCTGCAAAGGAAGCACTATCGAACCTTTAGTGGTAGCATGCTCAATGAGAGCAAGCATAACAGGGTTAAAAGGGACAAGTGCACTGGGTAAGCATGCAAATATGGATAGTGGCAGTATGCACAGTGTCAGCTGGTTTATTTATTAAAATTTATATTCAGGTGCTTCACATATGCCTCAGGGCTCGAGCCGAGCCCTGAGGCATATGTGAAGCACCTGAATATAAATTTTAAGTTCTCTTAGGGTGCTAGACAAATAAATTATAAGATTTTTAATTCAAACAGATCACACGGACCCACTAAATTCTGTTATAAATGTACGCGTTTTAGTTTCTTTTTAAATGTTGTCAAGTCAGTGGATGTCGTGACACAAGTCGGAAGTGGGTTCCAGGCTTTGGGAGCATACGAACTAAAGGCACGGTTGCAAACGTATTTGAAGTTTGTACGAGGTATAGGTATACGATTTGATTCCAAAAAGTGGGTGGTAGAAGCTTAGCTTGGTGGGGGAGTAGATCTGATAAGTAGGCTGGCGCTAAAGAGTGATTCAGATTGAACAGTACATATGCTAATAGAGCCGATTGAGAACATTAAAATTTCCGATTCCTGAATCCCACCTGCTTGCCGATAACTAATTGGTTGGTTTTTACCATAATTCAGCTTAAGAAGGTTTGCTGCCAACCATGCCCGGATGTTGATTATGCATGCAGCAAGGGGAGTTGGAAAAATTCGACGTCCTGGAGGGCTGGGAGGGATCAAATCAATGGTAAAACTGAGTATCATCTGAATAGAAGTGAAAGCCTAGACTGTGCCTCGCAATCACTTCGGCAAGGTGGACAGTATACACCGTTTAAAGAACCGAACCAAGCACAGAGACCTGAGGTCCCTACACTTCAATTGTTCTACGGATGGTCTTTGTCCATTCATATCGACACTCTGGAGTCTCCCACTGAGATAGGACTTGAACAATTGCAGAGCAGTACCAGTGATACTCAGGCGAGATGAGAGGCGCCGGAGAAGGATCGGGTAATTGATAGCACCAAAAGCTGCCGAAAGATAGAGAAAAACAAACAGAGAGACTCTACCTAAGCCTGCGTTCCTAAGCCGGTCGTTATTCATCCGAAGTAATGCTGACTCTGTGGAGTGGTTAGCTCTAAAACCAGACTGGAACTTACTAGCAAAGTTCAAGTTTCAATATTTGAGTTCAGCTAATCAGAACGAGAAACAGGACAGAGGGAGTAGGGTCTAGAGCACTGGTTTTCTCCTTTGCTTGAGATATAAGCGTCATGGCAAGGTCACTAGTGGCCTCCTGAACTATGGACATTGAGGTGCTGCACGGAATTGAGGGATAGGATTCCAGGAGGATGCTGCCATCCAAGGGATTGACTCCCTGATCTTGTCTACCTTGTTGACAAAGAAGCTAGAGAATTGGTCAGCAAGAACATCACAGGGATTACTAGGTAAGGAGCTAACCTGGGAGTGGTTATGGAGAAGTTTAATCGTAGACATAAGTATTTTTGGATTGTACCCCTGAGATTTAACAATTTTTATAGAAGCTAGACATGATCTTTGCTAGGATAGCGTACGATCTACTGTAGTCCTCGAATGCCTGTCGAAGGACAGTCAGTCCTGATCTGCTGTATGCTTTTTCAAGGCTGCACTTAGTAGACCTAGCTAGTTTAATGTCTGAGGTAAACCATAGACCTTCTGAGCGAGGGCGCATAGTGCGCTAAGAGAGAGAGAGAGAGAGAGAGAGAGAGAGAGAGAGAGAGAGAGAGAGAGAGAGAGAGAGAGAGAGAGAGAGAGATGCAAACTCGTCACGTACGTCAGCTAGTGTCGTGTTGTAGCAATTAACCAATGATGACGCAGGTTGGAAGGGGGATTGAGCAGCAGATGCGAAGAAGATATTCTCGCACGATAGAATCGATGTCAAGGTTCTTGAGGTTTCGCGATTCACAGATAATTTTAGATGTGGTGGAGGGCACACATTGTAGTCTGAACGAGATCGGCGTGTGGTCAGACAAGCAGAATTGGGTAATAATTGGTAATGATAGCAGGCAATTGTAAGAGGAAATTTGGTCGAGTGTGTGACCCTTGATGTCAGTAGGCCATGCCCACGAACCAAAAGAGACAATGAATCAGTCAATGCACGAAATTCGGTGCTGAAGACATCAGATAGTTGTTTAAATGCATGTTGAAATCACCCACAACGAGAAAACATCAATTTCTTGCACACAGAATTGAAATGAGATGAGAGAAATCTGAGATAAAGTAGGATTTGGTACCTGGGGAGAGGGGAGGGGGGTGATTGACTACTGTCACAATTGGCAGCTTGTTGTCTGATGAACTCATACTTATAGAGTCGAAAGACTGCTTCGACTGGACTGCAAAAGGCTTGAAATTAAAGGATAAGACCTAGGTATACAGTCTAAATAGAAAGGAATGTTTTTCTTTATTAAGTTACATAGGTTGAAAAAGGAAATTCACTCAGTCCAGCGAGCCGTCCTCTAATTGTTACTGAAATAATGTGCACGTTATCAAAACGTTAACAAAACTAAGTGCCACGGTCTTTTCTTTTAGCATTTCTAAGTTCCTAGATAGAGATAGATAGTTCTCTTGGAATGCTATAGCAATGTTTTTAAAATAAACTCTTTCCCGGATCTCATGAGCCCTCATAGAACAGCTGAGTCCTTAGCTCTACGTGCCATTACTATAACCCTGCTGGACTATCGCAGGCTCGCCGTCCGAGCGTGCTTCATTCTGTTTCACACAACTCGATAAAAGGTGGCTATGACCAATAGAATCGATAGCCAAACTGCATGGTCGGCGGGGAAGGTGATGAGGAGATGGTGGAGCGCTCTGCTGGCAGATAAGAGACGAAAGAGCTGACACCATTAATTGGCTGCGAAGCAGCACCGTGGATGAGAAGCAGACAATGGAAATGCATCTAGTTATCTGCTCAGTGCCCCGCCTCACTGAAACACTAGGCGCACTAATCTACTTTATTCTTAAATCATCAGTTGTGCATTGCTTGAATCTGCTTAGACTTAAAGCCTTGGAGGCGGAGCCAGGATTTTCATCTAGGGCCGCGAGGCCCTGAAGGATTAGTGGTAACGGTAATCAACCCATTTAAAATGGAAAGGTCAGCAGGCTTTACATTGCGGCAGAAGAATCTTAGAAGCTATTACCACCACTTTAACTAGGCAGTGTAGCCTGCTAGAGGAAATTAACTCAAGACCTGGGTCGCGAAGAATGAACACTTTACCAGTGGAAAAATGTCCAGTTGAGAATCGCTGACTCCAATTACATTTGAAAGTGTCTGGGGAGTGTCTTACTTTGAAAGCGGCCGAGGTTTAAAAGAGTATTCTTCTTGACATGTCTACTGCAGCTACCTTTCCTCCTCTCAGCAATACATCTATATCAATTTACTCCCACATGCCAGCCGGGTTGTTGATCCGAGTCATGTTTTTATAATCGCGTTACATCGAGGCCCGAAAACTCAGAGTTGCTTAGTGCAGAATTTCTGAGGCTTCAGAAGCACCCTTCCAGGTATAGGGTTGCATGCGATTGATAACGTCTCCTCGGTGACAGAATCTGTGACCTCACTCAAATAGCCAAGGAGACGATTTAGTTCCAGCTGAACATTATGCCAGCTAGCAAAAGCTTTGGAATTTTTGGAACACGCAAGCACATTTTAATTTGATAGCAACTCTGTTTTTGTAACTCTGGATTTGGCAATGATACTCTCACACCAGGCTTGCATACATTATGTTGTCCTATTTTTTATTATGCTTTGCTTTGCGTTCTTTGTAATCTCATCGTGGGAGGATGTTTTTCGAAATAGTGTAATTTTTTAGGCCTTCATAAAACCAGCAACTTGTACCACACCTTACGTGCTGTACCAATAAGCAAGGTATTTCTATTTGATAAACATGGAAATTCACCTGCATCAAGTACTGCCTTAAAATGAAGTACAGCTTCTGCTCAGCGGTAAATGTCGATTTAACTCTTTGCATGCTTTCGGTGATAATTATTTGAACTGTAGTTATAGTATTTAGAAGACTCTAAATCATCTTGACGTTAGGCGCCCTCGATCAATTGGAAACACCAACCAACCATTTCCTACTCTGACAAAGGAAAGCAAGATGAAAGCATTGAAGCTTATTGCAGCTCATTGTATACAAGAAATTTGATAATTGTCCAAGGTCTATTTGTCACTTACGGGTATGTATAGAATGATGTACTACTTAAGTATACGACGCAAGGTGTTTTAACTACGTGGAGAGGTAAAAATCAAGTTAAACACGGACTTTTTTATAGCACCTTATAAAATAACTGGGCATCATGCTGGCTTTGAAAAATTTGGCGAATGAGACCAGGCATTTTATTTCTGAATTCCGAAAAACAGACCAGATTACATCGAAGACGATATTCAAACTCAGTTTTTTCTTTTTTAGCAAAAACATTGGTTTTATAAATACTCGTATCTGCTTTCTAAAGTTGGCTTTTTAGATCAGCACAATCCTGATTGATAAAAATCGTTGTCATGGCTACCAGTACAAGGAAAAGCTGAGTCCTAGCCAAGTTGGTAGGGCGCTCGCTCTTCACGACCCAGGTCGTGGGTTTGAGTTTGACAGCGGGTGTTCTTCTTTTGCCCACTGCAAGCGGTCAATTTAGCCGTTAAGGCTCTTCTGCCACTATTAAAAGGAGGCTTATAAATCAGCTAATTCATTACTATTCTTGTGATTACTCATTGGATTCGTGTGGAGGACGTGCTTTTGAAATGGCTGCCATCATTTGACGACTGATATACGTATAATCTAATCTTTGCGGCCCAGAGCTTCGTGTCAAGACCGAAGGAGGTTTTCACCAAGACCAAGGCACACTGATTAAACAAGCCCACCAAAAGAGTGCTGCAGAGCCGTCTGCTCGGTAGGTGGACACTTTCAGACTCACTTCTCTGAACAGCCTCTGACAATACTCCTTAAGCTCAGCGCCATCGATACGCTTTCGGGAACACGGTATTGCAAATGCAGTAGCACACCAACAAAATATCACGGATACTCATTACTATTATTATTATACATTCTTAAGTTGTAAAGAGGCACATAGCTCACTTTTGTTCTGTAACAAGTATCGAGTTAGTGTAATTCAGTGGTGATACTGACGATTCATTTCCGTCGGCATGCTCAACAGTAACTTCATTGACGTTCAGAGCAGGCAAGGTTGATGCTGACGAAAGATTGATCATTAAGTCTTCTTCTAGCTGTCGATTGTTAATGGAAGGAACAGCAATGTATTCATGGGGTTGCACTAACATCATTTGTGGGTCGCCTGACGTGAGATAGTCCATTATTATTTCGAAGCTTGGGCTTCGGTGCAGCATGTAACTCTGAAAAAAGAACAAGCAAGTTAAAATTGGACACACACAGAAATATTCAAGGATGTAGGCAGAAAAATTCAGACGAATATGAAGTTGCAGGCAGAGCAAATAGTGATATTAATTTCCTGCGCTAGATGAGCTCTTTATTTTTTACTGAATATTAGACCGAGTTACCTGATAGCCGGTTCGTACTTGACGAGACTGAGCGCTAGTTACTGAAGGTTTAGCAGCCATGTCCGCTCATTTCTTGGCTGTCTGGAGAGTTTGGTCCAAAGTGTTAATCATACCACCCACATCAATGGCCATATCATAGATCTCGTCATCGCTAAGGATGTCTTCCCCCCCCCCGGTGACCTTGTTCTGTGCTCGCTGAACCTCTCGGGTCTCGGATGTTCGGTCTCGCTTACTGTTCCTGCTTCATTGTATGCACAGGTTAATGTTGAACTTGTCCAGCTACTTGAATAAAAAAAGCATTGACCACATTGGCACATTTTTGAAATCTGCTTGTGATGCAGTCTTCCTGATTTGCACCCAGACTCGACCAACAGCCTCGATACCCTCACTGATGCAGTGAACATGACCCTTAAGAGTGCTCTTGACAAGCATACTCCCGCTCACTCTATCCGTGTACAGAGTCGTGGACATTCCTTTCAATTTACAAAAAAACTTCTAAAGATGCGACGCGTTAAGCGCAGGCTTGAACGTCGTTGAAAGAAATCGTGGTCTGATGTGCAGTCAATTTCGAAGACTTCCTTCGAGTCTACACCCGGAAGCCTAGAAAAGTCTGGGCTTCTCTTTAGACTCGAAAACCAAATTCTTGCTAGTCGGATCCAAAACAGATTTATAAGACAATAAACAATTTACTAGAAAATACTGAGAGGTCTGACTCCTCAGATATTAACTGCTCAGCCGAAAAGTTTTCAACCTTCTTTACTGAAACAATTGTGCACATTCGTGCCTCCATAAAGCCCCCTTCAGTGAAGCAATTGTGGAATCAGAACCTGCGACCTTCCTCAAAAGGTTTTTAGATGTTTCTGCATGCGATGTAGCTTCCTTAATAAGGTCTAGTAAAAATAACTCGTCTCCTGAAGACCCTATACCATCACCTCTGCGGTTTTAACTGGCAGACTGACTTAGCCCCGTCATAACAAGGATTTTCAATGCTTGTTTGAAACAAGGGGTCGTACCCAAGTCCTTCAAATTGGCAATCAAAAAAAAGTCATCCGAGGTAACTCTGAAACATGGGATACCTCAGTGCTCTGTGCTAGGTCCGGTTCTTTTCGTGGTTTATACTCTCCCTCTTGCTGATGTGATTGCCAAGCACAATCTAGGCTTTCACTTCTATGCGGATGACACTCAGTTGTAGCTTTACTCTGATCCCTTCCAGCCTTCGAGCACCTCGAATTCTCTCAATTCACTTGCTGCATGTATTGATGACATCGGTACATGGATGGCAGCAAATTTTTAATGACTAAACGATGGTGAAATTAACTTACTAGCTATGGACAAACCCAGTGTGATTCAGAAATTGGAAAGGCTGACACTCAAAATTGGCTCTGCCAGCCTCCTGTTGAAAGCTCGAAATCTAGGTGCCACACTCCAAAGTCACCTCTTGTTTCCATTCACGTCAATACTCTGGAGTCTCCTACTGAGATAGGACCTGAACCATTGCAGAGCAGTGCCAGTGATGCCCAGGCGAGATGAGAGGCGCTCTAGAAGAACTTTGTGATCGATGGTATCAATCGATGGTATCAGTGCCAGTGATGCCCAGATGTGCTTTGTGAGCTTAGTTGTAAGGCTATTATGGGCTAAGTTCACCAAAATATTCCGTAAAGTGGATATTTTGGATCAAAATACCCGCGATTGAGTTTGCTCTACGAAATCACTCATCGAAAAGTTCAATGGTTGAAGCTAGCTGTTAGTCTGATACAGCTTGAAAATATAAAACTAATAAAATATTATTTACTTAGTGCCCCATGATTCGTAAAAATCTATTTTTAGTCGCTGCAAAAATTCTAAAGTGAAGCTTGCTGACTCTTTGGTAGTCAAGTGAAACGTTTAAACGCACACGGACACACCTTGGACAATTCAGCACTACCTATCAGTGGCCCTCCACAACCCTCACAAGTGGGGGGCTCAGGCGAGCGACCTCGAAGTATAGCAGCGCTAGGAAGAAGAATGATGAACGATGCTCCCCACAGACGAGTTGTGGGTGCGGCGACGACGGCTGCATTATACGCAGGCGATGAACTGGGTCAGCGTACCTTCTGATGTGCATGCAGCCCTCGGAAAAGCCGCTCCAGAGCTGGTAGCGTGAAGAGAGAGAGAGAGAGAGAGAGAGAGAGAGAGAGAGAGAGAGAGAGAGAGAGAGAGAGAGAGAGAGAGAGAGAGGGGGGGGAGAGAGAGAGAGAGAGAGAGAGAGAGAGAGAGAGAGAGAGAGAGAGAGAGAGAGAGAGAGAGAGAGAGAGAGAGAGAGAGAGAAAGAGAGAGAGAGAGAGAGAGTGAGGGAGAGAGAGAGAGTGAGAGAGAGAGGGAAAATATAGCCGACGCACGAAGAAAGTCGCTCGCTGCAGCGCTAGTGGGGTTGCATGACCCACCTGACTCTTCAGGGGTTCAACGCATTACCGAAATCCACCTCGATCTGCTCTAATTAGGCTAACATGGACCGGACATAAGTGTTGCCAAGCTAAAATTATATGCTGATGTTTTAGTAAACGTTCTATTTTATCTATCCACCAAATTTAATATCGCTTCGAACTAGGAAACTTGTGCAAATGAGCTTCGACTCCAGACGCCTGTACTGCAAAGCACCGAAATCCATTCTAGTTCCCGTCAAATCCATCAAAACTCAGCTCGGCATAGCTCCAAAAAGTTTTGAATATCAAACTTCGCTACACGTACAATGTACCCAGAGAATATTTTGCATACTTCCAAGCGTTCTGACGAAGTCTACTGAAATAACATTGCACTAACCCATTCTAATACCGAAATCCACCGCAATCCACTGCATTCTACTGCATTACACTACGAAACCAAACAATCCTCCTCAAAAAGCTCATTTTTTGATGGTATATGACAGCACACTCTGTGACAATTGAACTTAAATAATTTCACTTGCATAGGCACAGCCGTTCTCGCCAAATGCGCTGTAATCGACTGCAGTTGCCCGGGCCATCGCCGAAATCCACTTCAATCCACCGAATCCACCGCAAAAAATCGAAATAGATTGCGCCGAGCTCCAGTTTTTATTGCATATTACATTGCACCGTGCTGTGTGCACAACTGCGTAAAATAAAAAAAAAAGTGCATCGTCTCACTGTGGCAATGCTCGGCGATCGCCTGAATGACCTGGGAAACTACCGAAACCCACTCTAGTCCACAGCAAATCATCCTCAAATCGCCATCGCGAAGCACTAACTGAATTTGCTTACGGGTCTAGGCTCAGTTCAAAGTGCACCTAGAAAATTTGGCCTCATTTTGCACACGCGTAATATCATGCGATTTACTACAATCAACTGCAACCGCCCGGTGCCATATCACAATCCGCCTCAATCCGCTGCTATCCTCGACCGAACAGCGACCGGAACGCATGCACTAGAAGCTCTAATTATGATTGCACTACTCTTTGGTTATTGCGTACTCGAATAACTTCACTGTAATTGCCTTGAACATTCTGCCGTAAAGATCTCCAATCGACTGCAATAGCCCTGGTCAGTACGTCAATCCATCACAACCCGCAGCGAAACGACCAGAACGCGTACACTATAAATTATAATAGTTATTTCACGTTGCTCTAATCTTCGGTTATTGTGTAGTCGCACAGTTTCACTACAATTGCCTCGATCATTTGGCAACAATGCCCTGCAATGGCCCGGGTCAACACCACAATCTACAGCAATTGAATGCAAATGACCTGAAATCGGTTTCGCAATGCTTCAATTTTGAATGCACGTTGCAAAGCACACCGGTTAAAGTCAACCACATTCTTTTAAGTAATTGCGCCCGAAAAATCTCGGGCAATGCATGGCCATCTGCGGGAATCACTTGGCTCGAAGCAGCAATCAACAAAAATCCGTGGCAAGTTGACCACAAAATGGCTGCACGAAGTGCTAATTATCATAGCATTTGACAAAATCCGTGGCTAATCAACAAAAAATTGGCTGCACCAAGCTCCAATTGTCATTCCACGTAGCATGTTACTGCACATACTTTCAACCATTTTAATCAGCTCTGACCACTCTATCGTGGGCAATGCATGGCAATCGACGGCAATGGCCCGGCCTCTAACGAAATCTGTTTCAAATTTTCTGGAAATTGGCTGTTTCAATTTGTAAGTATCCCACCACATTACGCTCACTGTGTGCAAACATACTGTCATTTTGCGAGTTCAACTTTGGTCAATGCATGACAATCGACTGCAGTTGCTCGAGACAATGCAGCAATCTATGTTTTTTCTGTCACGATTTCAAATAAAGCTGGTCGGAGAAGGTCAAATTTTTCTTGCGTATTATAATGGGGTGTGGTAAAAGTGCAACCGCATCCTTTCAACCAATCACGGACGTACATTTGACGGCAATGCACGGCAACGGCCTGCGTAAATACGGAGTGCTCACCACATATCTATCATTCTAATGCTCACCACACCTGGCTGTGGAGGGCCGGCTACATGTTATTCCAGCTAGCCTCAAGGTCTCCCTCACCTAGTAAGATCGCTTGACGCATGCCCCTGGTCTCGAATCTTGAGTTGAGTATGTAAACTTACGATGGATAGATTCCGTATTTTCCCAGGCCGCTGCCACCGATTACCGTACATTGTAATTCGTCGAACTCACTCTTCGCAATTAAATCACGCTTGGTCAGTGGATTCCGCCTGACTGCAGTGCCCTATAGGCCGACGCCCAGCTCGCCCGTTGTCGGGCGGTGAGTCCGGCTGGGTAGAAAAACATTTGGGTGAGGTCCAACCCCGTGTCACATTCAGGTTTTAGGAATGCAGACCTATAAAAGTCTCTCTGCTTGTTTTACTTGATCTTTCAGCAGAGTTTGTTAATCTGCATAACTTACTCAATAAATATGCCCCGAGCCTTATGTCTTATCTGTCCGCGTGTCTACTCAGTAAGAAGTCGGTAATTGAGCAGGAGAAGTTCAGAAAACTTCCGCCTAGAAACCCCACTGCCACCACTATCAAGTAAATCGGAACGAATGGTGAGAGACGAGCCAAGTTCCCATAGCAAAACGTTAAAACTCAAAAAAATGACCACTTTCTAACTTTCAGACAAAAATACAAAACAATCTTACTAGAAAACAAAACCACAATTTTCCCTGTATTTGCGGCGTCACTCCAAAGAGTCGGCATAGCTTCGGGTGTATAGAAACCCTCTCAGGAAGGCCGAATTAAAAAAGTACCAGCTGATTTAGGATCCTCTTTTTGTTACGACACAAGAGCATACACGGCTACCACCACCGCTTGCAGCGGCATTAAAATCGCCAACCAAAGGATTCGAACCCACGACCTCTGGGCCGACGAGGGTAAAGTCTCTGTTTGATTTGCTTTTGCTTTTAACAGCATTGATAAAAATTGATCGCTAAGTCCTTCACGAGCGCCATCTATCTCTCCCGGCCATCACTAGCACTGCACTGCTTAGGTCGAGGTCCTATCTCAATGAGAGATTCTTGGGCATTAAAATCAACGGGGCGAGCTAATCATAGGCGGAGCCACTAAAGTGCGGGGTACCCTAGAGATAGGTGCTGGGTCCACGTATTTTCACAATTTTTACTCTCCCTCTAACCGACGTAGTCGCCGAGCATAGTCCAGGCTTTCACTTCTACGCCAAGGACTGACGGCTGTACTCGCGCTTTGATCCCTCTCAGCTTTATAATGCGTCCAACTCTCCCGACTATCTTGTTGCATATATTGCTGACGTCCGCATTTTGATGACGGAAAACTTTCTCAAGATGGAAAACTTTGTCAAATTAAATAGCTTTAAAGTCAACTTGCCGGGCACGAGCCAACTCAGTGCGACGCAGAGATAGGGAAAACCTATCCCCATTAAAATAAGCTCCGCAAAAAATCACCCGTTGCATCTGGACGAAATCTCGGTATCCAGTTACAGAAGCATCTTTCACTAGACAATCAAATTAGCTTCTCGGTCAAGTTTTCCGTTTTACGCTACATAACATTATACAAACTTGGGTCTGCTTAGACAGAGAAGCCACGTCTAAGTCGGTTCAATTTGCTCTCCCCCCTCGACTACTTGTGCTATCCCCTCTCGACATCAGTAACTCACTCCTTGTAGGTCATCCGATCTATGCGATCAGGCCATTTCAGCGTGTGCAAAACTCTGCCGCTAGGCGGGTCTGCGGTGAGCGTCGCAGTGGCCATACCACACCACTTCTCGACGACCTGTGATCGTTTCACATCAAACAGTATATTGACTTCCAGGTCTCCGATTGCTTCACGCCAAACAGTGCCATGACTTCAAGGTTTTGTCACTCATTTTGAAGTCCTTTTAATGTTCTTGCTCCAGCTTACATATTAAACTTACTCCCTGATGATCTAGCCGATCGTTTCTCTCGATTCTTTGTGCAGAAGATAGACAACATCAGGGAGTCTATCCCTGCGATGACATCATCCCACCTAAAATGCTGTTCCCCGATTCCTGGCTGCACCTCAATGTTTACATTTAAGGTGGTCACTAGTGATCTAGTCCTAAAGTTCATATCCCAATCAAAGAAGACAAGTCCTCTGGACCCTATTCCCACTGTCCTGCTCCTACGTTGCATTGATCTGCTGCTGCCATGCATAACTAACATCATTAATATGTCATTAGCCTCAGGTCATGTCCCACCACCTTTCAAAAAAGCTGTAGTCAGGCCACTTCTCAAGAAAGTGACACTAGACCAAATAAATAAATCCTTGCTGATTAAATAGCCTCTTTTTGCATAGCGACAGAAGAGGGAATCGCCGACCGCAGGAATTGAACCCACGACCTCGGTCCCGAGGTCGTAAAAGCAACCGCCTTAATTAGTGTGCCATCACGGCTCCTTGAGTAACTACCGCTCAGTCTCCCTTCTACCATTCCTATCAAAGACAATCGAACGGGTCGTGGCGGACCAACTGAACTGATAAATTGAAACTTCAAATCTTGCCCGTAAGTTCCAGTCTAGCTTTAGACCTAATCACTCCACAAAGTCAGCATTGCTTAGGGTGTACAACGACCTACATAAGAATGCAGACATAGGTAGTGTCACTGCTTGTTTTGCTCGATTTTTCGGGAGCTTTTGATACTATTGATCACAAAGTTCTTCTAGAGCGCCTCTCATCTTGCCTGAGCATCACTGGCACTGCTCTGCAATGGTTCAGGTCCTATCTCAGTGAGAGACCCCAGAGTATTGACGTGAATGGACAAAGATCATCTGAAGTACCTCTGAAATATGGGGTACCTCAGGGTTCCGTGCTAGCTCCGGTTCTTTTCCCGGTTTATGCTCTCCCTCTTGCTGATGTGATTGCCAAGCACAATCTAGGCTTTCAATTCTATGCGGATGACATTCAGTTGTACCTCTCCTTTGATCCCTCCCAGCCTTCGAGCACCTCGAATTCTCTCAACTAACTTGCTGCATGTTTTGATGACATACGCACATGGGTGGAAGCAAATTTTCTAAATTTAAACGATGATAAAACCAACTTACTAGTTATGGGCAAACCGAGTGTGATTCAGAAATTGGAAAGGCTGACACTCAAAATTGGCTCTGCAAGCATATCTCCCGTTGAATCAACTCGAAATCTAGGTGTTATGTTCCAATGTGACCTCTCGTTAGACGATCACATCAGCTCCACAGTCAAGTCTGCCTACTTTCAGCTACATAACATTGCTAATATTTGGGCTTATTAGATATGGATAGCACGTCTAAGTTGACCCATGCATTTGTGGCATCCCGTCTTGACTTCTGTAACTCACTTCTTGCTGACCTACCGGCATGAGCAATTAGGCGATCACACCTGGTGCAAAACTCGCATTTTAGTTCGCATTCTAGAAAAACCTGAAGCTATTTACCGACCGACTCTGTCAGTAGTGGTCAAGGCTCTTCTGTCGCTATACAAAAGAGCCTGTTAAATTAGCTAAAAGTGGACCTGTTTCTTGCGGCATTGGCTGGGTCGCGATGTATTTTCCATGATGTGCTGGTGAGTGCTGACTCTTTGCATGCCATCACTAGCCACACCGAGAGGCTTAACCTGGCCACGCTGTTCATTTGGATCCACTTCACTTAGAGGTAATCACCTCAGCTTCAAACACGTACATAAATTACCCCAAGATCAAAACCCTGTTTATCTCCACTGCATAATTCATCGCACTATTTAGCATCTAATTTCAACGATAAATGTTACATTGTAATTACGCAAATCAGTAGATTAATTCTCATTTTTTATATGAATATCATTATAGCTGTAAATTAATTTCAGTACTATTAATGTCAGAAAGGGCGTAATGTAAGTGTGACGCAAGTGACGTAAGTTGACGGACCACTAACGGGTGTACCCAATTCAAATTTTAATTGGCTGGTTCATTCAAACGGGGGGGGTGTGTATGTATATAACTCTATCTCTGAATCAAACTTCCTTTAATTCTGCGTTATAAGAGAGTGAACGTTGAACTCGTTGCAAGGAGTGCACAAGAAATCGCAATAACTTACCATAATCTCTGATTTCGAAATTTCTGTCGTTATACGAGGTGATTCTCACCGACTGTAGGAGTGGCTAAGAAACGTGATGATCTGGTTTAAACATAAATAAGTTACAATCTTCATGACGGGAAGTGGTTTCATTAAAAATACACATACATGGCTTATGATAAAAATACAACAATATCCAAATTATTGCACAACTACGTATAGCAGGGCGTACACAATTAAAAGCAATGGCAATTACAGTGGGCGAGCAAGGATTCATATCAATCGCGAATTCAGGACACTGTCGCATGTTTTAGGTAGCTTTGCGAGTAATGCATGCAGTTTTCAGCTGCAACAAGGAAAAAAACCGACATTACTCTAAACTATCTTGTAATCCTTAAATATTTCACGTAGTTTCTTTTGAATGTAGACACGACTTGCTGAAGAGATATCTTTAGCTAGTCACCAAGATGGAGTCCGACGGATGTCAGAAATAGGACGAAGGCCAGACCTCCAGAAGTTACTGCAATGCAAAGAAATGGTTTTTAATTATCCAAATCACAAGTACGATTGTCTCGTTTGCTTTGAATGCTTCAAATCTAGAAAAAACATATAGGTGGCGGTGTACCGCCGGAGGTATCGGAAAAGCAGCTCTCGGTCCTCTGACGTATAGTGAGAGTTCAAATTCTGCAAAATCAGCCGCGCCATTTCTCACCCCTATCGGCTAGCAGTCTGGCAGAGCCAACCATTCTGGACGACCGCTGGCTAGCTACGTGCAAGTTAAATTTAATCTGGACTAGCGTTCGGCCGCGGACCCAGCAGCGCCACATGAGCCCAAGTTAGGCCCAGGCATGCCAGTTGCGCGACTCCACCGGCAGTACCCAGCCAATGCCGAGCTACGCACGCAATGCCGAGAGACCGGACATATCAAGTCACCAATCAAGAGCAGTGTGCACTAAGCAATCAATCGACAAAATAGGAAAGCAATCGTATGAGCCCCAGCGAGCTGCCGCTCCTTTCGGCGAGACTCCCTGCCGCCAGCGTGCTCGCCATGCATTGCCGCGCGCTCTGGCGGCAGCCAGACTCTGCATCCGCTCATAAAAGACTCCAGCGTCCGCCGGCGCCTCCTTGCTAGCTCGGGCGGCGGCGCGATGACGGCGACGCGCGCCACGTGCGACGTCGGCCCGAGCGCGAAAGTCGGCGGGCAAAGACGTCGAGAAGCGGAATAAAGGCGGCGCGAGCGGGAGAGGCTCGGACAGCTCGCTGTGGCGAGAATGGTGGCCCGACGTTGCGCTGCTGGCGCCGCGCTCGTGCCGCCGGCGGACAGACGTGCGTGCGTTCGCGCGCGCGCGGCTGCGGCGCCGTCAGAGTCCGAAAAATCACGCTTCGACGGGACAGCGCAGTTACGGCTGCGATTCGACTCACCGGCCGCTGGACGGACGGACGGAAGGAAGGAAAGACGAGCGGACAGAACAGGACACGCCGCGCCGACCACGAGGTTGAGAGACTCACCCCGCTAATCTCGTAGCCGCCGGACTGAGTGACGAAATGACCTCATTCGGGTCTACTTTAGCCACTTTTACAAGCCCCGCTGGAGACCATCATAAATCGGGCGTCCGGCGAGCAATAGCCTCAGCCGCAATTCAAGACCACTGTTGGCTTACTATACAATGGACGCTCGCATATCAATCTGCTTATCAGCCAATTAACCCCCCCCCCACATTCTGTTTACGATCGGCTTTGCGTCGCCGTAGGTCGCCAAGAAACTGTCATAGTCACTGGCTTAGTACGATTGCCGTGCTGCGCAGGCTTCTTGACTTCAGTCTCGATGTTTAGCTGCGTTGAGAATTCTTTCATTCTTCACTGCAGAACGTCAACTACTGTCCTGCTGCCGACTATAGCTCATCCTTTCCAGCGGTCCTGAGCTGCTACTTCCACGGTACTCATTTTCTCAACGGCTCTCTTGACTCTGCAATGCTTCCCACTTCCTCGTTTTTGCGTGAGATGAACTCTGTTGGCTACCGAATGCGTTCCCAAAAGCCGCTTAGGCTGCGAGTGAGCTATATTTAAAACTCTCCTGCGTAGCACCCGCGTAGTCTTCGTGGCTTTGTGGGTGTTACAGACGGAGATACATTACGTGTTACGTGACTTTACCTGGCCGCGCCGGCGCTTGCGAGTCTATCGTTGTGCTTCTCCACCAATCTATCTATTCTTCGTTTGGCTAATATAATCTCATCGTATTTCGTGCGTTAGGTGAGTAGGGCGGTATGTCGAACTTACTGCACGATTCGGCTATTGAGTGCCCAATCGGAGAAAATTTAAGAGCCGAGCTTCTAAATTACATTAGTTTAGTTTTTTTTCCCGACGGGTCGCGATTTTTACTTCGTCGCTCGAGGAAAAGTGTTCAAGTCTTCTGCTGCACACTAGTTCAGTCTATTGCCTCGCAGTAGTTAGCAATCTCTCTCACATCTCATAAGATAAGCGACTCTAAATGCTTGCAATGAGTGATGCTATCAATGCGAATAAGCTGCGGTTCAGTCGTTGCTCTCGCACCCGCTAGCGCAGCGACTGCAGAATAAATCAATGACATTCATAAAAGTGGGTCCGAGAATTCGCTCCAGAGGCATTAAATCCGAACAACATGCATAATAAAATCCAGTACAATAAAGGTGGAGATAAAGTAATAAAACGTTTATACGGCACATTAAGGTATCGCAATCCATGACTCAGGTATTTATGACACCCGAGCGAAAGAATATCAATTTATTAGTGATGACGTGCGAAGTGTCAGCACCCACGAGCACACAAAGGGCAAGTCATTCTGCACCTAAATACTAAACTCACAAGTCCGAAACCCTTCCATGAGCCGCAACTACTCCTACGTACGAAAATAGCTTCAGCCGGCTTGTTTTCAGTGGTGAACTTGCTGCGGTTGAAGCCCTTTCGCCGCCGCCGCACAGCGGCAGAAGAGCCTTAACGGCTGTCGCCACTGCTTGCAGTTGGATTGAACACTGCAGGATTCGAACCCACGACCTTGGTCTTTAAAAGTGAGCACCTTATTTCCTGGGCTATCGTGGCCAAAGCTCATTGAGCCTATCATGCACCCGCTGGCCTCAATCGGTGAGATTCTGTCTAGCAAACGTTTTGGTTCACAAAAACATAGCAAATAAGTCATATCCCAGATTCAATCTTCTTAATATGAAGTATATTCTTTATCGAATATGTTTATCGTTGAAGTAAGTAAATCCTCTTTAGCCAATATGTAACAGCAAATGCTGACCACTCACCGTATGCCTTCCGCACACACCTTTTAATCAAGCTAAGTTACAAGTAGCTGGTGCGGATCCATAGAATTTAATATTTATACAAGCATTGCTCTACAGTTTGACGAGTTTGAAAAAGGTATACGTTATGAATTGTGAATGAACGGAAGTGAATTTCCTTCTTGTGGATGCCTTTATACATCTGTAGTAATGCAAATACCGCCTACATTCGCCTTTTTGTAGCCAATAGTCTCATTTTGAAAAGCGGCATTACTGATTCACTAGTCTTGCTAATGTGACATGAAGGACGCTCGTTTGGCGAAAGGAGCCCCCAAAGCTTCCGAAAAAACTGCCAACGGCGCGGAACAAATAACTTGCTACTAGTATTTCAAAGAGCGGCATTATCCTGCCTTTTTCTTTCAGTCCGGCGTCTTACGGTGCACTCCCTTCATGACCTAAATCTTGTGTGTAAGTCCGGCAGCAGACAATTTGTTCTCTCCGCATTTAATAATACGAAAGACGGTTATAGTGGCAATTATAGAGTCTACTCCTGCTTTTTAAATGAAACTGTTCAACATGCCGACACCTTAGTGTTACGCTTGGAGGCTATTTCTAACCACTTAGACCAGCAAGGTTTAACGATTGACGGTATCGTCAAAACTCTTCGCCGAAGTAGCTCGCGTAGTTCTTACGCACTTCTCACGATGCTGCTTCAGTGAGTTGCGTCGCACCTGGATAGTGATTTGAGTAATTTTAGAGTGCTCTTCTGAAATGCGAGCTTACTGCATCAGCTAAACTGCGCTTTTCGAAATAACACAAACGCCTCACGACTAATTACGATTGCGAACTAATTACTGCTTTATCTATGCTTAGGCATAACGAGCCAAGTTCATTCAACAGTCCCTCAGTTGCGCTCCGGGAGTCAAACCGGTGAGCAGCATATGGAGGTGTTGTGTGTGCCTGTTGCTTCTCGGCCACTGGTGCGCGGTGCCCCGCTCTCGGCGGGTGGTTGGGCCGTGGGCTCGGTGCGGCCTTTGATGTGGGCATGTGGCCCGCCACGGTGGCTCACCATGGATGCAATCCCTTATCTGTGGTGAGTCAGCCCCTAGCTCATATATGTACCCGCTGGGGGAATACAGATTTGAGTCTCGTTTTCCGCTCGCGTTCGTCCGCTCGTGTCTCCGTTAAACTCCGCTAGCACTTCTGCAGCCGGAGACACAGTAACGTAACACAGAGGCTTTTGCAGGAAGAAGTTGCTCTCTATCGCTAGTGCGAGATTTCTGCTGCTGCCATCTGCGACTGTCGAATAAGCTGTTCTTCGCGGCGTACGCGATTTTTGATATTAATGTATTAACACTAATGCAGTCTTTGAAATTAACTAGATAATAATAACGCATTTGTTATAGAGCCCTCAGAAAACTCAATCTCTTTCTGGGCACTGTTGTTCCTGTTGTGTATTCAGCATGCTACCACTAATCAACTCAATCGTGCTCTATTTGCAGTAAATTTAAAGTGCATAGAAAGATATTGAGTTCGGCGAGGGCTCTATAGTAAGTGTATTGTCATTATTATTATATTATTATAAATGTGAGAACTTCTATATACTCCGGCTGGCGCGTAGCCCGCTAAAAAGGGTTCGAATGCACGCAGTGGAGCTATTGCAATAATTGTGCGAATGCATAGGTGGGTTCACGAATGAGCGCGAACAAAGCTGGCCTGGCGCTGCTCGCGCTCGGCGTATCAGCCTCCTGTCTTTTGCTAGAGTCCGAGTCGCCGCGGGACGACGCGCAGTTAGCTACAGCTTCTGCAAATGCTCCGTTGTCTCCTGCTGCTAGCTCAAGCGCGCCAGCAAGAGCGCGGCGGCAGCTCGATGCTGCCCTGCCATAGCTCGCTGGCTGCGGGCGCACTCGCAAGAGCGGCCGCAGCGCATCCGGAAAAGGTGCGTCGGCTGCAGCCTGCAGCTGAGCGCGCACTCGTGCCGTGCGCGTCTGCATCGAGTGTCGAATTAAATAGATATGATTAAATATAAAATTCATTTGCATAGCGCCCAAAGAGAACACAATCTCTATTCAGGCACTTCACCTATGCCATGGGGCTCGAGGCAACGACCTCGGCCAGACCTTGTTCGGGGCGAGCACAGTTTCTCCGAGTCCTAACTAAGCCCCGGTGGTCGTTACTCTTGTCTGTCTCGCTATTTCTCTGCCTCTATTGCTCTCTCTCTCTCTCTCTCTCTCTCTCTCTCGACGGTTAAGTGCTTCAAGCTAATACGTTGGCCTCGTGCTCGCGAATCACCCGAGTTCGTCATATTACTCACCATTCAATTGCATTTCCCTTTGCAGCAAATGTAAAACGCCTAGAAAGAGATTGAGTTCTCTGAGGACGCTTTATCCAGTGAATCATTATTACTATTATTATTATTATCGTGCCGAAGGGCAGGATCTCGAGGCGCCGTCGCTCATCGTGCAGCATCAGCGGCTAAACGCTATGCCGTTCGAGTTTCTCGACTGTAGCACCGCCGCACCGGGTCGGCCGCGATAAGGTTCTCTGCCTCGTCGCTCTTGCTATTCTAAGGTGATGGGGACGCTAAGGCAGCGAGCGGTCTCCGGCGGGCCACGCAGAGTGAGGTCACGAGGTCTGCATTTCCGCAGGGCAGACGCTGGCCAGCTTGCGAATGTATTTTGGACGCGTCGCAGCGAGACTGGCGGCAAATGCTCCGCGAGCAAATGATATCGGAATGTGCCCTCCAAAGCAGACGACCGGATGGCAGTGGCTCTTAGGACTAATGCTGACGATATGAGCGGATCGACAGGCCGGGGCGGCTATCTGGCGTTTCCAGCGAATCAAGCTGAACGCACAAAATGGCGGCGCTCGTCTACGCGCTTTCGTGTGGCTGCCGCTGATCCGCAGGCAGCCTGTGCTGCGAGTCGCAAGAGGGTACGTGCCTCGGCAATACCAAGCTTGAGGTAGCCAGCTTGCCTGCATCTCTTCGCACGCAATTATGCGTAACGTGAAACGCGAGAGAACTACATTGTATACATAGCAGGCGCGAAGCAGAGAAACTTCGGATGCGTTTCTGTTTCGGCTCAGGCCGAGCTGGCGCGGGCCAAGCCCGCCAAGGACGCCGGCTGCCATCCGCAGCCAGATTTGTGCTGCAGGGCCAGGAGTTTTGCCGCTCCCCCCCGCGCCGCTGTCGGATAAGGAAGCGGTTCAGAAGAGCGTTGCAGAGGAGTTCCGTTGATTGCTACAGCGTCGGCGGACGTAGCGCAACAGCCAGCCGTCGCTGAGCCGTATACTGACATACTTTTCGGAGCAACGGCAGGGCGCGGTGTTCGGCTCTACAAGTAGACTCGTTAGGGCTGAAACGCGCTCGCGTAAAGAAGAGCCTCGCAGCTGTAAAGCCGCGTTTAAAGCCCGAGTCGTCCGTGCTAGCTGCCACCGGCCTTCTCGCGTCTCCTTTGTCAATATCATTAAATGGGTCAGTGTAATTTATTGCGCGGTTATTCCTCCTGCGGCCTGTTTATGGCTTAGAGTGATTTATGGGCCAGCAGAGATTATGGCACTGTCTTTTGAATATGGGTGGTCGTGCTTTATGGCAGTGCTATTTAACTAACGGGCGACAAAGGGCCGGTGAGTAACGTCGAGGACGCTGGGCGGGGCTGTCACGTAGTGGCCTGTTGCGGCGTCGTTTGAGTAAATGTCTTTGAGCCCACTTCGGCGTTCCGCGTGCTGTTACTTCTGCGTGGTATCGCGTACCTGCCTCTTGGAGAATTTCAATCTAAACTTCCTACAAGAATGAAAATCCGAGAGCACAAGCAGGACAGATTTAGGACAGATGTATTGCTCCCCGTAATAACACGGCTTTAGTCTCTGCAATGATTAATATTTGTCTACCGTATGGGGTCGATAAGAAAGAGCGTGCAGCCAAAATTGGGTGCCCGAATCGGCAGAATGTTCTAAAGGCTCTCCGCCGATAGAAATGGATATTACAAGTAGAAGGCTCGGCTGAGCTAAGCCATAGGCACTTAAATTCAGGCAGTGACTAGCAGTAAGCTTCGAAGTGGTAGGAGCATTACATGGAGCACTAAAGAGGATTATAGGTACCAGTGCCTTGATTTTGCAGGCTTCAGAGAACTCGGCGGAGCTAGTCTCTTGAAATACGAACGAAGCGACTTTCATTACTGCATTTCCACTTAACGCTTGCATGCTAGTAAATACTTAATGGACAGTGTCAATAGGATTGGATTACTGCACCGATTAGCTTGTACTAAATTAAAGACTATAGCAGACCTAGAAAACAGCAGGGGCTAATAGAGAATAATGGCTTGCAATATAGAACTCATCATTGTGGCATTTAAAGATCACGATTACACATTCATGGCACTGGATTGCACACGATTCACATCACCGCTACTTGCTGCCCAGCGGCAGCCGTTTTTCCGTTGGGTCAATTGCTGTGCTGCAATTGGCCGGAGATGTAGCCAATGCAAGTAGTTGAATTAAAATAGTTAGCTGATTCAAAAGCCTATTTTATGCCGAGCTGGTTTGGTCCAGCGGTTCAGGTGCTCGCCCCATCTAAGGTCTGGCTGAAGTCGCGGGCTCGAGCCCCGAGGCATATGTGAAGCGCCTGAATAGAGATTAAGTTCTCGTGGGCATTATACAAATGAATTACATTATTATATAGCTGCAGAGGAGCCTTATCGGCTCAACGTAGTTAAAGCCTGCTTGCAGTGAGCAACAAAGGATCGCTCAGTTTGGTGCTCAAAACCCACAACCTGTGTAGCGAAGAGCGAGCACCTTACATCCTGGGCTAAAGTCAAGGGGAAAGCATTGTGTGCAATGGCGCAGTCGCTAATTATTGGCCACACAATGCTGCCAAGCTATTTCGGCACTGGCAGCCGGGCTCAAGCCGTCTCATGCATTGTGGCTGCGTGTCAACCGTCCGGCTACCGCAAGCAGCACTAATTGGTGGTAGCACCCACGTAAAAAGGGGAGAGTGAAGGATCGAGCGACCGAAACGCACTCACTCAGCTTTTGATTCTTGCCGCTGGCTGCAAATAGACTTCTAACAACGCCTAACAACTAACTTCTAACAACTGCATCTAAACGCAGCTAAGCCTGCTGGTTAGCTCACCGATTTCCGTCGTCGGTTGGTCACACAAACATTTTCTCAAAATCAAAGCTCAGACTTGGGCTGCAGCTATTCCATCTTCTGCGCCACTCATGCGGCATGTCGATACCTATCGTGAATGACAACATTAAGGTTGACTCTCAGCATGACAGATAAGGCCTTTAACATGCACGTCGGTGAGAATAGCTGGACATCGGGCATGCGACTGCTTACGGCTTACCATAGACGTACCAGTCATGCGGCTGCATACGAGTATTTATATCCGGCATGCGTTTCTTCAGCTGCTGCCACTTCCTTAAGTTCCCCAACGCTTTTCCCTTGTCACCAGGGATGGACAAACCCGCCAACATCGTTTTAATGAAATCATTAGGTAGAAGATACTACGAGTTCACTTGGTCACCTCGCTGAACCCTCTTAACACATGGCGACTTCCGGTAGCCATTATTAGGCCCGACTTTCGATAAGGCCCAATGGTGGCCTTCTTGGTCTCATTCTGCTTGTAGTTCTGCGAGTAAAGTGGTTTTATAAGCAATAAATCCATTTGCATTTAAGTATGTACTGAAACTGGACTAGTTGGTGTAATGATAGGATGCAGCACAATGAACAGACCACGTTTATTTGCAACTATCTTATGTCGGCTCCAGGACCGCACTGTGATCGAGGCCTCTCCTGATTGGTCACGTTGTTGTGGCTCCGCCCGATAGCTCTGTTATCACACCTTCCCTCCAAATAGGAACTGTCTCATTTTCAAAGATCTATCCTTCGCACTGGCTTTACCAGCCTTCCAGACCTTGTTGTCGTTTGACCTTGAGAGGTGTGCATTTCATCGGCAATACGGAGACTGATCTTGAACTGCAGGTGTAGGTTTCGGTAGATGTAGGGAGCTGCCAGAATATTCGCTATTGGTGACCTGTCGATTGGTGTCAATCGGTCGAAGATGCCTTCTGTTCCGCCGCAGAGTGCTGCCATAGTCAGTCTGCACGACAAACGACTGAGGTGTACTTGCTTAAGCTGTCACCGTTGCACGTGTGCTCCAGCTGTTTTCACCATCAGTCCGCACTAATACCGGTTGGCCAGGTTGAAGAGGTGGAAGTGGAATGATGGCGATCGTGGTAGTGCTGTTGAAGCTCTTTTGCACGGTCTTCGTTGAGTTGCACCTTTTCCTTTGCAGACCATTGTGGTTTGACATGCCGAGGGAGCACTGGCAACGTCGTCCTAATCTGCCGTCCCATGATCAGTTGTGCCGGGCTGAAGCCTGTAGAGGTGCATGGCGTCGATATCTGTATCGTTAATGCGAGGCACAGATCAGGCTGCCTCACAATAGATTTGGCAGTTTGCACCGCTCTTTCCACTTCTCCGTTCGCTTGCGGAAAATGTGGGCTGGTCGTAACGTGTTTGAACCCATATTGTCTCGCCAAATCGCAAAATTCGTGAGATGAAAATTGTGGACCATTGTAAGACGGCAACGACTCTGGTATGCCCCAGCGAGAAAATATGGTCTGCAGTTCGGCCACCACTTTTTTGGTCGTCGATTTAGATAATGGAGTGATTTCCACATATCTGGAGTAAAATTCGATCACAATCAGGTGCTGTCGTCCCTCGTGTTCGAAGAGATTGGCTGCGACTTGTTGCCAATGAACACCAGGCAGCGGTGTAGGGATGAGTGGCTCATATAGTTGTCTCCTCTGGTTCTTTTGACAGAAGCTGCAAGAATCGACAAATGTCTTAGCGTCTTGGCTAATTCCTAGCCAGTATACACATGACCTTACTCGGTCCCTACATTTGGTCACCCCCTGGTGGCCGTCGTGGATCCGCTCCAACAGAAAAGCCTGAAGGCTTTGAGGGATATATATGTGATTGTCATACAGTAGTAATCCATTTGACACAGAAAGATAAATACTTATGATGAAGTACTTCCGCAAGGTTTCCGGTAGGCCCTTGCTCAATTTAGGCCACCCTGACAGCGTATACTTTATGACAGCCTGTAGCTCACTGTCGTCAGCAGTAGCCTGCTTTACTTCGCTCAAGCGAGCTACTGAAAGCAATTTAGAAACAACTGTGTCTACGTAGAGTTTAACGGCCTCGGCATGGTCGGGTTCCTCACTCCCACGGTTGCACATCTTGCTCTCCCGATCCATGGCACTGCAGCAGAACGGCACCTAGACCTGGCATCTACTGGCATCGGCACTGACACTCACCGACTTTTTCTGGGTCAAAATAAGCCAACACTGGTGCCTTTGTTAAAAGCAACTTTGCTTCTCGGAATGATTTCTTCTGGCTATGACCCCAGTACCATACTGAGTCAGACGAGAGGAAATTATTTAGTGGTTTTGAGACCGTGGCCAGATTCGGCACAAACCGGCCGAGGTAGTTCATCATACATACCAAGGCATATCTTTAGCTCGGCTATGTTTGTTGGATCAAGGAGGTTGAGGATGGCTTCTATTTTGTCGTCTGACGGTCGGACGCCGCTGGCATCAATAACATGCTATAAGAACGTCAAAGTTGGCTGGCGGAATATACATTTGTCTCTATTCAGCTTTAGGCCCGACTTTGAAATTTCGGAAATAACATGACACAATCTATCGTCATGCTCAGCCGCCGTGGATCCATAAACCAAAACATCGTCCGTATATATGGCTTCACCTTCGATCTCAACCAAGAGGTGCATCATGTATCAGTCGCTGAAAGATCTCCGGCGCGATAGTTATGCCAAAGGGCAGCCGACGAAAACAAAAACGCCCAAACGGTGTTATAAACGTTGTTAACCGAGTGCTCTCGTGGGACAACGGAATAGCCCAAAATCCGCTAGAGGCGTCCAACTTTGAGAACATTGTAGCACTAACAAGCTGAGGCAAAATCTCATCAAGCGTAGGTAGCACGTACCTTTCATGAACCACTGCTTGATTTAAGCGCTTCAAGTCGAAACAAAGGCGCACTTTGCCGCTGGGCTTCAGGATCGGTACCATTGGGGAGCACCACTCGGTCGGCTCCGATACACGTTCCACGATGCCGTTCTTCTCCATTCGAAGAAGTTCATCCTTTACCAAAGAGAACAGCGTCTGGGTATGCGGCAGGCTGTATGTACGCAGTACGGTTCCACATCAGGTTTGAGACGAATTTTCACCGGCTGGCATCACATCAATCCGATCTCTCCAAATACCGGGTCTCGAAGAATAGTCTCCTCTACGCGGAGTTTAATCAGTCCCATGCACAGAGAAGCTTGTCGGCAGAGGAGATTATTTCTTGCTCCACCGACTACGTAGACTGGCAGAAGATAAATAGTCCCTTTCCGCTTTAACCTCCCTTTGAAGGTACCCTTACAAGCCAGGCGTTTGCCGACACTGTGTACTTTTGCTGCTGTAGGCTCGAGGTGAGGTGGTCGTAGCAGTCGACCATACGTGTCTTCCGTAATGACGGTTACGTCAGCGCCACTATCTATTTTAAACGGAATGGTCATTCCACACGTGAACAAATCCACTTGCCAGGGTGATGATGCCCTTGCTGACTGGCACTCCACTGCTACAGGCTTTGCAACGGCATCCACGGTGTAGTTCTCACCGTCGGATTCAGCCGCGATATCTCTTATGTTAGCGTCGGGTTTTCTGCGTGATATGCACCGCACTGCATAGTGGCCTAACTTCCTACAGGTATTGCAACGGCAGTCTCGCGCTGGGCAGTGTTCAGAAGTGTGAGCCGAGTTACAGTTCCGGCAGCTGTTAGCTTCTTTTACGTCCTCGAAAAGCTTAACTCTCCTACGGTCTGTGCGGCTGCTAGCCTCTAACACGCAGGGCTCAGGACAGTCGGCAGACTATGGTCGCCGACGAACCTCAGAGACATCTGAAACCGGGTGCTGTAGACTCAGCTGTGATTTTAGCGTCTCCGTCTGACGCGCTTTTTGTACTGCCACAGTTAACGTAAGGTCGGGGATTAGTTGCAGGGCATCTGAAAGTATAAGATCGGACAAGCCCACAACCAGGCGATCTCAGACCAACTCATCTTTCATCGCACCGTATTCGCAGTGCGAAGCTAAATCAAGTAGTGCACGTATGAATGCCTCGGCAGATTCCCCCGGATGTTGACAGCGGCGGTTGAACATAGCCCGATCGTGGATAATATTCCTTCGAGGTATGAAATAATTATCAAACTTGCCCAAGATGAGATCCAACGTCTTCACATGGTTGATCTCATACGTAAAGTTGTCGCAAATCGCTTCAGCTTGCGCCCCCATGGCGTACAAGAGTTTACTTATCTGTACGTCCTGTTCCTCCGCCGTCAACTTCATTGGCATCAAATAATGGCGAAAACGATTTCTCCTAGCCGTCCATAACGCCGGCTCATCAAATTTGAATTCCGCCGGAGTGTTACACTTGGCCATCTCTTTGATTTTCAGGGCGAAACTCTATAACTTCACCGCTGCCACCATGTAATGATAAGACGCAGCACAACGAACAGACCACGTTTATTGGCAACCATCTTATGTCGGCTCCAGGACCGAACCGTGAGCGAGGCCTCTCCTGATTGGTCACGTTCTTGTGTCTCTGCCCGATAGCTCTGTTATAACAGTTGGGACCTGCATTGCAAGATTTGCTTCAAAGCTGGCTTTGCTGGCACCACCTGGAAGCCGCGAAGTCATGTAGCCTGTGGGCATCGCCGGCACTGAAATGCAACTCTCAGGTCTATCTCAATGAGAGACTCCAGAGTATTGATGTGAATGGAAACCGATCATAAGAAGAACCTCTGAAGTATGGGGTACCTCAGGGCTCTTAGCTTGCTCCTGCTTTTTTCACTGTTTTATACTCTCCCTCTTGCCGACGTGATTGCCAAATGCAATCTAGGCAATCACTTCTATGCTAACGACACTCAGTTGAACCTTTGCTTTGATCCTTCCCAGGCCTCCAGCGCGTCAATTTCTCTGGACTCCCTTGCTGGATGTACTGATGACATCCGCACGTGGAAGGCTGCAAACTTTCTTTAATTGAATGGTAATACAAAAATTTACTAATTATGGGAAAAATGAGTGCGATTCAGAAATTGGAAAGGTCAACGCTCAAAATTAGCTCTGCTAGTATATCTCTCGCTGAATGTGCACGAAATCTAGGTGTCATGTTCAAAAGTGACCTTTCATTAGACGACCATATCAGCTCCACATTCAAGTCTGCCTACTTTTAGCTACATAGCATTGCTAAAATTCGGGCTAGGTTAGACAGGGATACCACATTTAAATTGGTCCAAGCATTTGTGAAATCCCGTCTTGGATTCTGTAACTCACTGCTTGCTGATCTACTGGCTATTTCAATCAGGTGCTTACAGCTGGTGCAAACAAGTCTGCAGATAGGTTTGTCTGTCGTGAGCTTTGCAGTAGCCACATATCGCCACTTCTCGCCAGCTTGCATCGGATCCAGTCAAGCAGCACGTCAACCTTAACGCACCAGTCACTCAATTTTAGGTTGCTTCATTCTTTAACTTCACCCTGCGTATAAGATCTACTCGCTGCTCTGGTTTGGCCCAGTGATAAGGCGCTCACCATTGACCTATGAGGTCGTAGACTCGAGCCCCATGGCATATGTGAAGCACCTGGACCGAGATTAAGCCCCCTTAGGGTGCTATAAAAATTAGCTATATACATACACATATATATATATATATATAAATATATATATATATATATATATATATATATATATATATATATATATATATATATATACATACATGTAGTCCATCACCAAGCTAAGTATCTTACAATTCGCTTCTCGAAATCTTTTAGCTCCTCCGTCGTATGAACCTCAAATCCTTTGGAAACCGTGATTTAGCTCGTATGATCCCAAAGCCAGGAACTCGCTTCCGATGGGCGTCATGACATCCCTGAATTGACCACATTTAAAAAGAAACTGAAAACGCACCTATTTATCACAGCATTTAGTAGTCCCTGTGATTCGTCCTTTATGTGCTTATGCGTGCTGACACTGTGCATGCTGCCATTTATCACAGGCGCATGCTGACCTTGTGTATGTCATCCCTAATCATTTTATGCTGTTATCATTGAGCATGCTACCACTAGCTATCCAATCTTGCTTCGTTTACAGCAAATGTAAAGTGCCTAGTAAGAGATCGAGTTCTCTGAGGGCACTACATCAAATTTAATGTTATTATTGTTATTATAATAACCATACAGACGAAATACATGAACTGGTGAGTAGGTCGACATATATTCGCTACATTAACCAGGATTGCGGGATTGCAGGCATGCACAATTATATCATCTACCGAGGGGTTCGAGTACATTGACAAGTTAGATGAATCTAAGAATGGCCAGCAATAGTTGAGTTAACGAAAATAAAAGCTCCACAAGTTATGGAGTGCGGCTTAAGCAGCTCAAGCCAGAGACTAACTTTGAGAGAAGTTAGAGACCAAGCCTTGGGCAAAGAAAGCCAACTAAGTCTGACTTTGACTTCTCATCTATGCTCCTCGCCCTACTTTGCCAGCAGCCTGTGCCTTCTGAGGCTGTAGGACTCGGCCTTCAAGTTCAGGACCATCGCTAGCGATTGCAGTCAAGCAGCTGGGCCACTGTATCGCAACTCCGGGGTTCTTTTAGTTTCAACGGGTTGGATCGCAATGTTGTGGATGTGGCGATTTCCCCGGCGCATAACTCCTACTAAGCAGCCCATAATAAGCTATTGGTTTGGGCAACCAGTTATGGCAGGGAGCAATTTAACCACAGCAGTAGACTAGTAGGGAGAAGAAGGCTTATTCAGCATCAGAGTAGCAGTCCGAAACCGCAACATTGAAAAGTGTAGTCGCCCTGAAAACTCAGAGCTTGGGACAGGTAGTCCTGCTCATCATCGTGAAGCAGTAACGTGCAAAATATAGCAGTGCAATTACACTGAACATGGTAAAAACTTTGTTCTTCGTCTGGCATGTAAGAAGGGTTAGCTAAAGAAATCCTCAGTAATGGGCTCACAGTAAGAAAAAGCAACGTTGCAAGCGTCACAGTAGGAAGCGAGTTGCAACAATCGCAGGCTCCCTAGAAGCTATGAATGGCTGGAAGTGACCACTCCGGACCTCAGATCGTCAGTATCAGGCACCTGCATGCTATCAGCCATTTCTTTGCTGCCAAGTAAAATCGCAATATATGGTTTCTCAAACCCTATATCGGACTCCCGATTTAGAAACACACGTTGCATCAGCTTGGGCCTTCTCTTGCGTTATATTGGTCACCTCTTAGACTTTGACGTCATCTAGTTTAACCTTAGCAAGTTCAAGCCGGCTGCCTTCATTAGCAGACTCAATTCCCAACGACACACCTCCAGTCTCAGTATTCCCCTTAGCTGACTGGTGTTTAGCCATGGCATTTACATTAGGTATTCCTGATTATTCAGTTCGGCCGTCAGTACTTCCTCAGAGTATCCGTGACCCGATAATTTACTTATCATTAGCTTAAGCAGAGAGCGACGTTCTTCGTGCATTTTTAAACAGTGGTTAAGTATCGCAATAAATATCTCAAAAGTTCAGCTGGGGATTTTTCTGAATCCCGAAGTTAGGCCTCGAAGGCAGATAAAGCCCCATGCGATGACTATGTATTACGTTCCGTACGTAGCTCACACACACGCGAATACGCTATCTTTCAAGTTCTACGTTTGCCAAAAAATTCCAAAGCAATGAGACTAGCATTAGACGACTGCTAAGTGTCCCCAGCTATGATAAAATACTTCTAAGACTAAATGCCTCAAATTTGGTGTGCATATTCCACGTTCGGACAGCACTTGGTCGCAAACACAGCGTTCCTAACTGTACTAACTGACATGCTGACGCATATTCTCGTCGAGAAGGCTCGCGTCACAGTGAAGGCGATCGGCACTCGCTGAGTGCAGCAGATAGTCGCTTTGCGACCGGCGCTCGTCCGGAACGACCTGCCCAGGCGAAGGCTTACCGGAATGTTGTGTGTTTCCCGTGCAAGGCCGTCGGGCACATGAGTCGTGACTGTCCTTCCTAAGCCGAGCGCAGCAGCCTTGTGAAACACTGCTACGTCTGTGGAAGCACTCAACATCTCGCTGCTAACTGCTCGGATCGGGCCGTCGTACCAAACTGGCCAAAAAACTAGTAGGGGACAGCATGCATTACTGCGCCGGTGCTTTTCCCTCCTTTTTGGCGCGTTTTCCCTCGGTACGCGTCGTCACAAAAAATCCGAGACGTTTGCGCTAGTGGCTGCGAGATGCTTGAGGTCCACCATTTTGACGGCGCTTGCAGACTTTTCGATGGTGAGGCGAGCGTGCGAGCCGGTTGAATGGAATTGATGAATGGAGCCACTGCTGTTAGCAAATCCATGTTCGTCGCGACAGTAGCCCCCTGCGGACGAACGATAGTGAGGGATTGCCTTGTGTCAGATGTCGTTCCTGAATTCAGGCTGCTGATCGGTAAGGACGCCATTGAACTGCTGGGCGGCGTATTTATTGGTGCAGCTGCTGGCCAAGTTCATAGGAAATAGAGAAGTTCGAAAGCCAGTGCATGCCAATGCAACAGTGGTGGCATCTGCTTGTGCACACCAGACTGTAGCACTGTTGACGCCCGATGCGCCGATTGAAGATAGGGACTTTAAGGTAGTGTTGCATCAGGGATGCTGGTCAGTCAAATGGGAGTGGAAGAATTGGGCTGTCGCTCCCGAATTGACAAATCATGTCGCTTCATACTATTTGGCAGAGGACATTCATGCCGATTACGAAAAGGAAGTTGACGAGTGGATCAAGGAAGGCTGGTTGAAACCATTCACAGGTTATTATGGTGGCCTGATCCCTCTGATGAACGTCGTACAGGCAAGTAAGGGCAAGTTGAGGCCCGTAATGGACTACAGAGAAATAAATCAGTTCATCTTGATTCACGCGGCCGGCGGTGATGTGTGAAGCACTAAGCTCAGAGCGTGGAGACGGCTGGCGAGAGCGTGAGCATAATTGACCTGCGAAAAGCATACCTGCAGGTGCATGGTAACCCAGCTCTCTGGCAATATCAGGTTGTGGAGAACAAGGGTCGTCGGTATTGCTTAACACGACTGATATTTGGACCTAATGTCGCCCCGAAAATAATGACCTCGATCCTGACAAAGGTTATGTCCATGAACGAGCGAGTTCATGCTGGCGCTGATTCGTTTGTTGACGATAATATTGTCAACAACAGCGTCGTCTCAAATGCTGAGGTCACCGACTTGCTGCGAACATTCGGTTTGGAGGCGGAGCCACCGGAAAGCCTCGTCGACGGACAGGTTCTTGGACTTCCGCGTATTCAGGCCCGAAGGAAGGTGAAGAGCTCCGTTGGCGCCGTGCTATCGTGGTGAGCTGGTGAGCGCATTGCCTGATGAATTATCACGAGGGCAGCTATTTTCGTGGTGTGGTCAGTTTATCGGGCATTTTCCAGTGGCAGGCTGGCTTTGCTCTGCCTGCAGTTACTTAAAGAGCCGCTGGCGACGTCGGCTGAGATTCAGCCGTTGGTTCAAATGTCATGGCCACGGCGAGTGAATTACTGCAGCTGCTGCATGCCAAAGATTTAGTTTCAGGTAGTTAAAAAGTACCGAATCCGGATATCGGTATCGTCTGGTGCGACGCCAGCAGCCTTACGATCGGCACGTGCCTAGATGTAGGAGGAAGAATAGTAGAGCATACCACCTGGCTGCAGAAAGCTGACGACGTAGCCAACATCAACCTTGTTGAGCTGGAGGCCATCATCAATGGTCTCAATCTGGCAAATGCTTGGTCCATGCAGCTGTGAGAGATTCGACAGATTCAGCATAGCTACAATCGCCACTGATTGGGGATATGCCTATACGAAACCACGGCATGGGGGAGACGCCCACCAGACGCAGGTTAGCCTTAATCGCCGACACGGTGTCCGAGTGCTGACCGCAGGCTTCTGTGGTTCGGTTGCAATCATCTGACCATAAAGCCGACGGGCTGACCCCGAACAGAAGTGGGTGTAAGCTGTATCGCTCTCCTAGAGTAGGCGTCTTTGTCGGTGGTTAACGCCGATTTAAAAGAGTTTCCACAGCTTACACCACTTAAGTGAAGACAGAACACTTTATTTTTCTAGAATTTGCTACCCGGAAGTAGTTATCCGGCGAAAGGACATCAAAGCCGTCGTGAAGGCTTGCCCTCGTTGCAAGTCGATCGATCCTGCACCAGTCGCATTCAGTCCAAGCGTGCTGGATGTAAGCAAGAATTGGCAGCACCTGACCTGTGACGTAATACATTTCAAGGGCAAAAACATCTGACCGTAATAGGTTGTGGGCACCGCCGGTTCGCTATTGGAGATAAATATGTGACGAGGGAGAAAACTCAGTCATGCGCAATCTTGATGAAATGGTTAGGGAGCGAGGCCCTTCGCATGCAAATGTGCATGGATAACGTTGCAAGTTTTTTCCAGACTTGGTCACAGTCTGCATTCCTTGCTTCCACCTCAACATCATGGCTTTACCATTTGTTGCATGTCCTCAGTGAGAGATAACAGTCCACTAAGGGTTCTACGGATAGCAGCTATATTCCAGGACTAAATGCAACACTTTTCAAAATAGCTACCATTTCCAGAGTAAGCGTTGGCAGTTAGGGGCTTTGAATCTACCGTTGAGAAAATAGTGTCCCGGCTTTACCCGCCGAATTTCAAGTAGTTTATCCTGCACGTTCTCAGTCTGGAACTTACTATCGATGTATGTCACAACTACCTAAGACGTGAAGGTATTTAAAAAGAAGCTTAACACCTTAAATCACCTTTTTATTAATGCATCTGCATCTCAGTCTCTAACTCCACAATGCCACAAGGACTAAGTGGGTGCTACTCAGGAGAGTTTTGTATGGCCCACCCACAGCCTAAGCGGCTTTCGTTGCGAAGTCGGTGGCCAACAGACTTCACCTCACGAAACAAAGAGAAAGCGGGAAGCATAGCAGAGTCAGGAGAGCAGACGAGGCAGTGTATAGCATGGGAGTAGCAGCTCAGAACCGCTGGAAAGGATGTGCCATAGTCAGCAGCAGAGCAGTAGTTGGTACGAAAGAATAAATATATAAATATAATAATTAATTTGTATAGCGCCCCAAGATAAATTAATCTCTACTCAGGTGCTTCACATATGACTCAGGGATCGAGCTCACAAGCTCAGCCAGACCATGGTCGGAGCGAGCACCTTAACCGCTGGACTAACCCAGAATCGTGGAAGCGAGTTCCACAGTCTAGGACCTGCAGAGCTAAAGCTTCTGTCTCCAACGGTCTTTAAGCTGAGGAATGGAACAGCCAATTTATTGTCCACACAGGACCTGAGGGCGAACAGGTTGAAACTGATGCAGCAGTTCAGCTAGGTACGGAGGAGCCAAGCCGTGGCGGGCCTTGTGGGTCAGGGTAAAAATTTTGCTCTATATCCGTTGATCGACCGGCATCCATCCTAGTTCTTTTAGCAAAGGAGAAACGTGGTCAAACCTCCGAGAATTGCATAATAGCCTTGCCTTCATATCCACAGCCCTTTGCAGTGGCCAAAATGCCTTTTTTGGTCGACCCAGACGAAAGGAAATTACAATAATCTAGCCGAGACGGAACTAAGGAGCTAATTAAATATTTTGTAAGCCGACGTGATAGACATCTTCTAATCTTAGATGAAAATCGGACGTAATGGCTAGCTGTGGAAAAAGTCTTCTGAAGAAAGCTTTTAACATTTAGGCAGTTGTCAAAGACGGCATCTAAATTCTGAGCACGTGGTGACCGTCGCACAACAGCAGCGCCTATTAGATGAGCAAAGCCTTCTAATTCAGCCACCCGCTTGGGAGAGGGTGTCCTATGAGCAGAAGTACCTTCAGAAATTTCCTTGGCAATAAAGCAAAATTGCTAGTCATAGGATATCCGAAGCATGCTGCAGAAATAAAACACTTTTCTCTTCCAACAGGTAGGTGCTCTTGTGCACCCACCTCGATGCACTCAGAATGGAGGATTACAAATTCGTTTTTAACATCTGCTTACATTTGAAGAGTTTCGTTGTGAAGATGGTCTCCATAGCTAGCAATCACGTTCAATCGCTATCCAAGACAGGGACTGTCCACAACGGTAGCTAGCAAATGTATAAATTACTTACTGGCCAGTCTGAGAGTGATAATTACAAAGTTATTTTGGATGGGCAATCAAAAGATTCATTATACCGCTCCAGCTGTTCATGAATGCGGTTACAAGGCTAATTAGTGAATCTCAGAGGTTCAGTCATTTGTCTCCTTCTTTGAAGATCCGTTCTCTGTTAAACAAGGATTCTCATTAAAGTTACGGCGCCGACCCATAAAGTCTGAATGGCTATGCTCCGTCATATCTAGCTAAACTGCAGCAACAGGTTCAGCCTCATTGCGCCCTCGGATCATGTAAGAACAATAAATTAAGCTCCTTAAATCCTACTCTTAAAGGCCACAGGCGACTGAAAACTTTGCGGTGCAGTTCCTAAATTGTGGAACTCACCTCCCTACCTCTCAAGACATCTACTCAACTGCCTCCGGCTGTTACATATATTTTCCGGATTCCGGAGCTGCTACTTCAACGTTAACATCGCTACCTAGTACTCAAGAGTTCCTAGTACATAGCGGTGAAGAATGCATGAAGCTTGAGATGATCAGAGAAATAGCAAGAGGGGTCGGGGCGGGGAAGATGTCCCCGGGCGTCAAGGCCGCGGGACACCAAAAGAAAAAGGTATTGAGCATATTTTACAAAAACTGTTATCTGTGTGATTACCAATCTTGATTTGAAGCAAGTCCTCATTTCTACGGACTTAACGCTCACTGGATAAGCTAGTTAAGTTGTTTGTATGCTCCCAAAGCCTGGAAATCACGCCTGACTTGTGTGGCGTCGCAACATCTCGTGACTTGACCACATTTAAAAAGAAAATAAATACGCATCTATGTATCACAACATTTAGTGGGTCCCTCTGATTCGTTCTTTATGTGCTTATGCGTGCTGAAACTGTGCCCGGTACCACAAAACATATTTGCAAACTGACCTTGTGCATGTCATCCATAATCGTGTTATTCTTGTTGTTCATTGAGAATACTACCAATGAACGTTCGATCGTGCTTCCTTTGCAGCAAATTTAAAGCACATAGAAAGAGATTGACTTCCCTATGAAGACGTTTTATCAAATGTATTATTATTGTTATTAAGTTTAATGTTCTAAGATCCAAGCTGTAGCCTGAAGTTCTGGTGGCACACAAACGCGATGACATGGAAACACAGAGAAGGCTTCAACCAACATGTATTCGGTTGACTCTCACTGAGTAATAAGCACAATAAGTAATAAGCGCACGATAGTTCAACAGTCTACCGTATGCGTTCTAGCTGCCTTTTCCGTCTGCTCGCCCCATCCTGCCTGCCAAAGGCGGTCGCGTCTAGGGCGAGCTCGGCTTGCTTCGCCACGTCAAGGGCGAGCCAATGTGCCGCGTTGAAGCACCGACATAAGCAGCATTTGCAAAGTTGTGCGTGCGATAGTGACTAGTGTGTGACTTTGGACCTGGCTACTATATAAGGCTTGTGCCTGACTGCAGTCGCTCTCCGGAACCAGTTGTCTGCCGGTAGGTGAGTTTCGTTGTCGTATTGCTTGCTTTGGGTTTTTGCACATTGCACGCTCTGTGCTGCTACCCCAGTAAATGAGGGTCTCGAGATTGAGGGAGCAGAACCAGCCAACCTATCAGACCTGCACCCCAAGAGGCTATGCATCATACCACCGACTTTTCGAAATGTAATCGTTTACTTTGCTTGTACCTCGTACGAATCTACAATCATGTTGAGACCGTACTTTTAGTTCGTAAGCTTCCAGCCTGGAACTCGCTTCCGACTGGCGTCACGACATCCTTTGACGTAACGACGTTTGAAAACAGGCTAAAAAGCAGCTATTTGTCGCAGGTCTTAATTTGTCCATGTGATCGTCCTTTAAGTGCTTATGAGTGCTAACACTGTGCATGCTGCCACTAACCATATTTGCTTGCTGACCATGTGCGTGTCCCTTCTTTCACGTTATGCTTGTTGTCGTTAAACATGTTACAATTAGCCATTCAATCGTGCTACCTTTGCAGCAAATGCAAAGTGGCTAGAAGATTGAGTTCTCTGAGGTTGCTTTATTAAATGCATTTTTATCATTATTACTATTTTTAAGGCTGCTGTATGCTTCGTGCATTTTTGGTCACCCAAATCAATTTTTAAAAGACATTAGAAGGAATAAATGCAAGTGGCGCCCGCACAGAAAAGGAAAACTAGAGGAGGAGAAAGAAGCAAGAAAACGCAGATAAAAATAGGAAAATGTAGGAAATCACAGAGGAAATAAGGAAGAACAGTTTGAGGATGCCGAAAGCAAGTAGGAAACAGTTTGAGGAGAACGAAGGCCAAAAGAGACGGAGGCAGTGGCAAGAACACGGAAGAGGAGTAAAAGAGTGAAGGCAGAAAGCATGACAACATTTGATAAGCAAACACTCTGCTTTTAGAAAGCTTCATGAAAAAACGACTTCGCTCTATAAAGACGAAGTCAATCATCATCTGGACCATCAGGATGAAACAAATACCACAAGAGAAGAAGCTATAGAATCTACTGCCAACACTCTCCTTTTAGAAAGCTTCATGAAAAAGCTTTGCTCTATGAAGACAGAGTAAGTCAACGTCCTGATGAAAAAATTATTCCAGCAGAAGAAGATACAGAATCTACTGCAGCATTTAATTTGTCGTGCTTATCCTGGTTGATATCGGCTGAAGTTTGACCAAACCTCAGTTTTGCGCGTCATTCCGCTGCCGCTTTGAACGGAAATAGTGCTACGAGGATCAAGCCTGTTTGAGAAAAAAGAATTCACTGCAAAATGTGGTCAAGCCACGAGCACTACCTGGTTCAGGAGGCAACTTGCTAATGGGCACCCAGCTATTAGGACCTGGCCGGCCTCATCTTCCATAATACAGTCGGCGTATTGTTCACTTTATTCGCACTTTCCTATGTCTAGCCAAAATTCTCGATCGTCACTTGATTTGGCGAAAGGGTTCAGCCAGTGGATGAAACCTGAAATAATAATTGCCCATGGAAGCTGCCCTTCTCACCGTCAGGCTTTCAGCCCACGAAAAGAAATACGCAGGGGAATTTTCTTTTAAGACAGTTTTCAAAGGAACTGAAATGAAAAATGCTGTTGAGATCCAAATCTTATGGAAAAAAGCGATAACAAGAAGTCCTAAAAAAAAGATTTCAGCTGCACCAAATTCTTAGTTCCTAGAAACCTATCATTTCGTGGTCACCAAAAGAGCGCTCCCAGGCTGATGAGAAAAACATTGAAAACTTCTCCGGATTCCTTCATCTGTTAGCTCAGTTCAATTCTCTTCTGCAAATACAACTGTGCCACACCAGAACAGATTCAAAGTCAGTCTTTTATCTGCCTCTTCAAATCCTAAATGATTTCCTTACTATACCAACATCAACAGTCAGAGAAAGCTACTCGGCAACATACCGCGAAACAAGTACTATGGAATTCAGTTTGACTTAATTCCTGATCTGACACACCAGAAGCAAATGTCCGAGGTAAAAAATATGTCAAAGTTGATGTTGCCAACAAGACAGTCATAATCAAAAAGTATTTCCCGAACTTTCATCAAGTCTACGCCAAAGATGCTGCAGAAATTGAGGGTCTCATTTTGGATAAACTCGAATCTAACACAGTGTCGTTGAAAGATTGCAGGTCACAGTGCTACAATAATGCAACAGTTTTGTCTGGCCACTTTTTAGGTGACTAAAGGAAGAAACTTTGCAGAAATGAGAAGGCAATTTTTGTAAACTGTGACAATCACAGCTTGGATGTGGTTGGAGTTGCTGAAAGCAAAGATTCCGTTGTCATTACCTTTCCTTGAAACAGTAGAGAGAACCTACTTATTATTTCTTAAATATTATTATAAATTCTTATTATAAATTTTGATGAGGAAAGAACGGAAGAAAGTCTTAGCCATCACTGTCAAACATGACTACAACGTGGAGTTCAAGAGTGGAGGCCGTGAAAGCTATCAATAAAGGACTCAACGACATTGTCGGTCTTTTGGAGCGACTTTCTGAGGACAAAAGTGAAACGCTTGGAACGAGAAGGGAAGCTGTCAGTCTCCTAAATTGTATTTTGGACTTTGAATTGTTGGCTCTGCTGAAACTTTGGTACAGCATCTTAAGGAAAATTGACTGCGCTCATAACAGACTTCAGGATCCAAAGATGAAATTCAAATACACCTCTTTTGACCTATGCTCTGTTGAGATTTAGTTGTCAAGAATTCGAGAAGATATGTGCTAATAATCACTGCTAATGCCAAAGTAGATGTTAATTGTCGGGAGTTGCAGTGGAAAAAAGAATCTAACGTAGATCACAGATGCCCGGAGAACTCTCTGAGGACCCTGTTCTCATGGCAAGGGGGGATATTTCAAGAATAATGAAAAACAGCACAGTCTATCTCAGATAGGAAATTACAGCAAGGTTTTCCATGTGCACAAAACTCGATGTTAAATTAAGTTTTTTGACGTAAGTTAAGCAGCTTTTGAAGACACTTGATCCGACCAAACTCCTCTAGAAATGTCTAGATCTTGGAGGGTTCTGTCGTTAAGACGTTGATGGAACAAATCTGCACGGCGAAATATGTGACTTCAAAATGTTTCGCGCAACACGACACGACTCGGAACAAAAGACCCCACTGGAAATAATGTGTTTCACAGTCAGTCACAGAAAAGCTGTTTTCTAATTTATGAATTGCTTTTGCAACTTATCGTCTCTGCATTAGTTGCCAGTTCTGACAGTTCGTTTAGGAAGCCGATGACAATCATGTCTTATCGAAGCACTCCAATGGAATAAGATCGGCTCCTTGATTTGGCCTTGCTTTACATAGAGAAAAAATACTGGAAAATATCGACTTACAAACTGTAATTGACAAAGGGACAGAGAGCCACTTGTAGCTCGGTCTCCGGGTGCCGAAAGGTCTTATTACCCTGTGGAGATGATACCAATTATATATATATATATATATAAAATATATATATATATATATATATATATATATAGAGAGAGAGAGAGAGACAGAGAGAAGGGACACACACACACACACACATACTCACACACACACACACACACACACACACACACACACACACACACACACACACACACATATATATATATATATATATATATATATATATATATATATAGAGAGAGAGAGAGAGATACACGCGCACACACGCGCGCACACACACACACACGCGCACACACACACGCACACACACACACGCACACACACACACACACACACACAGGGAGAAAGAGAGACAGAAAGAGAAAGGGAGAAATGCTCCATTTCCGTTGCGTGCCATCTGCGAACTACTGATGGTTTTCGTGACTGCTACTGCAGGAACTGCTGCTTATATGCGCAAGCTTGGAGAATGTACGTACCACGCAGCTCTGCAATTCCGACTTGTCTCAAACAGCGAATGCTTTCCGACTAGGTTACGGCTCCTAACCACCGCTGTCTCTTGCAGCCCTCGGAAATTAGTGTAGTGAAGGCAAATTCGTACGAGGTGAAGGTTGCCTAAGTCGTGCGAGGTTTGGTGATTGGCGTGGACAATAAGTTAGCAGTTCCATTTCTCCGCTTAAAGACCGTTTGCAACAGAAGCTTTAGCTCTGCAGGTCCTAGACTGTGGAACTTGCTTCCACAATTCTTACTCAACGACAACTACTCTCCTACTACCGACTATGGCTCATCCTTTCAGCGGTCCTGAGCTGCTACCTCCATGCTACTACCTCAACTGCTCTCCTGACTCTGCTATGCTTCCCACTTTCTCTTTGTTGCGTGAGACGAAGTCTGTTGGCTACCGAATGCGTACCGAAAGCCGCTTAGGCTGCGAGTGTGCTGTACAAAACTCTCCTGCGTAACACCCACATGGTCTCAATGACTTTGTGGAGTTACAGAAGGAGATACATTACATTACATTCGTCCTTTGAGTGGTACACGCTTCGGCTTCTATAGTACTCGAAGGATGCTTGACTGAGGGGTGCTTCGCTAAAAGAAAACAATCCCTCCCTCTACCTCCTCGCTAGAGGCGGGCCGCGATAAACTTTACTACAAAGCCTCAAATCCCGAGCTGGGGCCATGTGCACACACTCACAAACACAAAATTGGAGAGACCGGCGCCATGCGGTCGTATGAGGCAGGGTCCGCCGAATTCTCCTCCTGAACTCATTTACCATCCGTGTACCTTGCTTTCCGCTTGGGTTTGAAAGATCGAGTGAGTGCCTTACCTCCCCTTTCATTCCTCGTGGCCAGAAATCTCATGCAATTCCACTCTTCGGCTTCAGAAGAGAGAGGATCTTTATTCAAACTTAAATTAAAACTGTGCCACGACTGCAAGCATGGTGCACTTCTACTTGAACTTTTTCCCCGTACTCAAGAGGATTCACTTAAATGCTAATAAATCACGTTATCGAAGAACATCACATTTCTTTCGATGCCGCGCCCGTATAGCGAGGCAAATGCGAGACAGTTGTTGTACCTCCAAGTTGACAACTTTTAGACATCGACGTGCTGCGCAGGTAATTTTTAAAAAGATTTGTAGTCTTTTTTACCGTATATTCACAGTTTCAAAATAATATTATTATTAACATCTACAGAGTATACAAAAACGCATTTGAATCAAAGTGGATAGTCGAGATGTCACACTTGATGGCTGTTTCCCATAACTTGTTCCATTGATTGTCGCAACACATGAAACCATCTAAATTACCTGCAATCGTAGTTATTGCTATTAAAAAGTAGTACATTGTGAGGCGTAGACAACTTCCTTGCCAATGAATCGCTTAACTAACGAAGCGGGAGTAGTCATATCGAGCACAACGATAAAGCGACTGGAAGAGTTGACTTAGCATCAGTCAGGACATATTTTTATGGCATACTAGACCGACAGGGTCTTCGAAGCCGGTCAACTGCTAAGTTAGCGTGATAAGCACTGACCTGTTTCAAAAAAGCTGATTTATTGCGTCTTACTAGGGTAAACATTTGGCTGAGATTAACAAGATGCAAGATCGTAGCTGGCGATGATCTTGACGGTTCTCAGTCGATACTTCCAGACTTTTGAAGTGTAAGAGTTAAAGGCTCGACACACAAGTTTTAAAATTAGTGCAAGTAATTGCAATATTACTTAATGATGAGCAATGGTTGGTAAGAGAGCACCCCGAGGAATGGAGTAGCTCGGAGACTATAGGGTAGCCATTATTTCCGTGTTGATGAACTGAATACCCGGAAGCAATAGGAAATCTCGGCCAATTTTTTTTTATCTTAGCACATATTAGATAAAATAGAGTGGAGCCGAAAAATGGCATGCCCGTTTCTCAACCAGGCTTCTCAGCCAGGCGCCACGTGCTTCCTGGTGTGAAACAGGTGGTGGTAAAAGTCACTGGCTCCTTCCTCTTACGAATGGGGTAAAGGGAAGTGCTTACCTACCCGGCTCACGAGTCCGTCGCTAGATAGGGTGGGCTTATAAGAATGAAGCCAAATTTAAGGCAGAGAACGATCTGAGAAATTGATTGGATACTTTCGGGACAGTAGGGAGATGTCAGAGCTCAGACAGAAGTGGTAGCAATGTGACTTAGTTGCCTGCTATCCATTAACGATAGGCAAAATGGACTATGGAATTGTACCAAAGCCTCTCGCAATATAAATATAAAAACATACTGCATTTGTTGAGCACCATAATGGAATTAAATCTTTATTCAAGGGCTTTACCTATGCCGTGGGGCTCAAGTCCTCTATATAAGCCAGACCTTGTCCAGGGCGAGCACCTTAACCACTGTGCCAAACCGATGCAATCTCGATACTTATATCGTCGACAAGCCAGCTGTTTGAAGTTTCAAGTCTCATTTTACGTAAAGTTTTACTGCCAGCATACATACCTTTCACCCCATTGTGGGTGTTTAAATTGCTTCGGGTAATTTTTAGCAATCGACGGCAAAGGCCCAGCAAAATACGGCCATCCACTATGATCCGTTTCGTAACATTGGGCCAAGCTGCCACTTCTCTCGAACATTAAAGCGCCGTGTATTAAAATTCACATTGCTTCAACCAATTGCACATGTAAAATCGCAAATATGAACAATAGTTGATAGGAATTTTCCAAGCAGATACTAAAATCTGTACTAAATTTACTACAAATTGGCTGTGAGAAGCGCCTATTGTTGTCGTACTAGGTATTTTTAACGCCGTGGTTTAGTCCGTGCAATAGTTAGCAATCTACGGCAGTAGCTCGGCACATACATAATCTTCTATGATCTGTCCTAAATCGCGAGAGGGTGGTTTGCCCCAGCTCCTAGTTTTCTAATAAAAGACGCAGGTGACTTTTGAAAGAGTCTTGTCTATTATGTTATGTAGATTGATGCTTCCTGTTGAAGGTTTGAGAACGATCTGCAGCGGATTTGTGTGGATTGCGGCACCAGACCCGGTCATTTAGATAAAAAAATGCATTGGCAGAGTGTGCTATGGAGTAATGACCGGAAATTATGTGGCTGTGCACATTAGAAAGTTCTCTTTGACGTAAAATAAGAACTGGAGGAAAATTATTACAATACTAAAAAATTATTTCTTACTCACAGAATGCAGTGGATTGTGGTAGTGGAAAGGGCCACTAAAGTATATTTCTTCATGACTAGGCTTGAGCCTAATGGAGCGAATGTCTGTAGGCAAACTTAAAATATAACTTAAGTTTGATGCAAAAACTTAAGTGGATCGTAGCATTAGATTTGAGGTGGCCTATAGTGTTTTGCAGTGGATTAAGGTGAACCTTGGTGGATTGTGGTACTGCCTTTGCAGCCCATTTAGATGAGCTTGCAAGAGTGCTATAGTATGGAAATTAGTAAGTCCATACAAACGACGGTGCACTATTCGATCCCAATTTGACATTGGCTCACCAAATTTCAGGTTAATTGTTTATCTTAATTACAGTGATTTTTTTTATAGATTGTGGTAATTCGTTGAACCCAATAGCTGGTATGTAAATGAAAGCTAAAATCGTGTTTCGAAATTACAAGGACCCCAGGGATAATTTATGCAGCTAAGCTAGGTTATCTATGACCAAACCTTGACATACTCATCACTTCAAGCACTCCCCAGATGATCAATTACCAGTTACATCTAGAAGTAGGAGTTGAGCTCATTGCCAATTTAACATTCACCAGTGATACTTATACAAATGAGGGTGTACTTCTAACGTGTCTGGTTGTCGATCGTGTCAAATGCTGGTGGTACACTTTGAAGTACCAGCAGCGAGACCGGAACGTGGTTAGCATTTTCTAGACGGTCACAATACATTGGTTGCAGAGCAAGTTTTGACGCTTGAAGGGTGAGCTCCAAGTCCCGATATTAGTTTAATAGCAAGATTTTTCATGACATTTCTAGCTTTGTAATTATCAGTCAGAACATTTCTGTTTTTAGAGATAAGTCAAATTTATTGTAAAAGGTAGGCACGCTTAAAGTAATTTTACGTTGGGCAGCGACAATTCTATGCCCTGCATATGTGAAACTGTTAATATAGAACTTTTACAATAATGAAGGTCGAATAAGGTTGAGGATTATCTTTGAGAAGCAGAGTAGGAGGGCGAGGTCTTAGAATCAAGTATCGACTGCAATGAGTCACTGGAGTCCCTAGTTCATTTGATTTGACAGAAGTAAAAGTTTAAGGTATTTTCTCTGAACATCACCTTTCAGATAATTAAAACTTTGTAATAGGTTTGAAAGGTTAAATGAGTTTAAAAAACCTTTTAGAAATCCGATATTAGTGGTCGGGTTGTAAGCGTTTCACCGTATAATTTGGACCTATATTTAACTAAGATGAACCGATGAAACCTTCAGAATTATTTAAATTTTTAGAATGTGTCTCTAAGTTTATAATTTCAGACGGCATTATCTTATTAACATCTAGCATTTATTGCTCTTTAAAGTTAATTGTAAACAAAAGCTCGCTTTCATGTGGATTGGAGCTGGGGGAGTGGGGGCCCAAGGTGTGAACTCAAGATCAGAGCTCATTCGAATCACGGTGCATAGTGAATCCAGGAGCAAAGGTTGCTGCTCCAGTGCAACTTCAGCTCCTCAGATGTCATTTTGACAGATCAGCTGTGTATCGCCTATGTTCATTGGTCGCAATAGTGGGAGCTCTCCTCCATGAATGGTAATTATAGGTGATCGGTCTTTCTTGCTTAGAGAAAATCTTGCAGAGACTCGATCACGACAAAGATGATGTGGGTGTTAGGACGGAGAGTTATGTTTAGGGCACTCAAAGCCTGAGCGGATTTTGGTACGCATTCGGTAGCCAACAGACTTCATCTCATGTAACAAAGAGGAAGTGGGAAGCATAGCAGAGTAAGGAGAGCAGTTGAGGTAGTGAGTAGCTTAGAAGTAGCAACTCAGGACCGCTGGAAATGATGTGCTACAGTCGGCAGCAGGAGAGTAGTTGTCGTTGCGTAAGAATCGCGCAAGCGAGTTCCACAGTATAGAACCTAAAGAGCTCAAGCATTTGTCACCAATGGTCCAAAAGCCGAGGAATGGAACGGCTAATTTATCGACCATACAAAACCTGAGAGCACGAGGAGGCTGAAGCTGGTGCAGCAGGACAGCTGTGTAAGGAGGAGCCTTTCCCGGACCTTATGGCTTAGCATAAGAAGTTTGCTCTTAATCCGTTGATCAACCGGCATCTATCCTAGCTCTTTTAGCAAATGCGACAGTCAAACTTCTGGGATTTGAAAACTAGATTTGCTGTCATATACACAGCCTGTGCAGTGGATGAGATGCCTTTCTCGGTAGCCCAGTGTTATGTTACTGTGTCTCCGGCTGCAAAAGCGCTGGTGGAGTCTCACGGAGACACAAAGACACGAGCGGGCGAACGTGATCAGTGAACAAGACTCTCTCTTTATTCCTCCAGCGGGTACATATATAAGCTAGGGGCTGACTCACCACAGATAATGGAGTGCGTCGGTGGTGAGCCACCGCTGTGGGCCACAAGCCCACATCAAAGGCCGCACCGAACCAACCGCCCGCACACCCGCCCACATCAAAGGCTGAACCGAGCCAACCGCCCACCCCCCCCCCCCCCCCCCCGCAGAGAGCGGGGCACCGCACACCAGTGGCCGAGAAGCAACAGGGACCCACAACACCAGGCAAAAGGGAATAACAGTAATCAAGCCGAGACAGAACTAAGAAGCTAATTAAATTTTTTCAAGCCACTCTGATAGACAGCTACTAATCTTAGATTGGGATCGAACGTGATGGCTAACTGTAGAAGCAATCTCCTGAATGGTTTTAAATTTTAGGCAGCTATCGAAAACGGCAGAACAATTTCGAGCAAATAGTGATTGTCGCACGACAGCCTCGCGTATTAGAAAAGCGGAGCTATTTGACCCAGCCACACGCTTAGGGTGTCCCGTGGACAGCAGTTGATTTTTATTGTCGTTTAGTTTCAAGAAGTTTTCCGACATCCCTGATCAAATGTCGGCGAGGCAAGCGGTCAATTTATCAGTAGCTGTATGGAACTCTGAAGGTGGTTTGAATGACAAATACAGCTGAGTATCGTCAGCATAAAAGTGATATCCTATTCTATGGGCCTTAATCACCACTCCCAGAGATGGAGTATAAAGGAGAACAGCAAGGGAGCAATGAAGGACCCTTGAGAGACTCAACAAGTGACCGGCCTCATGGGTGAGACCTGACCCCCTATGCGACACGGATTGAACGTGATCGGACAAGTACGATTTAAACCATGCAAGTGCCTCATCTGTAAGACCAATAATAATAACAATAATAATAACAATAATGCACTTTATAAAGCGCCCTCGGATAACCCAATCTCTTTCTAGGCACTTTATATTTGCTGCAAAGGGAAATGCAATTAAATGGTGAGTAATATCATGCTTGATCAACAACATGAATAACATGGTTAGGGGTGGCATGCACAGGGTCAGCATGCAAATGTGGTTAGTGGCAGCATGCACAGTGTCAGCACGCATAAGCACATGAAGAACGAATCAGAGGGACCTACAAAATACTGACATAAATAGGTGTGTTTTTAAGTTCATTTTAAATGTGGTCAAGTCAGGGTGATGTTCTGACGCAAGTCGGGAGGGAGTTCCAGGCTTTGGGAGCATACGAACTAAATGCACGGTCTCCAAAGGATTTAAGACGATACTTTTAGCGGGTATCGTCTTCTGCAGCAATGAGAGAGATAGAATGCCAACTTGATCACGTTTGCCGATTGCAAGTACTTTATCACTTTGCTCGCACCCTGATATTGAAAGCAAATGCCTGCGACCTTTTCAGTAGTGCTTTTACCAACGAGTACCGTGCGGAATCATGTTTAGGTCACTCCGTTGGTAGCTAAATACATTTAAATGTTGTTTCCGGCTCTGTAACCAGCACATGTGTCTTCCAGACTTGTACACTCTTGTGCATGGCTCAAACCATCTTCCATCATCCTCCAAAGAGTTGCAAGTTGGTCAGCTGAGCTACCGATATATTGTTGCGGCTGGAAGGTACTGGGCAGGCGACCGGTCTCCCTAGCTTCTTTCCTCAGTTTGATGATTCTTCAATATGGAGGCATTCACACGGCTATCCACGAATGATAACAATAATAATAATTCACTTGATAAAGCGCCCTCAAAGAACTTAATCTCTCTCTAGGCGCTTTACATTTGCTGTAAAGTGAAATGCAATTGAATGGTAAGTAAAATCATGCTTGAAAAACAAACGAAATGAATAATATGGTTAGGGGTAACATGCACAGGGTCAGCATGCAAATGTGGTTAGTGGCAGCATGCACAGTGTCAGCACGCATAGGGACATGAAGGACGAATCACAGGGACCCACTAAATGCTGTCCTAAATAGGTGTGTTTTTAGGCTCCTTTTAAATGTGGTCAGGTCAGGGGATGTTCTGACGCAGGTCGGGAGGGAGTTCCAGGCTTGGGAGCACGAATTAGTAGTTTGTAAGCATTGTATGGAGACTGTCTGTTGAGAAGACCCGAAATGGATTGATAAGACGGTAAACAACTTACTGGCCAGTGCTGAAAGGTCTGACTCCCCAGATACTAACGGCTCAGCCAACAAGTTTTCAGCATTCTTTACTAAAACCAGTGTGCACATTCGTGCGTCTATAAAGCCCCTCCAACTGAGGCAATAACACAATCACAACCTCTTAACTTCCTTAAAAGATACTCAGAGGTTTATCCATACGATGAGGCTATCTAAATAAAGTCTGATAAAAAGAGCTGGCCTCCTGAAGATATTATACCATAATCTCTGTGGTTTTCACTGGAAGACCAGCTCAGGCCTGCATAACCAAGATTTTGAATGCTTTTTTGGAAAAAAGGGTCGTACTCACTCACTTCAAATCACCTGTCGTTAGAGACATACTGAAAAAGCCGGCATGAGATAGAGGGCCTTGCAAACTATCACCCAGTTTCCCTTTTCCTTTTTTGTAAAATATCCTTGGAAAATTTTCGCTAAGTGGCAAATATCACACATTGAAAAAACAAAATGTGCAAAAACCTTTAATCTGGTTCAAGAGGCAGCACTCCACTGACAGTGCCTTCCTCTGTCTTAACGATGACATTGTATGCAGTAACGATGACGGGAATGTCACTACCCTAGCGCTGCTACGTCTATCAGCTGCCTTTGAAACCATTAGTAACGATGCCCTACTTGAACGATTGAGAACAACGATCGGAACAACGACCGGCTAGTCTCCGTTCTACTATTCCTATTAAAGACACTGGAACGGGTCGTGGCGGACCAGCTGAACTCATACATCGAAACCTCACACCTTGCTAGTAAGTTCCAGTCTAGCTTTAGACCTAATCACTCCACAGAGTCAGCATTGCTTAGGGGATATAACAACCTACTTAGGAATGCAGACATGGGGAAAGTGTCACTGCTTGTTTTGCTCGATCTTTCGGCAGCTTTTGATACCATCGATCACATAGTTCTTCTAGAGCGCCTCTCATCTCGCCTGGGCATCACTGGCACTGCTCTGCAATTGTTCAGGTCCTATCTCAGTGAGAGACTCCAGAGTATTGACGTGAATGGACAAAGATCATATGAGGTACCTCTGAAATATGGGGTACCTCAGGGCTCCGTGCTAGGTTCGGTTCTTTTCACGGTTTATACTCTCCCTCTTGCTGATGTGATTGCCAAGCACAATCTAGGCTTTCACTTCTATGCGGATGACACTCAGTTGTACCTCTGCTTTGATCCCTCCCAGCCTTCGAGCACCTCAAATTTTCTCAACTCACTTGCTGCATGTAGTGATGACATCCGCACATGCATGGCAGCAAATTTTCTAAAACTAAACGATGATAAGACTTACTTACTAGTTATGGGCAAACCGAGTGTGATTCACAAATTGGAAAGGCTGACGCTCAAAATTGGCTCTGCCAGCATATTTCTTGCTGAATCGGCTCGAAATCTAGGTGTCACGTTCCAAAGCGACATCTCGTCAGACGACCACATCAGCTTCACAGTCAAATCTGCCTATTTTCAGCTTCATAACATTGCTAAAATTCGGGCTTGTTTAGATAAGGGTACAACGTCCAAGTTGGTCCATGCATTCGTGACATCCCGTCTCGACTTCTGCAACTCACTGCTCGCTGGCCTACCAGCATGTGCGATAAGGCGACGGCAGCTGGTGCAAAACTCTGCAGCTAGGCTTGTCTGTCGTGAGCATCGCAGTTGCCACATTACACCACTTCTCGCCGACCTGCACTGGCTACGAGTCAAGCGACGAATTGACTTGAAAGTTTTGTCGCTTACTTTTAGGTCACTTCATTCTTTGGCTCCAGCCTATCTCTCAGGTCTACTCCCCCACCAGGCCAAGCATCGTACCGCCCGATTTTCGGAATCCAACAGTCTTCCAATACCTTGTACAAACCTCAAATTATTTGGAGATAGTACATTTAGTTCGTTTGCTCCCAAAGCCAGGAACTCACTCTCGACTTGCAAATCATGACATCCCCTGACTTGACCACATTTAAAATTAGCTTAAAAACACACCTATTTAAGACAGCATTTAATGGGTCTCTGTGATTCGTCCTTGATGTGCTTATGCGTGCTGACACTGTGCATGCTGCCACTAACCAAATTTGCATGATGACCCTGTGCATGTCACCCCTAACCATGTTATTCATTTTGTTTGTTTATCAAGCATGATATAACTCACCATTCTATTGTTATTTCCTTTGCAGCAAATATAAAGCGCCTAGAGAGAGATTGAGTTCTCTGAGGGCGCTTTATCAAGTGCATGACTATTCTTATTATTATGAACAGTTTTGCACTAACTCTAAACGCTTGAATGCGTATCCGGAAGACCTGCAAGTACAGAGTGACAGTAGCAGAGAAGGGATACAACCAATCCTTGGACCAATTTAGCTATAGTAGCCTATCTAAATTGGCCAGAATTTTTGCAATGTCAGGTAACTCATTTGGAGGAATTAGATTTTTTATTTATGATGAACACTAAGCTCGCTCTCGACTAGTATGTTTTTTATCATCAGCTGGTTTATTTTTGGATTTTGTTGGGAATCAAAGAACGCATTTTCGTAATTCATACTTCGAAGGAGTTAACAGTTTGTCACTCTAGAAAGCAGGGAGGAATTAAAGCCCACACAAATCTACGTGTCACATGCACGGAAATGAGAGCATATCATATGCTTGGAAATTAAATCGATAAGTGTGAGAAAATAATTTGTAACCAGAAGTGGACAAGTCATCGAAAACGGTGGCACGCCGCTTTTGATATGCACATCGGATGGTCATTATGTACAATATGTCGATTCGTTTCGGTAGTCCGCACCCACAACTTCTGCCTTGGCTCTACAGGACTCTGGTGGCGTGACTGCAAGATCGGAAAGCAAGGCAGCATTCCGCCATTGGAAATCAGAATACAATGCTCCGCAGAAGTTATGAGGCTGCTGCCTCAAGAGGATCGCCTTCGTTATTACGAAGAGAGCTGGTGGTGGTAATGCTGCTGCTGCCTTGAGAACGCTACATCCTTCTATCTACACCGCGTCTGGGACCTGGACAATCCAAATATGTTAGCCCTATTCCACTCTGTCCCCTCGATGTAAGCAAGTTGAAAAATTACGTTATGAGGTGGCGCCTGGTGGCCCGAATATACTTGCATCCGCACAAGCGTCTATCTCCGTGCTCTGTCAGGATAATTTAAAATTTGAGAGAAGCGTATGTGAAAATCACAGTGAGACAAAACTGAGAGCCGAAAGCAACAGCTTTGTCTGAGTTGGTTAGTATGGGGTTACATGCTGGAGGGAGGTCAAGCACCTTCAACAGTTAAAACCGTTCTAACCTGTTGAAACTAAGAGCATTCTTAAAATCAAGGCTTTATTGACACTAAGGTACGCCTGATATCGATGACAACGGTCGTCAACCTCGAGGCAGATCCCGTCAGCCCCACAAAGCACAAGATGCTAGCACAGTAGCCACAGGAGCACAGGTGACCAGTTTAAGTTAGAATCCGCTCATCCTCACAATAGGTTTCATCTATTGCTGCTCTCGAAGGGGAAGGTATTTATTCAACTATTAAAGTTGCAGTGCCAAACGTGAGCAGCTGTCACACTGTCTTAGAGTCAACTACTGGTGACCATTTTAGGTTGATCAATATTGTTAGCTTTCTTGAAACCCTTGACTATTGGTATTGGATTGCTTGTCTAGCAGCTAAGGATCCTGGTTAGTGTACCACATTGGTAAGCCTGCTTGGCCTGTTGTGTCAGTAAGATAGTTTTTGACGTAAGATTATTGTAGAACATATGTAAGTTAAGCTGTCAGATTGACATCATAGCTTAGTACTAATTACGCTAAGTACGCACACTATTAGCCGATCAGTTCGCACATCAGCGTATTTTTGAGACTTTTATGCATTTGGCATTAATGAGACACTAATTTCTTAGAACAGGCAGCTCTCAGGGGCTGTGTCAATTGTTTTTGGCATACGACGAAAAAAGGCGTACTACAGTAAGGTAAGCTGCCGGTAATTGCAGCTGCTCAGCTACCGTAAGGCACGTGCTTGCTTCTAGGGAGGCATCATATTTGCCTCGTTAGCCTTAGTTCAAGGCTCGAACGTTGTCGGGTGTGTGCTAGGATTTGTGACAATGCATGCTATGCACTACGCAAGTCTTACAAATACTTGTGCAGAACCATATGCAATGTAATAGTAATAATACATTTGATATAGCGCCCTCGGAGAACTATATCTTTTTTCTAGGCACTTTACATTTACAGATGTAAAATCATTCACACACACACACACACACACACACACACACACACACACACACACACACACACACACACACACACACACACACACACACACACACACACACACACACACACACACACACACACACACACACACACACACACACACACACATATATATATATATATATATATATATATATATGTATATCTCTCCCTCTCTCTACATATATATGCCGTTATATTTTTGCACGTACATCGTACGGGTATGCGTACATACCGGCCTTGAATGAAAAATTGCATGATATAGTGACATATATATTATTCGCAGTGGTTCAGTGGTCAGATTCTTTTCTCCCAATGCAAGTAACTTTTTTACAACGACTTTAACAGTGAGTCGCGCTGCGAAGCAAAATAAGTAATGCACAACATGAGTTTGTGGTGAAAAATAGCTCTCTATGAAGCTAAAAGAACGGCCAATATAAGTCTGGAAACTAAACTAGTTACACTTAAAAGGACTAATTAAGTGCTGCTTCATTATACATTTCAGTCTAAAGCTTTTCAAAGTACAAGCTACGTGGCGTTCGTTTGTTGTCCTTCTGCCTATCCTATCTCTCTCTCTCTCTCTCTCTCTCTCTCTCTCTCTCTCTCTCTCTCTCTATCTCCCTCTCTTTCTCTCTCTATCTCTTTTACTCTCTATCTCTTTCTCTCTCTATCTATTTTTCACTATATATCTCTCTCTATCTCTCTCTCTCTCTCTCTATCTCTCTCTCTCTCTCTTCCTCTCTCTTTCGCTCTCTCTCTCTCTTTCTCCATATCTCTTTCCATCTCTCTCTCTCTTTCTCCATATCTCTTTCTATCTCTCTCTCTCCCTCTCTCTCTCTCTCTACCTCTATCTCTCTCTCTCTTTCTCTCTATCTCTTTTTCTCACTCTCTATCTCTCTTTCTCTCACTCTCTCTCACTCTCTCTCACCCTTTATCTCTCTCTCTATCTCTCACTCTTTCTCTCACTCTCTCTCTCTCTCTCTATCTCTTTTTCTCTCTATCTCTCTATTCCTTTCTCTCACTATTTACCTCTCTCTCTCTCATCAGTTGAACGCTTAAGCCTTTCAAAGGACGGGTGAGTGAGACAAATACCACGGATAAGTGTAGCTCAAGAGTTTGGAGTTACGATAAAGTCTAAAAAGAACATTGCGGTTAATTGTACACATGTCGAGTCGGAACTCACCTGCCATTCAGACTTCTAGTTCGAGCCGATTCAAATTAGAGGCGTTCCGTTCCTTGGCATCTTTACAGGTTGTGGCTCTAAAAGTGGCCGACTATGCTGCGGATTTCTGGTCGGTTATCCAGTTGGGGGGCGGGCTACAAAGTGAGGCTCTCGAATCTTATGTAGCCCCACCGTAATGACCTCGGCGACACAGCCCCCAAGCGAACCGAACAAAAGTAGCTAGTAGAAGTTGCACGCCCACGTTGAGTGCTTCGAGTGAGCCTTGTGCATAGTTTTCTAGCAATTAGAGCGGCGGTGTCAAATCGCTGTCATGACCATGACTAGAATGTAAACGTAATTAGTTGATTGGTATAGCGCACTAAGAAAGCTTAATCTCTATTCAGGTGCTTCGCACTCGCTACGAGGCTTGAGCCCTCGATATAGGTTATCAAATACATTTACCTCTACCTTGGCTGCGGCGAGCACATTAGCCACTGAGCGAAATAAGCGCGGCACGTAGTTGCTGCTTGCTAGGATCCCATCTGTCACGTGCTCATGGCGTCATAAGGTGAAGCCAGAAAAAGCAGACGAAATGACAGCCTTACTTTGGTGAATTGTTCTCAAGGTTACCAACCTGTAGAAACGCAAACGCTTAGTGGTTGGCTAAGCTGATGCAGGCTCTAAGAGTCTGGCCGTAACTAGTGGCAAGCTGCAATGTTGTACGAGAAAAATGTTGCTCCAGCACAAAAGACTGGAGCATGAAATTGTCTGTACAGCAGTGCTTGCAGTCTTCAAGTGATTGGCTGCCGCCTAGCTGCAGCGGTCGGATGCACATTCACCTTAGCAGTGAGCTGTGATGCAATAAAGAAGAAGGCGAAGAGGGAAGTTTTCTTTATGATTCCTTAGTGGAAAAAATTGCTTAATTATTTATAAAGCAATCTCGGAGTATAAATATCCATCTCGGTGCTTTAAAAGTAGTTGCCCGAGGTAAAGCCGTACGTTCCATCCTAGTGAGTACAGGAATTACGTGTTAATTAAGCTCTCTATAATGCTAAAAACGTTGTGGTGCTAATTTAGGAACATTATGTATGCATGTTAAAGGCATTACAAAAGAAAAAAAATGATTGCCCCTCCTACCTGAAGCTATCAACAGGTTTGTAAAACTCGCTCGAAGTTCCTTAGCAGTTGATAGACATATGCGCAATGCGTGTATTCATTTGGAAGTAGATGAAGTTTAACAATTCTCATCCTCATGTAAGCCTCAAGTCTTAACTTTCTCTCTCTTATATTTATTTCTAAAGGCCAAGCGGATGCGTTCACAAATATCAAGATTATAATTTAATAGAGCCCGGGTAGGCGAACGAAAGAGTTCAGCATAAGTAGCCACATGCAAATTTGGATCACAGTTAGTTTTGTATAGTACACATATAAACAGCTCATTGATCCATCACATTCAGACATCCCTATCTTAACTTCGTGCTAATTCCTTTAAGAGAAAAATTTTCATCAATGTCAGCAATAGTTCATGCATTCACTTCTTACAAACAGCCGCTCAATATTATAAAGCCAAATTCTTTTTCAAAATCGTTATAGCATTTTCTTGAGGCAAGGGTAGCATTCGCGAAAACGGCGGTGTCATCCTTTTGAAAAGCAGCCGCCAGAAAACATATCAACAACAAGGCTTCCTGTTTCAAAGCGCCGAATGGGAGCAGATAGAAACGAAGTGGACTCGTTAGCGATTTTAAGTATTCCTGATTGTTGGATACATAATTCATATAGTATGGAAAATGAGTGTCGGATGTCATTGCTTACAGTGGAAAAACCTGCCCGTGCAGTGGTGCAAAAGCTCGCCAGGCGACATGAACACTATTTTAATTGAAATTTTGTGATTGAGCAGATGCATCTCAATTTTAATCAAAACAGCATCTCTAAGATTTAAAAACCTCTTGATTGTAGACAAGAAGTTGTCAGAGAGGCCGCAAAAGCAGCTTATACACCATAATTTGAGTCCCTGCCTGTCCGAGCACCTCTCACGACAGCTGATCATTCACGAACTAAGTTGTCACTACAGACTCATTCTCGATTGAGGTGAAACGTGGAGAATTTGTTAAACAGTTGTTAAGCAGACTCATCAGACTCAGCAGACTCTGTGCCATCGCTCGAATATAGCATCGCCATTTACTGATTGGAAATAGCCCAACCACTGGTCAGTTCATGTCTTCCAAGGCAAACCAGACCGACAAGATGGCTGTGGCAGGTCAGCTGCTCACTTCCAGTGCATGGCCTCTGGCCGCGACGCCGAGAGCTGACCGGCTATATCTGGTTGTTATGCCATGATGACTGGCTCCTTTATCAGCCACGTGACCATGCCGGGGCTATTGTTTGAGTAGCCTTCTAACGCAAATATCATGACCTCGAGGACGTCTCTCACAGGAACACTTATTTGAGGTGGAATTCAAGTTGAAAGTGACTCATCACTGGCATTGAAGATTCGTATAACTTCAAATGTACAAGCAAAGGTGATAATGTTGGGAATTACAAAAATTAGTCGCTGCACTGGAAATTGGGCTGTACTATTCGGCATGACATAGGAAATGCTGCAAAAAACTGTCACCTTCGATATTAAATCCGCGAAGATATTTCGGTGACAGCAAAAAGCAATGCAATACAGCAAATTTTATCTATGCATTAATATATCACAATTCATTGCCGAATAGGCGTTCCTCGACAAAAAATATACCCATGCAAGAATAACGTATCCCTGCTGATCTTTGGTATCTGAGGCCAAGTAACCATCATAAGTAAGGTATACTAAAAATAGAAATGACAGGAAATATGAGTGAGTTAAATTATTTAAAAAATCAAGAGTTTAATTTCACACTGCGATTGCACCCCCTGTCACAGTCACAAGTGAGTTTAATCATTAACCGTCCTAATCTCACGAAAGAATTGTTCGGCTTTAGGAACGCTCCTCGGCTGAGAGCAGGCCAACCTATAATTAATGAAATACTCTAAATGCCGAGAAAGATATTACAATGGAAGTTTAATCCAATATTAAAACCAGGCATCATAGCAGTAATCGTAGAGATACTAATACTGAGATTAATCTACCATCAATCCGCTAAAAAAATGCTCTAGCTCCTAGATGTTGACGCTGACTTAACAATAGCCCAGAGGGTAAGGTGTTCGCTCTTCACAACAGAGGTCGAGGGTTTTTCAATTCAGCAGTAAGCGATCCTTTAAGGCTAACTTTGAGTAGCGGTGACAGACATGAAAACTCTTCTGCGACACTATAAATAATTAGGCAGTTAAATCGGCTAATGTCTTTCTTAGTATTATAAAGTATGAGGTGTAGCTGCGCAATGCCACCAGAATAAAAGTTTGATGCCGCCTGAACGTACATTAAGTGAAGCAAATTAGGAGCTATGCTTGAATGGATTAAAGACAATTTTGCCGAAGGTCACATCGGTAGAGATAAGAAAGCCCAAGTTGCTGTTGGTGGTGACACTGGCGGAGTAGTAGGGGTTGGGAGAAGACATTAGATTCAAAAACAACTCTTAAAGACGAAATAATACTTTAGATTCTTCCAACATACCCAAAAAATAACATCAAAACTGTGCGAGTTTCCAGATAATCTAACTCAGTTTAGTGCTGTTTTAGTGTCAACTAGGAATGTGGGTGAGGTCCTTCCCAATGACGTAGTCATCAATCGTTTCAAATGCTGCTTATAGATCGCCAGTGAGGCTTAATCTTGATCGACTATGTATTGAAGAACACACTAAAGCCAAAACAAAGTAGTTTTGGTGGAGGCATTGGCTATAAGTCCTTATGGTGACTGGAAGTTAAGATAAATAAATGCAATCATGTGGTTATTCTGATGTGACTAACTAAAACTCTGCAGCTAGGCTTATCTGTCGTGAGCGGCGCCGTTGCCACATCACACCACTTCTCGCCGATCTGCACTGGCTACCAGTCAAGCAACGGATCGACTTCAAGGTTTAGTCGCTCACTTTTAGGTCCCTTCATTCTTTGGCTCCGACCTATCTCTCAGATCTACTCCCCCACCATGCCAAGCATCGTACCACCCACTTTTCGGAATCCAACAGTCTACCAATACCTCGTACAAACCTCAAATCCTTTGGAGACAATGCATTTAGTTCGTATGCTCCCAAAGCCTGGAACTCACTCCCAACTTTCGTCAGAACATCCTCTGACTTGACCACATTTAAAAAGAACTTCAAAACACACCCTTTTAGGACAGCATTTAATGGGTCCCTGAGATTTGTCCTTCATGTGTTTATGCGTGCTGACACTGTGCATGCTGCCACTAACCACATTTGCACGCTTACCCTGTGCATGTCCCCCGACCATGTTATTCAAGTTGTTGATCAAACATGATATTACTCACCATTCAATCAAGTTTCCCTTTGCAGCAAATGTAAAGAGCCGAGAAAGATATTGAGTTCTCTAAGAAGGCTTTATTAAGAGCATTGTTATTATTATCATTAGCTAAACTGCCTTCCTTACGAGCAAATTATCACAAAAAATAAATACATTTCTTATGGTTCGCAATTTTTATCTTTGGATACAATTTAACAAGCTAATATCAACTGAATCGTAAGAAACTTAAAAATAGTACATATAGCATACATTTGCTGGAGATATCTTGCTCCTTATTATTGGTAGTTCAGCTTCTCTGAAGCCATGTCCGATTCCAGAATTCTTCTCCAACGGGTTCTAGCTAAATGATATCACGAAAGAAAATTACAGCCCGTTGGATACCAAACTCATATAGAAAGACAAAAAAGCGGTTTTTGTCGTGGTCTAAAGTCGATAATTTGATCATCCTATAGTGTAAAAGCTCGCCAGGTGTTTTGAAAAGTGTCACCAGTTTGCCAACTAAAGTGTGATGTAGCTGCTTAACCACATTCGCCTTAACGTCGGCAAGATACAAATACGTCGCGTCCTCAGAGAAGCAAGTGTCGGAAACGTCGTACATGCTGTAGTCTAGTTTCCACAACAACTTGCCTTCGTGGTCCACACATGTGATTCTATTTAGGCCGAGTTTGGTGTGACATGTCGCTATCCATTGATTAGTGATTGCAAGGCAGAAAATTTCTTCGTCGAACAATTGTACTTTCACAGCTTCAATGTCATTTATCGTATCGAGTACTACGATATAAAAATCAAAGAGGTTTTTAGTATCCGTTGGTGCATTTCTTTTGAGGCATAGCAGACCTACCAGATGGCCGTAGCAGGTCAGCTGCGAAACTGAATCGTAGTTGAGCTGCCATCGCCTGGCTTCTTTCCACGCTCCGGTCAATTGACCTTTAGTGGCTGGTTTAAGGGCCACGACGGATCGCTGTTCGTTTAGCCTCGTGATGATGCTGGGACTCGCCGTAGAACTATCTCGATAAGCGACGCCAATGTGTTCGAAGATGTCTTTTAACTGATCACTACCGTCTAATGGCTCTCCAGCCATAAGTAAATCTCCATCGTCGTTACAGATTCTAATGCCTTGGAGGCCACAGGCAAACGCAATAATGTTGGGACTCAATAGTACTAAGTCGTGGCACTGGAAATCGAGATGGACTATTCGGTAGCCAGTATCAGATGCTTTATGAAGATCGCTGCCTTCACTGTCATCTCCATGAGGATGTAGCTCTGAGTGAATAAAACGAAAAGCAAATATAAAGATTATGAATACTAACACATCTAGCTCTGTAGCTGAGTAAAAAAGAGGCGCAGAGAAACATCTGGTATTTACAAGGAAAGCGTTCCTGCTTGAGCTCAGTAAGTGAGACTCCAGTCGCCTAGGTCAATAAGTTAAGGAATGTTAGCTAGTTCAATGTGCAGACACAAAGAGAGAGAATTTTAAATAAAATCTTCGTAAACATGCGTTTAATCAAACCAAAAAACATTTTCTGTTTCACTCTAAAAGCTCTAAAGTGGGAGAGATTGCAATAGTAATCATCTAGGAGGAGCCTGAATCGATTATCGTTCATACACGCCTCCATTTCTGACCACTGTCGCGTAACCACAACGTACCCCCTTATTATATCACTGGAAAACGTTGTGCAAGAAATTATTTTTTAACTAGGTTACTTGCTCTGGGATTTTAGATTTTCAGAATTCTAAATGGAACAAACTAGATACAGTGGCAGAGGAGCCAATTTTTTCATATTTAGCGAGGGAAAGACGAAATATTGTTGATAAATGGTAGCATACAATTATAGAGCGTATTTTTAAATATAAAAAATTCACAAACCGCATGTGCCTACGCCGTATGTTACATCTAAGTCGCGTAAAAAAGATGAACACAATCCGTTTTGTTTCAGCATTTGCGAGGTTCTAGTGACTGGTTCAAAGTTGGCTTATTCGTGATGGCACTGAATATCGCTGTTCACCGTATTTTACTCTTTGACACAATGCATGTCAAATCTAACCGTGTTATGCTCGCTGAAACAGAGCATTTTCCACCAAGAATTCGGTCTAGGTTCCTTGTCAGCATATGTACAATTTCAGTAGAAGATTAAGTTGGCTCAAGTTCTCCCTGTTACTGTGCGAATGTGGAAAGGACGGAATTTCTCGCTTTAATTAACAGAAATTTTACATACTACTACGGAGTCAGCATTCATGTGAGTGTATACAGACCTTATCGGGAATGCAGATTTTGGTAAGGTCTCTCTGCTTGGTTTACTTGATCTTGCTTCAGCAGTTTACACTATTGATCAACAAAACGTTCTCGAGAGCCTTTCATTTCGATTGGACTTCAATGGCACTGATGCTGCTAAGCTACCATCGCCATCTGCTCGGACTATGGATGACGTGTTCGAAAGCTACCTAAATTTCGAATACTTCGCCAAGAAGACTGCTTTTGCAGCTAGCCATCACTTCCGATCTCCATCTGAGATTAGGTACTGTCTTCAACTGTGGCTTACAAAAGATTTAGCTAGCTCCTTAGATTTGTTTCGGCTGGATTGTTGTAATTCCTTTTTGGCTGGGCTAGTGATGAAAACCACTAGGTCACTGCAGCTGGTATGAATATGCCTGCAAGACTAGTTTGGAAATCTCCGAAGTTTGACCACGTGTCTGATTTTCTAGAAGAGCTAAGATGGCTGTCGGCTGATCAACGAATACATGAGAAATTTCTCACACTGACGCCCAAGACCCACCATGGCTGGCTCCTTCCTTCATACCTAGCTGAACTGTTGAACCAGTTTCGGCCTCCCTATGCCCTCAGTTCCTGTATGGAAAATGAACTGTCTGTTCCGTTCCTCCAATTAAAGAACATTGGCCACATATGGTTTTACCCTCCAGGTCCTAGACAGTGGAACTCACTTCCACGACTCTTATCAACGACAACTACTCTCCCGCTAATGTCTTGGCTGATAATTTCACACCGACCTGAGCTGCTATTTCCATGCTAGTCACTACTCAAACTACTCTGCTGACCTTGCTATGCTTCCCAAATTTTTCTGCTGTCTGAAATTAAGTCGTCTCACGGCTACCGAATTCATACCAAAAGCCGCCCAGTGAGCTGAAGAAAACTCTCCAGCGGAACGCCCACATTATCTTTCCGGCTTTTTGGAGTTACAGACGAAGGTAAACTACATAATATTAACAGCAATGCAATGGTGAGACCCTTATCTCAGTGGGCGACGCTAAACTATTGATTTGGACCCTGAAATATTGTTTTGAACGGATAAAGATTGTCAGTGCAACAAGAGAATTATTGCGTGTCTCCATGCTTGGTCAACTTCTAGTCACAGTTTATCATCTTACCTATGTTACATTCAATGGGAATATAATTTTTCACTTCTATGCTGATGACGCTAAGTGATGCCGTCGAATTTTGTAATCCTTGCCTTCTACATACTAAAATATCCCAGTTTCCATGCTGAAGTTATTGCGGACATTCAATTTTGGATGGCAGCAAATGTGCTCGAAATGAACGCTGATACATTCAACTTACTGGTTACTGATGAACATAGTATGGCTGAGAAATTTGAAAGCCTAAAACTAAAAATAGGCCCTGCCAGCATATCTCCTGTTTAATCCGCCCGAAATCTAGGTGCCCAGTTCCCATGTGACACACTAGACGACACTATGTGCTCCACAGTCAGTTCATATTACTTTCAGCTACGTAACATCGCTACAATTCAGTCCTGCTTAGACATGGATACTACATCCTCATTGGACCAAGCATTGGTGACATCTCGTCTCGGTAACTGCATCTTTCTGCTTGTTGGTGTACCGGTTGTGCTATCAGTCGTTTACGTTTAGTGCACAAATCTGCAACTAGGCTTTTCTGTTGTAAAAATCGCAGTTGCCACATAACTACAGCTCTTGCCGACCTGCACTTGCTCCCAATGTAACTGCGTATCGACTTTAAGGTTTTGTCACTCACTCTCCCTTCATTATGTGGCTCCAGCCTACCTATCAGAACTGCAACCAAACGAGGCTAAGCATCATAAAGGCACTATACACAGGAATTATATAAATTATAAATTACCAATATTTCATTCATGGTCAGTAAATTAAGATTGATAAGACTCAAATTTCATGCAATCGATACTAAGAGGAGATTCCAATCCCATGCCTCGTGTTACTCAATCGTTTGCTGCGCCCTCGCAATAGTGTTTAATTTGAGATTTCACCTTTCAGGAGATTTGGCCACAATGAGTGGTGTTTGATGTTCGTAGCTTCCTTTAGCTCTTAACAGAGGCGACCGAAAAAAAGCACACTGCACTCGTAGCTCTCTGGCCTATTACAGAATGATCTTCTGAAAATCCAAATTCTCGTGAATATGATATGCAGAAACCAATTTATTTGGGACTTGTGAAGGGCCTGTCTGTTGCTTAGTTGACTGCCGGTTAGGAGATTACGTGCATATGGTATTCTGAACACTTCGAGCTGTGTCCCCGTGTGTCAGGGCCGAGACTGTAGATTCGCTTGCTGTTAGCAACTTCAAAACTAGTAATGATCATGCATGCATGTTTATAATCAATGTGGCAGTTGCTTTCACCGTTTGTAAATTAGTCTTTCACTAGCAAAACCAAGTCATAGCCCTTTTCTGGAGGCTCAGACGCCTCGCTTTCCCAGCCACAGGTCTCAAGCCACATCCAGTTCATTATCATTGTCTAGCCCTGCTGCGAATCGCTCTATCGTAGCCGTCAGGCCTGCTATAGCCCCGTCGGCCAATTTAACTCCGAACTTGGGAATTCGCGAAATATGCACAATAAGCCGCAAGTAACACATAACAAACTTAGTGACAACAGTATTGACGCATTCTCTTCAATCAAAACCTAGCTGAAATTGACTAATTGCCGGAACTTAATCGAAGCTATCCTGACAGGCTTCTATTCCGTCCATATCGATTAAGCAATGAAACTAGGAGTCGTAATTGTTGAAATTATCTACCTCAATTTCAAGACCCTCTTGCGTTCTCACGAAAAGTTCCTGAGTTCTTCCTTTGAGTTCATCCGATAATAAGCGGATGCTGTGTACAGTAATTTGTCACCCCAGGTACTAATTCCTCATATGATTCCGACGTATGGAGACGTTCTGATTTAGTGAGCGATAAATGAATATTTACTCGTTAGTGCTGGTGTTAACATTAATTTTCATAATTTCACCAACGCCTTGGGCAGACGTTTCTTAAGTGACTGACTCGTTATCTCTCACGGCTCATGTGCAAAAAGTAAGTAAAAATAAGAGAAAAACCGTTAAACACAACGAAGTTTCTTCCACTAGTGCATGCTGTTATATCCTACCTATATGTCGTACGAACCTAAAATCCTGTGGAGACCTTACCTTTAGTTCCTATGCAAACTCTCTAAGACTGGAACTCACCCCAACTGACGTGACAACATCCTCTGTCTTGACGTTTAAAAAGATACTAAACACGCAACTGATGGTTTCACCATTCACCAGGTCCAACTAATTTGTCCTGCAAATGTTATGCGTCATGATATTGAGCTTGCTACAACTAACCATATTTACATGCTGACGCTGATAATTTTACTTCCTATCACATAATGCTTGTTAACATTCGCAAGTTAACATTAACCATTTTATCCTGCTTCGTCGTCTGAATATACGTAAAGTGCCTAGACCAGGGATTTCCAGCACGTGGCCCGCGTGCCACAACCCGACCCGCCGAGGTCTTCTATGCGGCCCGCAACGTTATCCCAAAAATAGTTGTCACTCCATGTTTTTCGTTAATTTTTAATCATTACAAACGGCGATATAAGGCGCTGTGATGTACTTCACGCGTGCGTGAAGCGTGAAGGTGTCCGAATGGCTATTTTCGCGTGAAGGTAAGCGAATCGATTTATTTTGCTAGCCTTCATGTGAACATTTTGGCGTGAAGGGGTAACATATTTGTGCTACAGCGGCGCCATTACGATCACATTTATAACGCTTCAGCAAGCGGAATTAACTGTTTCACACTGCGGATAGAAAAAACAGCCGTTTCTCAGCTGCTGCTGCACGAGCTGGAATCAATCAGGTAGGTTTTTCAAAAAAAAGGCATATTTCTCAACTTACTTACTAATACTAAAATATTGCTGTGATAAAATATAAATTAATCAATTCGTAACTTATCTGTTTTTTTATTTCACAGAGAAAAATGGCGGCAACTGTGAATACTAGCAAAAAACAAAAAATTGACGCAGAAGAAAGACTTTTCAAAGCATCTTGGACTGTTGACTATTTTGTAATGGTACGCTTCGGTACGATAATGTGCCTAATATGCCATGAAACAATTGCCGTTGCAAAGGAGTACAATGTTAAGCGACATTTTACAACAAAGCATTGCGACAGGTACAACAGCCTGACTGGTCAACTTCGAATTGATCGCGTGAACTCGTTGAAACAGAGCGTCATTGGACAGCAGTCATTGTTTGCAGCAGTCAGCAGCAAGTCTGAGGCTTCAACCGAAGTAAGTTTTTTAATAGCAGAAGCTATAGCTAAGCGGGGGGGGGGGAAGCGTTTTCCGATGGTGAATTTGTTAAGGAATGCCTCAGGCTGTTCACTGGTGTGTTAAGTCCAGGAAAGAAGTCAGAAGTAAAGAAAGTCAGTCTTTCTCATCAAGCGGTTGCGAGAAGAGTTGACGAGCTCGCATCCAACATAGAAGAAAGTCTCACGAAAAGACTTGCTGAATGCGAATTTTATTCTCTAGCGCTCGACGCAAGCACGGACAATAGCGATACGGCTCAACTGTTGGTGTTTGTACGCGGAGTCACAGGAAAGTTTGTCATAATCGAAGAACTGTTGGATATATGTTCAATGAAAGGCACTACAACGGGGACGGATATTTTGGATCAGGTCAAAAGGGTCCTCACAAAATTTAATCTTCCTGAAACTAAATTGATTGGTTTAACCACAGACGGAGCCCCTTCAATGACAGGTAGACACAATGGATTTGTATCTTTAATGGTAAAATCAGTACCTCACAAAATTGTCAGTCATCACTGCATCATCAACCAAGAACAGCTATGTGCAAAGGTCTTGAGCATGCGACATGTAATGGACTATATAGTTTCAACAGTCAATGTGATAAGGTCTCGTGCGCTAAACCACAGAAAATTTCAGGCTTTACTTGAAGAGTTGGGATCAGATCATTGTGATATTATTTATTTCTGCCAAGTCCGTTGGCTAAGTAGGGCAAACACATTAGCCAGGTTTTGGTCACTTCGGGACGAAATAACATTTATGACAGAAAAGGGAAAAGATGTTGGCTTCCTCGATGACCAGCAGTGGCTGAATGACTTGGCTCTTTTGGTGGACATGACCAAACATCTTGCAGATCTTAATGTCAAACTCCAAGGTAAGGATCAACTGCTCCATAAAATGTATGAGTGTGTTGTCGCGTTTGTGCAAAAGCTGAAACTTTTCCAGAAACACTTAGACCAGAAGAAACTGTTACATTTCACAACACTAGCAACAAGATCGCCTGAAACGCTGGCTCATATGAAGTACTCCACTCTTGTTAGCAAATATGTTGATGAATTCGAAGAGAGTTTTCAGGATTTCCAGCAACATGCGGATGACATGAACATGATTAGTAATCCATTTAGTATTGATCGCTCTGATGCACCTGATGAATTTCAACTCGAACTAATCGAAATTCATAATGACAGCAATTTAAAAACTGCTTATGATCAGCATGACTTTGTTACCTTTTACAAGCAGTATGTTTCATCAGAGTCTTTTCCTAACCTAGCCAAACATTCTCGCAGGTATATTGCACTTTTTGGCAGCCCATATTGCTGTGAACAGCTTTTTTCCAGACTGAAAAATGTGAAAATAAAGACTCGATCCGTTCTCACAGATGAACATTTATCAGGAATCCTTAGAATTGCCACATCCACTGTTGCAGCAGATGTCGAATTTTTATGCAAACAGAAACATTGCCAAATATCTCATTGATGCCTGCAGTGCAGAAGACATTGAATACCTGTGGTATTTAATTAATCCGAAGACATTATTATTATGTGAGTCCTTGTCATGTAATTTTGTAAGTTTTATAAGTTTCCGTCTTTATGTTATTAAAATAAAAATCCAAAAGTAAAAGATTGGCCATAATATCAATCGATTTATTATTCAGGACACAATATTACATTTTTATTATTTATTATTTTTAATTATAATTATGCTAAAAAATACTATTGGATTGCGGTTTATTTATTAAGTATAATAGTAATAGTCATACTAAATTACGATCTTATTTTCTGATGCGGTCAACTACGCCAATTTACATGTGGCCCCCCCCCCCGACCTTTTAAATTTTTGAAATGTGGCCCCCCAACGCAAAAAGGTTGGACACCCCTGGCCTAGACATATATTTATCTCTCTCTTGGTGCTATACAATTGCAGTTTATATATTATTAAGTCGTGGGCACCAATGCTCTCCCTTTGAGTCATCATTCTATGGCTCCAGCCTATCTGTCAGATATACTACCCCATCAGGCTAAGCATCGTACCACCTGCTTTTCGGAATCCGACAGTCTAGAAATACCTCATACAAACCTTAAATCCTTCGGAGACCGTGCATTTAGTTCATATGCTCCCAAAGCCTGGAACTCCCTCCTGACCTGCGTCAGAACATCCCCTGACCTGACCACATTCAAAAGGAACCTAAAAACACACCTATTTAGGACAGCATTTAGTGGGTCCCTGTGATTCGTCCTTGATGTGCTTATGCGTGCTGACACTGTGCATGCTGCCACTAGCCACATTTGCATGCTGACCCTGTGCATGTCACCCCTAACCATATTATTCATTTCGTTTGTTTTTCAAGCATGATTTTACTTACCATTCAATTGCATTTCACTTTACAGCAAATGTAAAGCGCCTAGAGAGAGATTAAGTTCTCTGAGGGCGCTTTATCAAGTGAATTATTATTATTATTATTATTATCGTGCTATTAGTACAGGGTCTGCTAAATTTTTTGTAGACATTTAAAGATCTTATTTATTTTTTAAAAGTAAATAACAATGATCCATATAAAAATGTATATCGGCTTGACAACATAACTCCTAATAATTGTTTTTTCATTTCTTCGTAGAAGTTCAAAAAGCTTATTCGTTCGTGGCAAGCAAATTAAGCTTTTTTTGCAGCTCTATGAAGCCAACGAATAGGGCTTTAGAAAAGCCACGCTGGTACACCACAAGAACTCGCTGTGCACCGATACCTCACTGCAAAGCGACAGGAAATGCCAAAGACGCCTGTAAAATTAAATATTTACAGCCAACAGTGGTGTATGAGTTACCGCTGTTTTTATTACATTTTGCACTAAAGCTCACAAGCATTACGAGCCTAACCGCGGTCGCTTACTCGCTTTCCTTCTCTCACGGGTTAATAGCTTAGTATGTCCTAATGACCGTTAAGTGACTAAATTGACCGTGGACACGACTAGCCCACAAGTTCAAAACTACGTTGTAAGAGCAAGATAATAAGATAGGGTTAATTTTAGAGTGCCGAGAATGAACTTACCAGCCATTATCTGCCGGTTCGCACTAGCTTAGGTCGGAAGCTCAACGGTCCGTTGCCAAGTTCCAACTTCTCGAGTTAACGTCGCAGGGCTGGCGAGGTAACAGCTCTGTCCAATCAGACTAACCCAATAAAGCCACGTGCTCAAGACTCATGTCAGACCGCGCTTGCTACTTGGTGAATATCTCCAAAGCGAGGCTAGCGAATAACTAGTTCTCCCAGCCTATTGATTGACCTAGAGTATAATTCGCAGGAACAAACTGAAGTGGTTTTTAGAATGCACGCCAACCACGAATGTATTGAATAGACAGAGTGAAGCTCCGAGCGAATCCAGCTTTTTCGCCGGCACATACTGTCACGATTCACATACCCTCTCACCTTCCCAGCTGCGCCCCACAGCTCCACTAAGATTATTACAAACACGGTGTGCGGCTTTCACGCTCGGTCAGAATTGGGCCGCAGTTGCAGCGCTCGCAACGGCGAGAGATAGTCTCAGCCGCCTCGTGACGAATACTTGTGACGCCTGTACCTTGTTTCACGACCACGGCAGGGACTTGTAGGTGCTTCACCAAAGCACCACACGTAGGCCAAAAGTAAGAGAAACAAGGCAGTGGTGAAGAGCGTTTGTACCTTAACATATTACGTCATATCCGTAGTGTCGGCAAGCCTATGCGACAGCAGCTGAGGGCTGCCGTTCGACAGTGGCAATGATGGACAAAAATGGCTCTGGCCTAGAGCTCAAACTACCTCCGACGTTAGTGCCAAGTCTGGTATTTTCAACTATCTACTCATCCCATTGCGCCGGCTTTTATACGGCCTCAGCAAAGGTTATCGCACAGTCACACAATTTTAGGTAATTATTGTCTGCCACAATCTGGCTGATTCAGTTGGCACCGCCGTTTCATTGCATCCATCCTCCATCAATAAAGGTCGTAATCAGCTGTGGAAAACCTAGAAACCAATGGGCTACCGTATGTGTTAAGTTTTTTCCACACCAACTCACCAGGCTCTACAAAAATCGCTACCGAGGATTTTTGTCTTTTTTGAACTATCGCTGTGGTCGTCTTGGAGCTCACCTTCCTCGCATACAAACGTCGTAAAAATGAGCAGAACCCCAACGCGTCTCCAGAAACCTCCTTTAATAATTTTAGATCTTCAGCACTTTCCTTGGCTGGGAGCAGACAATTGCTGCAGTGTTACCTTAGCACCGCGTTTCCCCAAAAATAAAACACGGCCTTATATTAATCTCAATTAAAAAAATCAAAGTAGGCCTTATTTTTCTCGCGTGCAAAAATCTGCATTTATTCACGAATGAAAATCAGTTTTTATTCCTGAGCAAACACCTATTTTTGTCAAAAATAGTCGCATAATTTCATAGAAAGTCTGTATAAATCTCCAAAACCTTACTTTCTGCCTTAATTTATTGTGACGAAATTTTTCGTCGAACCGTTGCCACAGTATCGTAAGTCTGGCAATAGAGCTGCCCATCAATAAGCACGCAATAATAATAATACTAGTAATGCGGTTGATAAAGCGCCATCAAAGAACTCAATCTCTTTCTAGGCGTTTTAAATTTGTTGCAAAGGAAACAAGTGTTGAATGGTTAGTAAAATCGTGCTTGATAAACGACATGACATGAATAACATGGTTAGGGGTGATATGTGCAAGGTCAGAATGCAAGTCCGGTTAGTGGCAGCATGCACAGTGTCAGCACGCATAAGGACATGAAGGACGAATCACAGGGACCCACTAACTGCTGTCCTAAATAGGTGTGTTGTTTTGAGTTCTTTTTAAATGCGGTCAAGTCAGGAGATGTTGTGACGCAAGTCGGGATTGAGTTCCAGGCTTTGGGAGCATACGAACTAAATGCATGTTCGCCAAAGGATTTGAGGTTTGTACGAGGTATTGGTGAACTGTTGGATTACGAAAAGCGGGTGGTACGATTTGTGGCCTGGTGGGGGAGTAGATCTGGGAAATAGGCTGGAGCCAAATAATGAAGTGACCTAAAAGTGAGTGACAAAACCTTGAAGTCGATCCAGTGCTTGACTGGTAGCCAGTGCAGGTCGGCGAGAAGTGGTGTGATGTAGCACTTGAAATACTCATGACAGACAAGATTAGCTGCCGAGTTTTGCACTAGCTGTAAGCGCCTGATTGCACATGCCGGTAGGCCAGCAAGCAGTGAGTTACAGAAGTCAAGACGGAGCGTTACATATGCATAAACCAACTGAGATGTGGGATCCTTATATATCCTTATCTAAACATGCCCGAATTTTAGTAAAAGTATGGATCTGAAAGTAGGCAGACTTGATTGTGGAGCTGATTTGGTTGTCTAACGAGAGGTCAGTTAGGACTATGACACCTAGATTTCGAGCTGATTCAACAGGAGATATGCTGGCAGAGTCAATTTTGAGCGTTAGCCTTTTCAATAACATCTTACTGCACAAGCCCTTAGACCAGCAAGCAACCAGTACAGTAATTGAGGTGGCTGTAGCCAATTTTGACGTAGTCGTTCTGTCTCAGCGAGCCCAAATTTTCGCAACCTTATGCAGCTGAAGTAAGGGATGCCTAACCACAGAGCTGACGTAGTAATCCGATGAAAGATCACTTTAGAAGAGGACGCCCAGATTAAAAAAAGATTCAACGCCTCGCGCGAAAAGTTATACCATTCTTTGCAGAAAAACATTTGAAACCTCTAAACATTTGAGCCTCTATAAATGCCTTGCTGGCTAAAGTAGCTGTTCATTCACAACCTATGATCTTCCCTTAAGAGATTTTTGAGGTTTCGGCATGAGATAAAGCTAACTTGATAAACGTGTATTAAAACGTGTATTAAAACGAGCTCGTCCTACGAAGACGATATGCCATCATATTTGTGGTCTTCCCTGTCATGCAAACATAGCCAAGCTATAACCGAGATTTTAGAACTTCTTTGGAAAAAGTGTGATACACAAGTCATTCAAATTGGCCATCATGAGACTGATACCCAAAAGGCCTGGATTAAATACAGTGGTTCTTGCAAACTATCCACTAATTTTTATTCTTAATAAAAAATCCTAAACAATTGAAATTAAGCAGCTGTTTAAATACTGTGATGATAATGAATTTTCAGAAAAACATTGATCGTGGTGGAAGCTGCAGCACTCCACTGATACTGCTCTCCTCCATGTAACTAATGCCGGGAACTTAACTTCTCTAGAGCTGCTAGACCTATCGGCTGCCTTCAATAGTATTGATCAGGATGTCCTACTTGAATGATGGAGAACAACGATTGGTCTGGCAAATGAGGCACTGAAGTGGTTCAAAGCGTAGCGGTCCAATCATTTTAATTCTGGCATGAGGGGGTTAGGTCTCATCGACCAGACCGGTCACCTGTGGAGTCCCACAATGGTACGTGCTCTATAATCTGCTTTTATTTATTTATACAAAGACTCTGGAAAAGTGATTTTTGTCCATGGAATATGCTGTCACTCTGATGCCGACGGTTCTCTGCTGTATCTGTCACTTAAACCGACGGTATCTGCTGCAGAAACTGTCGCACTTAATGCGAGCTTTGCGGGCATTAGATATTGGATGTTAGCGAATCTCCTAAAATTAAACCACGATAAAACAGAATTGCTAATCATAATGCAACTTAAGCGTGTGGCTGGCCTAGACGGCATTGCTTTTGTAATAGATGATGCTGTTATTTGACTGCGACAGTTAGCTTGCAAATCAGGTGTTATATTCATAGCTGCCTACATCTTGACAAATTAATTAAGCAGACAGCTCCACAGCTAGCCACTATGTCCGATCCCAACCTAAGAGTAGGAAATTCCTTTGCCGGTGGCGTGCAGGCGAAGGATTCTGCAGGTCGTGGAACTCTGAGTTGACCATGCTGGCCACGTAACCACTACTTTGGATCTCATCGGATTTAAAGGCTGTGAAGCAGCGAGGTGCCGGCACGTTCCCGCTCTGAGCTGGTCACCGATGATATTAAAAATAAACCTGCATTGTACCTAATGTTTCAGTTACCCACGAGAAATGGGCGTTAACTTAAGGCACTCGCCTGTCTCCAGCAAAGAAAAGTGCTTCCGAACTTGACGAATGAAACAATTAGGTTTCAGAAAATGCTTTGACGCACAGAGAAGTGGCGGAGCAGCTAGTGGCGAGTAAGAAAAATAAAAAATTCTAAAGCCTCAGCTTTGAAGAACGTGTCTGAAATATCCTGGTAGCAATGTGTGCTAGACCCTAACGTCAGCCCTCGTGTCAGCCCTCTTGCTGCACATTCTAAGAGCTAGCCAATTTATCGGTCTATCTACTTTACAGCTACATCTACGGCTACATTACAGCCAAGCCATTCGTATGCTATTTAATTAACTCTCAAAAAATGCAATTCAATTTTCAAGATGTCGCTATTCGCACTCAAAATTACCTGCAACAGTTTCTCAAAATGCATGGGTAGCTCGATACGTGTAGCTAGCTTCGTAAGAGCAAGGGTTACTCTGTCCTTAATTTCATAACACTGAATAGACTTAGAAAATCAGCATGAAAAGCTAAAAGCCACCACAAAATTCGCAATCACTGTAAAAAAGCTAGCTATTAGCTCGTCCAGAATATAGAATTTCGCTAGCGTCTAATAACCACTAGACAACTAGAAGAGTAGACATTCGTTCCAGATCACGTTGTACGACCAAGGATGCATTGTTTAAAAAAACATGAAATAGCTTCCATAGCCTGTTGAAAAAGGCTTTTAATTTTTGATTAAGGTTTACCTCATTGCGACTCAGCAGACGATAACCGGAACCTGTAATACTTGACGCAAAAAAGTAAAAGACGCATATGAAAGCTGCGCTTCGTTTGTGTAAATCTCTTAAGTTGTGACGTCAGAATAATTCAATGTCTTAAGATATGCCCCGTTTAAAACAACGCCAAGAAGTAATAATGCAGTAGTCTGAATACGAAAATATTAAGTTTAGTATAAGATATAGTACTTTTAAGTATTATATAACGCATGCAACTCCGCAACTAAGAAGAATTACATCTATATGCAGCTGCTTTGGCTAGTGACGCCGAGTAGATTGGCTAGAGGTTGGCAGCAGATACTGATTTCAGCTGAGTATTTTCATAATCACTATTTCAAATATTTGAAAAGTAGCAGGTATTATGAGAACATACACATTCCGGCTTGGCAAGGGTTTCTTGAAAACGGCCAGGTCGTAGTTGCTTGCAAACAATTTCTCTGACGCTAATAAACTGCCACAAGTAAAAATGCAATGTAAACTAGTTAACTCTATTTAGGCTTAAATCTACTGTCCAGAACGAATTGCTGATGCGAGACTTCGTTTTTATACAGCCTCATTCATGGACAATGACCTAAGCGGATACTAGCATTTGATATTCAGTAGTTAGGAAAACTTTTCCAAAGTCACACAAGTACATCTGATCTAGCAAGCCGTATGCGCATTATCCTAGAACGCCAACCTTCGGTAGCGGCTGCTCGCTAGGCTGCATCGATGACGTAGCAGCTCTTAGAGCTGCCACGTCATCACCAAGGAAACGTAAGCACACTCTGTATGTAGCAAATGGCGCGCGGGCTCACAGGCTCGTTCAATTTATAAAAAGATAAATGATGGAAACAGCACAGACGGCAAGCAGTCTTTTCATCCAGCTGATACAATACGAGCTCAGTAGAGAACAGGTGCATGAGAAAGGGAAGCAGGGAATGGAGTGGCGAAATCGCCGTCTCAGCGAGACAAAAATGACAAAATCGATGTTATGAATTATGTGCGAAAGTGACTACTGTGTGACTTTAGAGTCGGCTACTATGGACGTTTTGAAACTGTCCGCAGTCGCTCTCCTGAAGCAACGATCTGCCGGTCACGAATGCACTGACCGGGAGATGCTGTAAGTCTGTGAGTGGTAAGTCGGCTGGATGTCATCTGTGTACATTAACTCTAAAATACAGGCTATTGTTAGGCTTTCATTAATGCGGATTTTGTTGCTCGTGCTGAGCTCAGAATATCAAGCAATGTGTTTTTATCGCTGGCGTATTGCTAGCTTCTGGTCTGTGTACATTTCTCGCACTGAGCCGCTTTCCTAACTAGTGAGGGTTTCGCAGTTTTGATTTTTTACCGGATCTGCTCCTCCAAAAGGCTAAGCATAATAGCACTCGCCCTTCGGGCTCTAATCGTTTACTTGCACGTCGCACGAACCTCAAATCCTGTGGAGGCGTAGCCTTTAGTCAGTAAGCTTCCAAAGCCGGTAACTCGCTTCCGACTGACGTCGCAACATCCCCTGACCTAATGACATTTGAAAGCAGGCTAAACGGCAGCTATTTGTCACAGCACTTAGTGGGTCCACGTGATTTGTCCTTATCGTGCTCTTGGGGGATAACAATGGGCATGCAGCCACTGACCATATTTGCTTGCTGCCCATGTGCATGTCACCTCTTGTCTGGTTCTGCTCGGTGTCATTAAATGTAGTACTACTAACCATCGCTCGTGCTACCTTTGCAGCAAATATAAAGTGCCAAGAAAGAGATTAAGCCCTCTGAGGGCCCTATAAAAATGTGAAATATTTATTTTCATTTTTACGGCTACTCTATATGTTTTTACATTTTTTCGGTCATCCTAATCTATTTTCAGAAGACATGGAAGGAACAAGGCAGGTGGTGCCCTCGCACAAGAAACAAAAACTCGAGGAGTAAAAAGAAGGAAGCGAAATAAGAGAAGAAAAAGAAAGAAATAAGAAGAAAAGAGAAGAAAGAAAGCTTAGCGAGGTACTGGAAGCTTTCTCGAAGAAGGTAAAGCTGAAAAACAGTGAAAACGCAGGAAATGCAAAGAGAATGTTGACAATCAAAGAGGTGATACGGAAGAACGATTTGAGGAGAACGAAGGCCAAAAGAGACGGAGGCAATGGCAAGAACACGGAAGAGGAGGAAAAGAGTGAAGGCAGAAAGCATGACAACATTGGATAAGCAAACACTCTGCTTTTAGAAAGCTTCATGAAAAAACGACTTCGCTCTATAAAGACGAAATCAGTCATCATCTGGACCATCAGGATGAAACAAATACCACAAGAGAAGAAGCTATAGAATCTACTGCACAATTTATAGTGCTTACCCCGATTGATATCGGCTGCCTGAAGTTTTACCTAACCCTCAGTTTTCCAAGTCATTTCGCAGCCACTTCGAACTGAAATAGTACTGCGAGAATAGAGCCTGTTTCAGAACAAAGAAGGGGTTTGTTCGCTGGAAAAGGCGGTCGCACCATGAGCACAACCTGGCTCAGGAGGCAACTCGCCAATGGGCAACAAGTTAGCAGGACCTGGCTGGCTGAATCTCCCTTAATGAAGTCGGCATTTTGTCCACGTGCTTTGGTCTTCCCTGTGTCTAGCCTCAAAAACTTATCAATGATGGACTCGACAACATTTTAGGTCTTTTGGATCAACTTTCTGAGGACACAAGTGGAGTACTTGAAGCAAGAAGAGAAGCTATCGGTCTCACACATTTTATTTTGAACTTCGAAGTTTTGGCTCGGCTGCCATTTTGGTACATCATCTTTAAAAAATTGACTGCGTTCAGAAAAGACTTCAGGAAAGAACAAAATTCAAATAAACCTCTTGGAAACTCTACCCTGTTGAGATTGAGCTGTCAAGACGTCGAGAAGGCATGTGCTGATAATCACTGCTAATTTCCAAAAGAAGATGTGAATGAATCTTCGTGAGTTGCAGTTTAACGAAGAATCCACCGTAGATCACAGATGCCCAATCTGAAGATGCTGTTCTCATGGCAGAGGTGGAGAATGCAAGCATAATGAAAAGCAGCATAGCCTATGTTGGATAGTAAAGTACACCAAGGTTTATCCTGCTCACAAGTCTTGATGTCAAGTTAAATTTTCTAACTTAAGTTGAGCAGCTTTTGAAGACACTTGACCAGACCAAACTCTGCTACAAATATCTAGATTTTTGAGGGTTCTTTCGTTAAGACGTTGATGGAACAGATCTGTACGACAAAATTTGTGACTGTAAAATGCTTCTTGCCATATGTCATGACTTGGAACGAAAGACCTCTCTGGAAATCGCGTGTATTATTGTTAGTTACGGAGAAACTGTTTCCTAATTTCAGAGTTGCTTCGCAAGTTCTTGCCGCTATAGCTGCTTTAGTTGTCAGTTGTGAACATTCCTTTAGCAAGCCGAAGATAATCCTGTGTTGTCTTAGCGCCTCAATGGAGTAAGATCGGCTGCTTAATTTGTTCTTGCGAAAAAGTATAAATAAAAGAAAATTGGCCACTATTAACTTTCAAACTGTCGCATAATAGTTTGCTTAGTTTAAGGCCGGAATTAAAAAATCTTTCTCAAATCAATATGCCTGACGGAGAATGTTCTTGCATTTTTGCTGCGGTAAAGCTGTTTGGCAATAGCTTTTGATAAACACAGAGGGCGTCACTTTTAGCTTTGTCTCCGGATGCAGAAAAGTCTGATGACGCGTGTAGATGATACCAATATTGGAGAGAGAGAGACAGAGGGACAGAGAGACAGAGAGACAGAGAGACAGAGAGACAGAGAGACGGAGAGACAGAGAGACGGAGAGACGGAGAGACGGAGAGACGGAGAGACGGAGGGACGGAGGGACGGAGGGACGGAGGGACGGAGGGACGGAGGGACGGAGGGACGGAGGGACGGAGGGACGGAGAGACGGAGGGACGGAGAGACGGAGAGACGGAGAGACGGAGAGACGGAGAGACGGAGAGACGGAGAGACGGAGAGACGGAGAGACGGAGAGACGGAGAGACGGAGAGACGGAGAGACGGAGAGACGGAGAGACGGAGAGACGGAGAGACGGAGAGACGGAGAGACGGAGGGACGGAGGGACGGAGAGACGGAGGGACGGAGGGACGGAGAGTCAGAAGGGACGGAGAGTCAGAAGGGACGGAGAGTCAGAAGGGACGGAGAGTCAGAAGGGACGGAGAGTCAGAAGGGACGGAGAGTCAGAAGGGACGGAGAGTCAGAAGGGACGGACAGAGGTGCGGACAGAGGCGCGGACGGACGGACAGAGGCGCGGACGGACAGAGGCGCGGACGGACAGAGGCGCGGACGGACAGAGGCGCGGACGGACGGACAGAGGCGCGGACGGACAGAGGCGCGGACGGACGGACAGAGGCGCGGACGGACAGAGGCGCGGACGGACAGAGGCGCGGACGGACAGAGGCGCGGACGGACAGAGGCGCGGACGGACAGAGGCGCGGACGGACAGAGGCGCGGACGGACAGAGGCGCGGACGGACGGACAGAGGCGCGGACGGACAGAGGCGCGGACGGACGGACAGAGGCGCGGACGGACGGACAGAGGCGCGGACGGACGGACAGAGGCGCGGACGGACGGACAGAGACGGAGAGACGGAGAGACGGAGAGACGGAGAGACGGAGAGACGGAGAGACGGAGAGACGGAGAGACGGAGAGACGGAGAGACGGAGAGACGGAGAGACGGAGAGACGGAGAGACGGAGAGACAGAGGGACGGAGAGACAGAGGGACGGAGAGTCAGAAGGGACGGAGAGACAGAGAGACGGAGAGACAGAGAGACGGAGAGACAGAGAGACGGAGAGACAGAAGGGACGGAGAGTCAGAAGGGACGGAGAGTCAGAAGGGACGGAGAGTCAGAAGGGACGGAGAGTCAGAAGGGACGGAGAGTCAGAAGGGACGGAGAGTCAGAAGGGACGGAGAGTCAGAAGGGACGGAGAGTCAGAAGGGACGGAGAGTCAGAAGGGACGGAGAGTCAGAAGGGACGGAGAGTCAGAAGGGACGGAGAGTCAGAAGGGACGGACAGAGGTGCGGACAGAGGCGCGGACGGACGGACAGAGGCGCGGACGGACAGAGGCGCGGACGGACAGAGGCGCGGACGGACAGAGGCGCGGACGGACGGAGGCGCGGACGGACGGACAGAGGCGCGGACGGACGGACAGAGGCGCGGACGGACAGAGGCGCTGACGGACAGAGGCGCGGACGGACAGAGGCGCGGACGGACAGAGGCGCGGACGGACAGAGGCGCGGACGGACGGACAGAGGCGCGGACGGACAGAGGCGCGGACGGACGGACAGAGGCGCGGACGGACGGACAGAGGCGCGGACGGACGGACAGAGACGGAGAGACGGAGAGACGGAGAGACGGAGAGACGGAGAGACGGAGAGACGGAGAGACGGAGAGACGGAGAGACGGAGAGACGGAGAGACGGAGAGACGGAGAGACGGAGAGACGGAGGGACGGAGAGACGGAGAGACGGAGGGACGGAGGGACGGAGGGACGGAGAGACGGAGAGACGGAGAGACGGAGGGACGGAGAGACGGAGAGACGGAGAGACGGAGAGACGGAGAGACGGAGAGACGGAGAGACGGAGGGACGGAGAGACAGAGGGACGGAGAGACAGAGGGACGGAGAGACAGAGGGACGGAGAGTCAGAAGGGACGGAGAGACAGAGAGACGGAGAGACAGAGAGACGGAGAGACAGAGAGACGGAGAGACAGAAGGGACGGAGAGTCAGAAGGGACGGAGAGTCAGAAGGGACGGAGAGTCAGAAGGGACGGAGAGTCAGAAGGGACGGAGAGTCAGAAGGGACGGAGAGTCAGAAGGGACGGAGAGTCAGAAGGGACGGAGAGTCAGAAGGGACGGAGAGTCAGAAGGGACGGAGAGTCAGAAGGGACGGAGAGTCAGAAGGGACGGAGAGTCAGAAGGGACGGAGAGTCAGAAGGGACGGAGAGTCAGAAGGGACGGACAGAGGTGCGGACAGAGGCGCGGACGGACGGACAGAGGCGCGGAGAGGACAGACGGAGGAGGCGCGACGGACGGACAGACGCGCGGACGGACAGAGGCGCGGACGGACGGACAGAGGGGCGCGCGGACGGACAGAGGCGCGGACGGACGGACAGAGGCGCGGACGGACAGAGGCGCGGACGGACGGACAGAGGCGCGGACGGACGGACAGAGGCGCGGACGGACGGACAGAGGCGCGGACGGACGGACAGAGGCGCGGACGGACGGACAGAGGCGCGGACGGACGGACAGAGGCGCGGACGGACGGACAGAGGCGCGGACGGACGGACAGAGGCGCGGACGGACGGACAGAGGCGCGGACGGACAGAGGCGCGGACGGACAGAGGCGCGGACGGACAGAGGCAGAGGCGCGGACGGACAGAGGCGACGGACGGACAGAGGCGCGGACGGACGGACAGAGGCGCGGACGGACGGACAGAGGCGCGGACGGACGGACAGAGGCGCGGACGGACGGACAGAGGCGCGGACGGACGGACAGAGGCGCGGACGGACGGACAGAGGCGCGGACGGACGGACAGAGGCGCGGACGGACGGACAGAGGCGCGGACGGACGGACAGAGGCGCGGACGGACGGACAGAGGCGCGGACGGACGGACAGAGGCGCGGACGGACGGACAGAGGCGCGGACGGACGGACAGAGGCGCGGACGGACGGACAGAGGCGCGGACGGACGGACAGAGGCGCGGACGGACGGACAGAGGCGCGGACAGACAGAGGCGCGGACAGACAGAGGCGCGGACAGACAGAGGCGCGGACAGACAGAGGCGCGGACAGACAGAGGCGCGGACAGACAGAGGCGCGGACAGACAGAGGCGCGGACAGACTGAGGCGCGGACAGACTGAGGCGCGGACAGACTGAGGCGCGGACAGACTGAGACGCGGACAGACTGAGACGCGGACAGACTGAGACACGGACAGACAGCGATAGAGAGGGAGAAACGCACCATACACGTAGGGTGCCATGTGCGAGCTACTAAGGGTTTTGCGTGACTGCCATTGTAAAAACTGCTGGTTTGCGTATCACTTTGCAGCAAATGTAAAGCGCCTAGAAAGAGATTAAGTTCTCTGAGGGCGCTTTATCAAGTGCAATATTATTATTATTATTATTATGCATGGTCTCTTTTATAATGCACTTACCATGCAGTTCTGCAATTTAGACTCATCTTTTAATAGCGAATGCTTTCCGACTGGGTTTAGGCTCATCACCTCCGCTACATCTTGCAGCCCTCGTAAATAAGTGTACTGAAGGCTCCTTAATTCGTCCCTCCAACATTGCATTATATATGACACATTGTTACTTAAAGATTGCGGAAAGCTAGTGGTAACCCACAGAACAGTCGCTGCGTGCTAATCGCGGTTAGCAATGTGGAAATAAAAAAGCAAAACCACTTATAAATGTATAGCATTCCAAATGTTTACTACCGTCAAAGGCCAAATTCATAGACTTTAAAAGTCACTGCCAACATTCTTACTCAACAATACCTTCTCTTCCGCGGCCGACAGTGGCGAACCCCTTTTAGTTAGCCGTTTGAAGAGTTACTCCCGTGCTACTCCCTTTCTCGACTGCTGTCTTACTCAAGCTGTACGACTTCTTTGTTGTAGAAGATGAAGTGTGTTGCCTACCCCATGCTTACCGAAAGCCATTCAGGATATGAGTGAACCGTTAAAACTTTTCGGCTTAGAACCACTTAGCTGTTATGGCTATGTGGAATTGCAGACATATATGCAGCATCTGACATTGACTTACATTTAACCACTACAATTAGTTCTTGCAAAGTCGTCCATGGAGACGGCAGTCTGCCATTGTATCGAGACTTTGATCACTTGGAATTGTATTACGAGTTTGAGTTAAACTCATTTACCATCAGTATACCTTGCTGTCCGTTTGGGTTTGAAAGATCGAGTGAGTGACTGGCGACCCGCTACATTCCTCGTGGCCAGAAATCGCATGCAATTCCACTCTTTGGCTTCAGAAGAGAGAGGATCTTTATTCAAAATTAAATTAAACTGTGCCCCGACTGTAAGTATGGTGCACTTATACTTGAACTTTTTCCGTACTCAAGAGGATTCACTTAAATGCTAATCAATCACGTCATCGAAGAAAATCACATTCCTTTCGAAATCGCGCCCGTATAGGAAGGCAAATGCGCGACAGTTGCCGTATCTCCAAGTTGAAAAATTTATAACATTGAAGTCCATAAGCTGCGCAGGTGATTTAAAAAAACATTTCTGTCTGTTTTCACCATCAGGACGCATTTTCCAAATAATATGACTATCAACTTCGGCAGCGTATAAAAACAACGAGTCTGAATCAAAGTGGATAGCTGAGATGTCATACTCGATGGCTGTTTCCCATAACTTAGTCCCTTGATTGTCGAAAAAAATTATGCAATCAGACTTGTCTGCCATCGTAGCTATAGCTATTAAGTCGTGGCACACTGCAAGGCTGTAGACAGCTTTCTTGCCGATGAGTTGGTTAACTAAGCAAACGTGAGCAGTCATATCGAGCACAACGATAAAGCGACTGGAAGGCGACTCAGCTTCAGTCAGGACATTTCTCTTGAGGCATACGAGACCGACGCAATCTTCGAAGCAGGTCAGCTGCTCCACCGAATCGTATAAAGACTGCCAGCGGTAGACTTCACCCCACGGCCCAGTCAGGTAATCATGTATGTTTGGTTTCAAAACTACGATTGCTCTACGACCACTTAACCACGTGACCATGCAGGACATGTCTTGGCTGATGCCATCCCAAAGAGCACCGACAAAATCTGTGGTGTCATTCTGGTTATCGACGGTAAGTGGTGGCATCAACGTTGAAAGTGCCACTCCATTGTCGATACAAATTTTTATGCCGTCACAGCCACAGGCAACTGCGATGACGTTTGGACGCAAAAATACTAACTCGCGGCACTGAAACTGGAGACGAACTACCCGGTAATTGGATCGAGGTGCTTCGCTCGTACCTCCGTTCTCACTGTCATTTTCTTTGGAATATATCTCTGAAAGCAATAAAGATGACACAATAAAGAGGAAGCATGCAGCGACTGATTACGATGGTAATCAGTAGCAGCATGTACGAAGTCGAATAAACCAGCTTGACAATTTTAGCCAATGCAGCGATTTGATCAATATCTATATACAATTTTCAATAGCATCACTATTAACACAGCTTTAAAGCAACCAAGAAATGATTTTCGGATTTAAAAAAAATGACAGTGGTGGGCGTTCCGCTTATAACCCGTTAAAAAGAGCGTGAACATATTCATTGGCATACAATCAACCCTGCGATTTTTAAGCGGAAAATGCTTTAATATTGTACTGAGCAGTTGTATCTGAGCCAGGGGAAACGGCTTTGCTAGATGGTTCGTGCCACTGCTCTTCAGAAAATGGAATAGAAGTAGTAGAAGTAATAATGAATGCTAGTAATATTCAGGGTATCAAACCCACCGAATTGAGGCTGGTTCTAAGCTAGAGAAAATATGAAGGCTATAACGACCACTAGCTACTAAAACTTATAAAGTAAAGTGGAGCCAAAAGAGTGCATGCCAGTTTCTCAGCCATGTGTACGTCCTCCAACCACTTAACTGGAGTGATACAGGTGAATGTGAATGTCATTGGCCCTTTACGAATGGGGCAAAGAGAAGTGTCTATCTTCCCGGCTCCCGAGTTCACTAGGCGAATTGGTAGGCGCGCTTAAAGGAATGGAGCCGAATATAAGGCGAATAGCGATCTAAGAAATTGATTGAATACTTTCGGGACAGTAGGGAAATGTCGGAGCTCAGACAAAAGTGGTAGCAATGTGACGTAGGTGCCTGCTATCTATTAACGATAGGCAAAATGGCCTATGGAATCGTGCCTAAGCATTTCGCAATATAAAATGTAAAAATCCTACTGCATTTGTTGAGCGTCATAGGTGAATTCTTTATTCAAGGGCTTCACGTATGCCGCGGCGCCCAAGTCCAGAACGTAAGCCACACCTTTCTCAGGGCGACCTTAATCACTGTGCCAAACCGACGCAGTATCGATACTTATATCATCGATAAGCAAGCTGTTCGATGCTTCAAATCTCATTCCACGTAAGGTTTTACTGCCGGTATATATACCTTTCACCCCGCTGTGGGTGTTTAATTGGCTTCAGGCAATATTTAGCAATCAACGGCAAAGGCCAAGCAAAATACCGCAATCCATTAAAATCCGTTGCATGACATTGGGCCAAGCTGCCACTTTTCTCGAAGATTAAAGCACACTGTATTAAAATTCACACCATTTCAACAAATTGCACGTTCAAAATTGCAAAAAACGAACGATGGTTGACAGGAATGGTACAGGCGAATGCTAAAATCTATACTAAATTTACTACAAATTTGCCGTGCGAAGCGCCTATTGTCGTCATAATCCCTATTTTTATCGCTTCGGGCCCGGTTTAATCTGTGCAATATTCAGCAATATACGGCAGTAGCTCGGCACATACACAATCTTCTATGATCTGTCATAAATTGCGAGAGGGTGGTTTACCCAAGCTCCTAATTTTCTAATAAAAGACGCCGGTGCCCTTCTAAAAGAGTCTTGTCTATTATGTTATGTAATTTGGTGCTTCCTGTTGAAGGTTTGAGAACAATTTGCAGTGGATTTGTGTGGATTGTGGCACCAGACCCGGTCATTTAGTTAAAACATGCATTAGCAGTGTAATCAATAAACTAATGACTGGACTTTATGTGGCTGTGCACTTAAGAAAGTTCACTTTGACGTGCAATACAAACTGGAGGAATAATATTACAATATTAAAACATTAATTCACACTCATAGAATGCAGTGGATTGTGGTAGTGGCCCGGGCCATTAAAATCTATTTCTTCCTGACTAGGCTTGAACGTAATGGAGGGAATGTCTGTCGGCAAACCTAAAATATAACTTAAGTTTGATGCAAAAATCTAAGTGGATCGTAGCATTAGATTTGAGGTGGCCTATAGTGTTTTGCAGCGGATTAAGATGAACCTTGGTGGATTGTGGTACTGCCTTTGCAGCTCATTTAGATGAGCTTGCAAGAGTGCTATAGTATGGAAATTACTAAGTGCATAAAAACGACGGTGCACAATTTGATCTCAATCTGACATTGGCTGAATGAATGAACCACATTTCAGGTTAATTGTTTATCTTAAGTACAGTGAATTTTTTGTAGATTGTGTTAATTCGTTGAACCCAATAGCTGGTATGTAAATGAAAGCTAAAATCGTGTTTCGAAATTACAAGGACCCCAGGGATAATTTAGGCAGCTAAGCTAGGTTATCTATGACCAAACCTTGACATACTCATCACTTCAAGCACTCCCCAGATGATCAATTACCAGTTACATCTAGAAATAGGAGTTGAGCTCATTGCCAATTTAACATTCACCAGTGATACTTATACAAATGAGGGTGTACTTCTAACGTGTCTGGTTGTCGATCGTGTCAAATGCTGGTGGTACACTTTGAAGTACCAGCAGCGAGACCGGAACGTGGTTAGCATTTTCTAGACGGTCACAATACATTGGTTGCAGAGCAAGTTTTGACGCTTGAAGGGTGAGCTCTAAGTCCCGATATTAGTTTAATAGCAAGATTTTTCATGACATTTCTAGCTTTGTAATTATCAGTCAGAACATTTCTGTTTTTAGAGATAAATCAAATTTATTGTAAAAGGTAGGCACACTTAAAGTAATTTTACGTTAGGCAGCAACAATTCTATGCCCTACATGTGTGAAACTGTTAATATAGAACTTTTACAATAATGAAGGTCAATTAAGCTTGAGGATTATCTTTGAGAAGCAGAGCAGGAGGGCGAGGTCTTAGAATCAAGTATTAACTGCAATGAGTCACTGGAGTCCCTAGTTCATTTGATTTGGCAGAAGTAAAAGTTAAAGGTATTTTCTCTGAACATCACCTTTGAGATAATTAAAACTTTGTAATAGGTGTGAGAAGTTAAGATGAGTTTTAAAACAGAAGTTTTAGAAATCCGATATTAGTGGTCGGGTTGTATGTTCACCGCATAATTTGGACCTATATTTAACTAAAATGAACCCATGCAACCTTCAATAGTATTTAAATTTTTAGAACTTGCCTGTAGGCTTATAATTAGACGACATCTTATTAACATCTAGCATTTATTGCTCTTTAAAGTTAACAGCAACCCAATGTTCGTTGGTCGTAATGGTCGAGCTCTTTTCCATGAATGGTGAACGCTTTTTCGTGCTTAGAGAGCATTTTGCAGAGACCTGATCACAAAAAAGACTATGTGGGTGTTAAGCAGGAGAGTTATGTATAGGGCGCTCACAGCCTAAGCGGCTTTCTGTCTGCATTCCTTAGCCAGCAGATATAATCTCATGCAACAAAGGGAAAGTGTGAAGCATAGCACTGTCAGGAGAGTAATTTAGGTAGTACGTAGCATGGATGTAGCAGCTCAGAACCGCTGGAAACGATGTGCCATTATCAGCAGCAGAAGAGTTGCAGTCATTGAGTTAGGCTTGTCTGTCGTGAGCGTCGCAGTTGCCACATTACTCCACTTCTCGCCGACCTGCACTGGCTACCAGTCAAGCAACGGATTGACTTCAAGGTTTTGTCCCTCACTTTTAGGTCCCCTCATTCTATGGCTCCAGCCTATCTGTCAGATATACTACCCCATCAGGCTAAGCATCGTACCACCCGCTTCTCGGAATCCAACAGTCTACAAATACCTCATACAAACCTTAAATCCTTTGGAGACCGTGGATTTAGTTCATATGCTCCCAAAGCCTGGAACTCCCTCCCGACCTGCGTCAGAACATCCCTTGACCTGACCACATTTAAAAGGAACCTAAAAACACACCTATTTAGGACAGCATTTAGTGGGTCCGTGTGATTCGTCCTTGATGTGCTTATGCGTGCTGACACTGTGCATGCTGCCACTAACCACATTTGCATGCTGACCCTGTGCATGTCACCCCTAACCATATTATTCATTTCGTTTGTTTTTTTCAAGCATGATTATACTTACCATTCAATTGCATTTCACTTTACAGCAAATGTAAAGCGCCTAGAGAGAGATTAAGTTCTCTGAGGGCGCTTTATCAAGTGAATTATTATTATTGTTATTATATTATAGATTCGTGCAAGGGAGTTCCGCAGTATAGAACCTGCAGAGCTCAAGCTTTTCTTACCGAATGTCTTTAAGTAGAGGAATGAAACGGCTAATTTATTGACCATACAAGACCTGAGAGCACGAGGAGGCTGAAACTGGTTCAACAGGACAGCTGTGTAAGGCGGAGCCAAGCCGGACCGGGCCTAGTGTGAATGCCAATGAACTTAGCTCTATGTTCGTTTATCAACCGGCAGCCATCCTTGCTCTTTTAGCAAAGGAGCCACGTGGTCGAACCACAGGAATTTGCAAACTAGCCTTGCAGCCGTATTCCCAGCCCCGTGCAGTGAACGAGTTAATTTTTTCTGCAGCCCAGCCAAAAGAGAATTGCAATAATAAAGCAAAACAGAACTAAAGAGCTAGTTAAAATTTTCAAGCCACCGTGATAGACAGTTCTTAATCTTAGATAGGGGTTAAACATGATGGGTTCCTGCAGAAGAATCTCCTGAATTAAGCTTTAAAAATTTCGGCGGCTGTCGAAAACGACACCTAAATTTCGAGCATTTGGTGATGGTCACACAACAACATTGAACATCAGAAGAGCAAAGCCTGCTAATCCTTTCACACGCTTAGGGTGTCCTATAAGCAGCTGCAGTTTTATCTTCGTATCGTATAGTTTCAAGAAATTTTCCGACATCCAGGATGAAATGTCGGCATGGCAAGCGTTCAGTTTATCAGGTGCTGCAGCAGATTCCGACGGCGGTTTGAAAAAAAATGCAGCTGATTATCGTCAACATAAAGTGATATCTTATTCCATGGGCCTCAATCACCTTTCCCAGAGGTTGAGTGTAAATGGACATCAGCAAGAGACCGAGGACGGACCCTAGAAGGACTCCACAGGTGACCTGTCTCGTGTGTGAGACCTGAACCCTACACGACGCGAATTGTAATGTATCTCCGTCTGTAGCTCCACAAAGTCATAAAGACCAGGTGGGAGTTACGCAGGAAAGTTTTGTGTAGCGCACTCACAGCCTCAGCGGCTTTCGGTACGCATTCGGTAGCCAACAGACTTCGTCTCACGAAACAAACAGAAAGTGGGAAGCATGGCAGTGCAGGAGAGAAGTTGAGCTAGTGAGTAGCATTGAAGTAGCAGCTCAGGGCCACTAAATAATGATGAGCCATAGTCGGCAGTAGGAGAGTAGCTGTCGTTTCGTAAGAAGTGTGGAAGCCAGTTCCACAGTCTAGGACCTGCAGAGTAAAAGCTTCTGTCGCCAACGGTCTTTAAGCGGAGGAACGGATCAGCTAATTTATTGTCAACACAGGACCTGAGGGCGCGAACAGGCTGAAACTGGTGCAGCAGTTCACGCGATCAGACAAGAACGATTTAAACTACCTCAGTGTCTCGTCTGCCAGACCGATCATTGTTCTCAATCGTTCAAGCAGGACATCGTGACTAATGGTGTAAAAGGCAGCTGATAGACCTAGAAGCACTACGGCAGTGACATTCCCGCCATCGTTGCTGCATATGATGTCATCGGTAATACAGAGCAAGGCAGTGTCAGTGAAGTGCTGTATCTTGAACCACGATTACAATTTTTTAGACATTCTATTCTTTTCAATGTGTGCTATTAGCTACTTAGCAACAATTTTCCAAGAATATCTGGCAAAAAAGGAAGAAGGAAAACTGGACGATAATTTGCAAGGACCTCTGTATCTAATTCAGGTTTTGTAAGTATGTGCCTAACGACAGGTGATTTGAAGGACGCGGGCATGTCCCCTTTTTCAAAGGAGCATTGCAAATCTTGGTTATGCAGGGCTAAGCTGGTCTTCCAGTGAAAACCACAGAGATAATGGTACAGGGTCTTTAGGAGAAGATCGCCTTTTACCAGACGTTATTAAGGTAGTCGCATCGCATGGAGAAACGTAGGGAAATTGCTTAAGGAAGTTCAGAGGTTGCGATTGTGTAATTGCGCGATTGTGTGCCTCAGTCGGATGGGGCTTTACGAAGGCTCGAATGTGCCCACTGGTTTTAGTAAAAAAGGCTGAAAACTTGTAGGTGACAATAGTCGGCCTTTCTAGTTTCTGTTTATGTACCACCACGTCAGGCTATGTTGTGGCCCGAGGTGGTAGTCGGGCCCGAGCTCCTATCTTTGGGAGCGTTCGAGAAAGAAAGGCGTGGCCTCCAATACATTTGAGGTTAGTTCAAGGCCCAGTTACATGAAGTTAGTCAAAATTGCTGAGGGTGCTTTGTCTACTACGATTGAAAGGTTGTTCAGATAGTAAAAAGCTGAAGTAAAAGAATAAAAGTACCTAAAAGTGAGTAACGTTATCGTAAAGTAGATGGCTGCTTGATAAGGAGCTAGGGTTGGCCAGTGAGAAGCATAATGTAGCAATTAAAATACTAGCAAAAGACCAGCCGGATTAAAGAGTTTTGCTCCGACTCTAAACGTTTAATTGCGCATCCGGACGACCTGCAAGTACAGAGTTACAAAAAGCCGAGAAAGGATGAAACCAATGCTCGGGCCAACTTAGCTGTGGTACACCTATCTAAGCTGGCCCATCTGAGCTGGTTGCGTTTCTTGACAGTTAGGTAGCTGGATAAAGGCGGACTTGACAGTAGAGAAGAAGTGGTTGTCTAATGAAAGGTCTTATTGTGTCAGTATTAAGTGCAGAGGGATCAGAATATATGAATATAAGTTGGCAGAACTCATTTCAGGATTTCATTTTCTGTTTTGATCAACACTATGACCACCTACCAGAATGGCAGGCTAATCCTCGACTATCAAGTTTTTATCTTCAGCTAATTTTAGGACGCTTTTTGAAATCCAAGAACGAGTTTCCACAGTTCATAGGCAATAGAAATAATTCATTTAATTCAGATAGAGGCAGATCCCTTCAGCCCCACAAAGCACAAGCTGCTAGCACAGTAGCCACAGGAGCACAGGTGACCAGTTTAAGTTAGAATCGGCTCGTCCTCACAATAGGTTTCGTCTATTACTGCTCTCGAAGGGGAAGTTATAGATTCAGCTATTGAAGTTGGAGCGCCCAACGTGAGCAGCTGTCCCGCTGTCTTGAACTCAACTAACTCAACTGGTGGCCATTTTTAGGTTAATAAATCTTGTTAGTTTTCTTGAAACCCTTGACTATTGGCATTATAATGCTTTTCTACCAGCTAAGAATCCTGGTTAGTGTACCGCATTGGTAAGCTTACTTGGCAGCTCGCCTGTTATCTCAGTGAGATAGCTTTTAACACCAAGAGTTTGTGGCGAAAAATAAATCTCTATGAAGCTATAAGAACCGCCAATACAAATCCTTAAATTGAACTGTTTACACTCAAAAGGACTAGTTCGTACTGTTGCAGATAAATTTAAGCCTACAGCTCTGGAGAGCACAAGCTAAGCGGCTGTCGTTTACTGTTCTTCGCGCCATCCTCTCTCTCCCTCTCTCTCTTGCTTTCTCTCACTGTCTCTCTTTCTCGCTCTCTCTCTCTCTCTTTCTCTCTCTCTCTCTCTCTCTCTCTCTCTCTCTCTCTCTCTGTGTCTTCGACAGTTAAACGCTTAAGCCAAACGACCGCTAGGTTATAAAACTACCACGGATAAGTGTAGTTCAAGAGTTTGGAGTTACTGAGAAGTCAAAAGAGAACATTTCGGTTAATTGCAAACATTTCGAATTGGAACTCACCTGCCATTCAAACTTCCGGTTCGGGCCAACTCAAATAGAAGGTGCTACGGTCCGTTGCGTCGTTAAAGGTTGTGGCTTTAATTTCGACTGGCCTACAATGCTGCAATGGTATGAAATGGCATGCAGCCTCAATATATTACATCTCGTTGATGCGATTTCCGGTCGGTTATCCAATCGGGGACTCCAAAGTGAGGCTCTCGAATCTTATGTAGCCCCCTCCCTAATGACCTTGGCGACACAGCCCCCAAGCGAACCGAACAAAAGTAGCTAGTAGAAAATGCTCGATCAATTTGAGTATGTCGAGTAAGCCATTTGCATAGTTTCTACAACAATTAAAGCGGCAGTATAAAATGGCTGGCATGGCCATGACTAGAATGCCAACGAAATTAGTTTATTTGTATAGCTCACTAAAAAACCTAATCTCTATTCAGGTGCTTCACACTTTCAATGAGGCTTGAGCCCTCGATATAGGTTATCAAATACATTTACCTCTACCTTGGTTGCGGCGAGCACATTAGCCACTGAGCGAAACAAGCGCGGCACGTAGTTGCTGCTTGCTAGGATCCCATCTGTCACGTGCTAATGGCGTTATAAGGTGAAGCCAGAAAAAGCAGACGAAGTAACAGCCTTACTTTGGCGAATTGTTCTCAAGGTATTCAAACAGTAGAAACGCAAACGCTGAGTGGTTGGCTAAGCTGATGCAGGCTCTAAGAGTCTGGCCGTAACTAGTGGCAAGCTGCAATGTTGTACGAGAAAAATGTTGCTCCAGCACAAAAGACTGGAGCATGAAATTGTCTGTACAGCAGTGCTTGCAGTCTTCGAGTGATTGGCTGCCGCCTAGCTGCAGCGGTCAGATGCGCGTTTGTTACATATGAATCTCAGAGTATAAATGTTCATCCCGTTGCTTTACAACTAGTTGCCTCACGCAAAGTCGTACGTTCCATCTTATTGAATACAAGAATGCCGTGCTGATACCAATAAAGGGAGCTAAAGCTGTGGCGGTCATTTAGGAACGTCATGCATGGATTGTAAAGCCACTAGAGAATCAAAAAAAGTGAACGCCTTTCCTATTCCTATCTGTAGAAGCCAACAGGTTCGTCAAATTTGTTCGGAGAACTTTAGCATTAAAGTAGACATATTGTGATTGTGTAGTGAGTGTACGATCGAGTCAAAAAAGCATTCTCATCCTCATGTAAGCTTCAAGCCCTAACTTGCTTACTCTTGTACTGATCTCTAAAGGCCAAGCGTACGCGTTTGCAATTTTCAAAGATTATAACTTAATATAGCCTAGGTAGGCGATACGAAAGAGTTCCGCAAAAGTAGCCTCATGCAAGTTTGGCAGCAGCTAGTGTTGTAAAGTACACCTGTAAACAGATCATTGATCCATCCCATTCAGAAATCCGTACCTCAGCTTTCTGCTTATACCTTTTACAGAAAAATGCCAATCAGTGTAGCCAATAGTTCATGCATAAACTTCATAGAAACAAATGCTCATTATTATCAAACAAAATTCTTTTTTTAAAGTCGTTTTTACACGTATTTACACGTAAGAGTAACTTTCGGGGGAACGGCGACGTTTTATTTTCTAAGAGCAGCAGCTAAAAGAACATATCCAAAATGAGGCTACTTGTTTCAAAGCGCGGAATGAGAGCAGATAGAAAGGAAGTGGGCTCATTAGCAGTTTTAAGTATTACTGATTGTTGCATTCAGAATTCATATAGAATGGAAAATGAGCGATAGATGTCGTTGCTTACAGTGGAAAAACCTGCTCGTCCTATGGTGCGAAAGCTTGCCAGGCAACATGAACACTTTCTTAATTAAAGTTTTGCGAGTGAGCTAGTGCATCTCAGTTGTTTTCAAAACAACATCTCATCAAGATTTAAAAACCTCTCGACTGTAGACTAGAAGTTTTCCGAGAGGCCATACAAGCAGCGTATACACCGTAATTCGCTGCCGTGTTGTTCGAGAACCTCTAACGGCAGCTGAACATTCACGAACTAAGTTGTCAGTACAGACTCACTCTGGATAAAGGCGAAACTCTGAGGATTCGTTAAACAGTAGTTAGTAGACTCAGTGCCATCGCTCGAATAGAGCATCGCTCGAATAGAGCACCACCATTTAGTGATCGGAAAGAGTAAAAAAACAGTCAGTACACGTCTTCTAAGGCAAATCACATTGACAAGATGGCTGTGGCAGGTCAGCTGCTCAGTTGCCAGTGCCTGGCCTCTGGCAGTGGCTCCGAGGACTGACCCACTATTTTCGGTTGTTATGCCACAATGGCTGGCTCCTCCATCAGCCACGCGACCATGCTGTGGCTGTTGTTCAAGTAATCTCATAACACAAATATCACGACCTCAAGGACGTCTCACGGGGATCACTCGTTTGTGGTGGAATCCAAGTTAAAAGAGACTCACCGTTGGCACTGCAGATTCTTACAAAGTCACAATCACAAGAAAGGCAACAGTGAAGGAATTTACAAAAAACTAAGGCAATACACTGGAAAGTATGCTGTACTATCTTGCATGACACTGAAAATTCTGCAAAATAGCTGTGGCCTTCGTTATCTTAGCCCTGAGGATATTTTCTGAAAGTAAAAAGCAATTCAATTAAACCAAGATTATCTATGCATTAGTATATTGCAATTCATTGCCGAATAAACGTTCGTTGACGAGAGATATATTCATACAAGAATAAGGCATCGCTGCTGATCTGTGGCGTCTGAGGCTGAGTAACCATCATAAGTAAGGTATAATACGAATATAAATTACCGGAGATACTAGTGAGTTCAATTACTTAAGAAATCTAGCGATGATTTCACACGGCGATCGCATACAGTGTCAAAGTCACATTCTGTTTCATCGTTGGCCGTCCCAAGCTTATCAAATGATGGCCAGCTTTAGCTACCTTCCTCACAGAAAGTAGGCCAACTTATAAATAATGAAATACTCTAAATGCCGAGAAAGATGTAATTATGAAAGTCTAAAACAATATTAAAATAAGGTATTATAGCAGTGACCGTAGAGACACAAATGCTGAGACTTGTGTATAAAAAATCTAGTAAAAAGATGCTCTAGCTCATAGATCTTATGTTAGGGATAGCCCGTAAGGTAAGTTGCTCACTCTTCAAGAGCGCGGTCGAAGGTTTTTTAATCCTGCAGTAAGCAATCCTTTATGGTCGACTGTAAGTGGTGGTGACAGATATGAAAACTCTTCTGCGACGCTATAAAAAACGAGGCAGCTAAATCTGCTATAATCTGTACCAGTATTGTAAAGTGTGAACTGCAGCTGAGCAATGCCATCAATATACAATTTTGAAGCAGCCTGCAGAGATATTAAGTAAAGCGAAATAGGAGCTATGCTTGGAAGGATTAAATGATAGTTTGCCACGGGTTACATCGGTGGAGATATGAAAGCCCGAGTTACTTTTGGTGGTGACGTTGGCAGAGTAGTAGGGGTTGGGGGGAAAAAACTTCATTCAAAACCAACCCTGAAGAGTAACCAAAACTTCAGCTTCATCCGAGATACTGAAGAAATAATATAAAAAATGTGGAATTTTCCAGATAATCAAACTCAATTTAGTGCTGTGCATGTGTAAACTAGGAATGTGGGTGAGGTCCTTCCCAATGATGTGGTCCTCAATCGTTTGCTAAACTGCTTATCAATCATCAGTGAGGCTTAATCTTGATCAACTATGTATTGAAGAACACAGTAAAGCCAAAAAAGAGCAGTTTCGGTGGAGGCATTGGCTAGAAATCCTCACAGTGACTTGTTGGTGACTGGAAGTTAACATAAATAAAAGCAATCATGTAGTTTTTTCGAATGTTACGCACTAAAATGCCTTCCTTACGAGCAAATGATCACGCAAAAAAGATAAATTTTTATGGTTTAAATTTTTTTTATTTTTGGATACAAGTTTTGACAAGCTAATATCAACTGAATCGTGAGAAACTTAACAAGAGCATATATAGCATATATTTACGGGAGATATCTTGCTCCTTATTATTGGTAGTTCAGCTTCTCTGAAGCCATGTCCGATTCCGGAAGTCTCTTCCAGCGGCTTCTAGCTAAATGATATTACGAAAGAAAATGACAGCCCGTTGGATACCAGACTCATATAGAACGGCAAAAGATCGGTTTTTGTTGTAGTCCAAAGTCGATAACTTGGCCATCCTGTAGTGTAAAAGCTCGCCAGGTGTTTTGAAAAGTGTCACCAGTTTGCCAGCTAAAGTGCGATGTAGCTGCTTAACCACGTTAGCCCTAACGTCCGAAAGATACAAATACGTTCTGTCAGCAGAGAAGCGAATGTCGGAGAAGTCGTACATGCTGTAATCGAGATTCCATAAAACGCTGCCTTTGTGGTCCAAGCATGTGATGCGATTTAGGTCGAGTGTGGTGTGAAGTGTCGCCATCCATTGGTCAGTGATTGCAAGGCAGGAGATCTCTTGTCTGCTGATCCTTATTTTCACAGCATTAGTGCCGTTGCTCGAATCGATTACCATGATATAGCTATCGACGGGGCTTTTAGCATCCGTCGGTACATCTCTTTTGAGGCACACCAGAGCTACAAGATGGTCGTAGCAGGTCAGCTGCGCAACTGAATCGTAGTTTAGCTGCCATCGCCTGGTTTCTTTCCACGCTCCGGTCAATTGACCTTTAGTGGCTGGCTTTAGCTCTACGACGGATCGCTGTTCGTTTAGCCACGTGATGATGCTGGGACTTACCGAAGAGCAATTTTTCAAAACGACGTCCACATGCTCAAAGGAATCTCTTAATTGATCACTCCTGTATCCAGGCTCCCAACCGGAAAGGAAATCTCCATCGTCGTTACAGATTCTAATGCCATGGAGGCCACAGGCAAACGCAATAACGTTGGGACTCAATATTGCTAAGTCGCTGCACATGAAATTGAGATGGACTATTCGAAAGCATGTATCAGATGATTGACGAAGATCACTGCCTTCATCTCCATCAGGATGTAGCTCTGAGTGAATAAAACGAAAAACCACAAAGATTATCAGTACTAACACCTCTAAATATGCAGCCACATAAACAAGAGGCACAGACAAAACATCGTGTATTTACAAGGACAGCTTTCCTACTAGATCTCAGTAAGTATGATACCAGTGGCATAGGTCTGTGAGTTGAGGAATGTTAGCGACTCTAATGTGCAGGCACACACACACACACACACACACACACACACACACACACACACACACACACACACACAGAGAGAGAGAGAGAGAGAGAGAGAGAGAGAGAGAGCGAGAGAAGGAGAGTGTGAGAGAGAGAGAGAGTGAGAGAGAGAGAGAGGAGAGAATTTTAAGTAGAATCATCGTAAACACGTGTTTAATCAAGCCGAGAATATTTTCTGCTTCACTTTAAAAGCCCGTAGATAGAAATCCGTCCGATAGTAATCAGTCAGGAGGCTAAATCAGTTAATAAACATATAGGCCATCATTGCTGACCATTATCGCTTAAATGGAAAATTGGCCATTAGTGCAGTAAGTGGTACACAATCTGCGTAGGTACAAACATGCTTTAACAGGGTGACTCGCTCTGCGATTCTAGATGTCTGCAATTCCTAATGGAGCAGGTCAACTAGATACAGTAGCAGAAAAGCCAATATTTTCATATTTAGGGAGGAAAAAGTGACCTGTTAATGAAAAGCTGTACTGAACAATTATAGTGTGTATTTTATAACATAAAAAATGCATCAAACCTAAGCATACAAGGTAAATTACATACAAAAAATTGCTGATTTAAAAGTACCCTTTGTTTAGCGACAGAAGAGTCTTTACAACTATCACCACTGCTTGCAGCTGCGATAAAGAATTACCCACCACCAGATTCGAACCCACAACAGGACCAAGTTAGTGAAAAGCAACTGCTTACCTAGTGTGCCATCATGGCTTATCTATGTACTGTATCTCCATCTGTAACTCCACAAAACTGCCAAGGCGATATGGGTGTTATGCAGGAGAGTATTGTACAGTGCACTCGAAGCCTAAGTAGCTTTCGGTACGTATTCGGTAGCCAACAGATTTCATCACATGTAACAAAGAGAAAGTGGGAAGCATAGCAGAGTCAGGAGAGCAGTTGAGGTAGTGAGTAGCTTAGAAGTAACAGCTCAGGACCGCTGAAAAGGATGAGCCACAGTCGGCAGTAGAAGAGTAGTGGTCGTTGCGTAGGAATTGTGGAAGCAAGCTCCTCAGTCTATGACCTGCAGAGATTAAGCTTCTGTCGCCAACGGTCTTTAAGTAGAGGAATGAAACAGCTAATCTATGGTCCTTGCAGGACACGTGTGCACGAGGAAGCTGAAACTGGTGCAGCAGTACAGCTAGGTAAGGAGGAGCCAAGCCGGACCGGGCCACGCGGGTCTGAGTATGAACTTTGCTCTGTATCCCTTGATCAACCGGCAGCTATCCTTCCCCATTTTGCAAAGGGCACACGGTCAAAACTCTTTGATTTTTGCTCCAGCCTCGCGACCATATTCATAGCCATCTGCAGTAGCCTAGATGCTTTTTGGGATAGCCCAGCCAAAAGGGAAGTACAACTATCTAGCCGAGACAGAACTAAGGAGCTAATTGTATTTTTTGCAAGCCACGTTGGAAGACAGCTCCTAATTTAGATATGGATCGAGCGTGCAACCTTAAATCGTACGTAAACCGCACCTTTAGTTTGTACAATCCGATTCCTAGAATTCACTCCCGACTGACATCAAGACATCCTACGTCTTGAAGATACTTTAAAAGAAGCTAAGACACATTCCATTGCTAAAGCACGTTGCAGGTCATCGTGAATTGGTTTTTTGCGTGAATATTTGTTGCGACAGCACATAATAAAAATAATAATAATAATGCGCTTGATAAAGCTCCCTCACAGAACTCAATCTCTCTCTAGGCGCTTTACATTTGCTGCAAAGGGAAATGCAATTGAATGGTGAGTAATATCTTGCTTGATAAACAAACAACATGAATAACATGGTTAGGGTGACATGCACAGGGTCAGCATGCAAATGTGGTTAGAGGAAGCACGCACGGTGTCAGAACGCATAAGCACATGAAGGACGAATCAAAGGGACACACTAAATGCTGTCTTAAATATGTGTTTTTTAATTTATTTTAAATGTGGTTAGGTCAGGGGATGTTTTGACGCAGGTTGGGAGGGAGTTCCAGGCTTTGGGAGCATACGAACTAAATGCACGATCTCCAAAGGATTAAGGGTTTGAACGAGGTATTTGCACACTGTTGGATTCCGAAAAGCAGGTAGTGCAATGCTTGGAATGATGAGGGAGTATATCTGAGAGATAGGCTGGAGCCAAAGAATGAAGTGACCTAAAAGTTAACGACAAAACCTCGAAGTCAATCCGTCGCTTGACTGGCAGCACGTGCAGGTCGGCGAGAAGTGGTGTAAAGTGGCAACTGCTACGCTCATGACCGACAAGCCTAGCTGTGGAGTTATGCACCAGCTGCTATCGCCTGAGCGCACATGCTGGTAGGCCAGACAGCAGTGAGTTACAGAAGTCGAGACGGGATGTCGCGAATGCATGGACCAACTTAGACGTGCTATCCTTATCTAAACAAGCCAGAATTTTAGCAATGTTATGAAGCTGAAAATACGCAGATTTGACTGTGGAGCTGATATGGTCGTCTAAAGAGAGGTCGCTTTGAGCTGATTCAACTGGAGATAAGCTCGCAGAGCCAATTTTGAGCGTCAGCCTTTCCAATTTGTGAATCACACTCGGTTTGCCCATAACTAGTAAGTAAGTTTTATCATCGTTTAGTTTTAGAAAATTTGCTGCAATGCATGTGCGAATCTCATCAATGCATGCTGCAAGTGAATTGAGTGAATTTGAGGTGCTCGAAGTCTAGGAGGGATCAAAGCAAAGGTACAACTGAGTGTCATCTGCATAGAAGGGAAAGCCTAGATTGTGCTTGGCAATCACATTAACAAGAGTGAGAGTATAAACCGTGACAAGAACCGTACCTAGCACGGAGCCATGTGGGACCCCATATTTCAGAGGTACCTCGAATGATCTTTGTCCATTCATGTCAATACTCTAGAGACTCCCACTGAGATAGGACCTGAACCACTGCAGATTAGTCCAGTGATGCCCAGGCGAGATGAGACGCGCTCTAGAAGAACTTTGTGATCGATGGTATCAAAAGCTGCCGAAAGATCGAGCAAAACAAGCAGAGACACTCTACCCATGTCTGCATTCCTAAGTAGGTCGTTGTATACCCTAAGCAATGCTGACTCTGTGGAGGGATTAGCTCTAAAGCCAGACTGGAACTTATTAGCAAGGTGAGAGGTTTCGATATTCTGTTCAGCTGGTCCGCCACGACCCGTTCCAGTGTCTTTGATAGGAATGGTAGAATGGAGACTGGCCGGTAGTTGCTTAAGTTCTCTTAGTCTAGTATCACTTTCTTGAGAATTGGCCTGACTTCAGTTTTTTTGAAAGGTGCTGGGACATCACCTGAGGCTAATGACATATTAATTATGTTAGTTATGCATGGCAGCAGCAGATCAATGCAACGTAGGAGCAGGACAGTGGGAATAGGATCCAGAGGACTTGTTGTCTTCTTTGATTGGGATACGAACACTAGTATCGTGCTTAAATGTAGACATTGAGGTGTAGCCAGGAATTGTGGAACAGCATTCTAGTGGGGATGTTGTCACTGCAGGAATGGATCCTCTGATCTTGCATATCTTCTGCACAACGAATCGAGAGAAGCGATCGGCTAGATCATCACAAGGATCATTAGGTAAGGAGCTAATATGGGAGCGGTTGAGGAGATGGTTTATCGTCGACATCAGCATTTTTGGATTGTGCATCTGTGATTAAACAATGTTTCTATGGAAGCTAGACTTGGCCTTTGCTAGGATCGAATGGTATGACCTACAGTAGTATTCATATGCCTGTCGATTAACAATCAGTCTAGATCTTGTGTATGCTTTTTCAAGCTTTCGCTTAGCAGACCTTGCTAATTTAATGTCTGTGGTAAACCATAGGCCGTCTGGGCGAGGGCGCAAAGTGCGCTTTGTCAGCGGTGATAACTCGTCGAGCGTGTGAGCTAGTGTCGTGTTGTAGCTATGTACCAATGATGACAGATCGGAGGGGGACTGAGCAACAGAGGTGAAGTAGATATTATCGCACGGTCAGCATCGATGTCAAGGGTCTTGCGGTTTCGCGATTCACAGGCTATTTTAGCGGAGGAGGTGGGCACACACTGTAGATTGAATGCAATCTGCATGTGGCCAGATAAGCAGGATTCAGTAATAATTGGTGATGACAAAGTGCAGTTGAATGCGAAAATCTGGTCGAGTGTGTGACCCTTGAGGGCCATGCACATGAGGCACAAGAGACTAAGAGTCAGTCAACGCACGAAATTCGGTGCAGAAAGCGTCAAATAAGTTATCAAAGTGAACGTTGAAATCACCCATAACGAGGAAGGATTGATTTATTGCACACATAATTGAAATGAGATTGGAGAAATCTGAGATAAAAGAGGATTTGGTACCTGGTGGGCGATAGACTACTGGCACTATCGGTAGCTTCTTTTCGGATGAGACCAAGACAATTGATTCAAAAGACTGCTTCGAGGGTACTGCAAATAGCTTGAAGTTGAATTTCGAACGCACTATAATAGCAACTGCATACTATCACAAACCATATATTACATGTTGACACTATATGTCACCTCCAACCACATTACGCTTTTTGATATCGTGCATTTTACGACAAAACCATTTGATAATGCTTGCTTGTCATCATGTATAAAGTGCCTAGGAACAGATCCAGTTTGTTCAGAGTGCTATGCAATTGATGTATTATTAGTATTTTTGTATTGCATACGTAGTCACGATCGTCATTTAATTCCTAATGATATACGTGCAGATCCAAATCAAATCTATTCGCAGATATTAAATGGTCTTTCAGTTGTTTTTAAGACAATGATACAACAATATTAGCACACTTAAATATGAATATTGGTATTACAGCATGCAGTGTTATTGCTAGATCGCTGGAAATAATTTGATAGCTTGAGTCATTTGTATTCAGGCAAATAAATAAGGCTTACAGCTCTCACGTCACTGAGTCAGGCTGCAAAGACGCCAAGCTGATGCATCATGAGAACTCGCAGTGAAGAAGTACTTCAGTAAACAGTGACAAGAGCAGCCAAATAACGCTTTGAAAGTAGTGTATTTACAGCCTAATGAGAGGTTTACGAATTTGCGCCGCGTTCGTCTTACGTGTCACGCTAAATCCTGCTAGTCTTACTAGCCGAACGATAGTCGCTTACTAGTTTACTGTATATCGTCGGTTGAACGCCTAAGATATTCGTAGGACCATTGAGTGATTATATTGACCGCGGACAGCACATCCCACAAGTTCGAAACTATTTTGAAACATCAGAAAACTATGCTTTCCCTTTAACGGGCCCATAATCAACTCACCTGCCATTTGAGCTGCTGGTTCCTACTAGCTGATGTCGGAGAGTTGACTGTGCTCTGCCAAGTCTAAATCGCTGGTATTGCCGTGACGGAACCGTCGAGGCAGTAGCAGGGTCCAGCCGGTGACTCAGCAACTGAAGTCACGTGCTGAAGACTTACGTCCGATGTGGTTTACTACCTGACGAATATTTCCAGAGCGAGACATTGCTTTAAGAAATGTAAAGCTTTGAATAAACAAAGCTTATTCGCAGGCACGTACGGAAATTTACCTTCTCAACTTTCCAACGCTACCGGTCACAGTGGCTCTACCAACCAACGTCAACCAGTTTAGCCGGCTTTTGACTGCAAGCTGTGCTACAAATGCCTCGGGAGCAGTTAGTTACCCAAGTAGTGACTCATAACCTCATAAATAAAGCATTTATGATAGCGGCTTTCAATGTAACCTGAAATGACGGTGAGCTAAAAAGTGGTCGGATCTCGATAGACTTGGCCTGCGGGCCATAAACTTTACCCAAAGCAAATAAAAGGGCCATAAAGGCAGAAGGCAATAGACAGCCGTTCAATAATCTCCTGTCATAGATCTACTAAGAGGTTGCGCCTGTCATAGATCTACTAAGAGGTTGCGCCTGTCGTAGAACTACTAAGAGGTTGCGCCTGTCATAGATCTACTAAGAGGTTGCGCCTGTCATAGATCTACTAAGAGGTTGCGCCTGTCATAGATCTACTAAGAGGTTGCGCCTGTCAAAAAGCTACTAAGAGTTTCGCCTGTCATAGATCTACTAAGAGGTTGCGCCTGTCATAGATCTACTAAGAGGTTGCGCCTGTCATAGATCTACTAAGAGGTTGCGCCTGTCATAGATCTACTAAGAGGTTGCGCCTGTCATAGATCTACTAAGAGGTTGCGCCTGTCAAAAAGCTACTAAGAGTTTCGCCTGTCATAGATCTACTAAGAGGTTGCGCCTGTCATAGATCTACTAAGAGGTTGCGCCTGTCATAGATCTACTAAGAGGTTGCGCCTGTCATAGATCTACTAAGAGGTTGCGCCTGTCATAGATCTACTAAGAGGTTGCGCCTGTCATAGATCTACTAAGAGGTTTCGCAGCAGCAATAGTGCATCAGCAGTTGGCGCCCTGTGGTGCAATGCTGGAATGGCTACCCTAGAGTAATCTGAGGCTACAGGTAAGAGCTGGGACGTCAAAAGAAGTATCGCTGGTTATTTCCGTAGCCGTTTTTGATAGACCCATCAATATCTACTCAACAAAGGCTCAATGAAGAAACTACTCGGCGGAAGGCTTGACTGGTTTCCAGTTCTTAATTTGCAGACCAATTCTAAGAGACTCACTCCGTAGATGTTATTGGTTTATCGGAAAGGTCTAAAGCAATATCCACTGACAAAAGTGCACAGATTCACGCCTTTATAAATCCGGCTCACTAGAAAGAAGTTATGTAATGTATCTCCGTCTGTAACTCAACAAAGGCAAAAAGACCATGTGGGTGTTACGCAGGAGAGTTTTGTATAGCCCACTCACAGCCTAAGCGGCTTTCGGTAAGCATTCGGTAGCCAACTGACTTCGTCTCACGCAACAAAGAGAAAGTGGAAAGCATAGAAGAGTCAGGAGAGAAGTTGAGGTAGTGAGTAGCATGGAAGTAGCAGCTCAGGACCGCTGAAAAGGATGAGCCATAGTCGGCAGTAGGAGAGTAGTTGTCGTTGTGTAAGAATTCTGGAAGCGAGTTCCATAGTCTAGGACCTGCAGAGCTAAAGCTTCTGTCGCCAACGGTCTTTAAGCGGAGGAATGGAACAGCTAATTTATTGTTCACACAGGACCAGAGGGGGCGAACAGGCTGAAACTGAGGCAGTAGTTCAGCTATGTACGAAGGAGCCAAGCCGTGGCGGGCCTTGTGGGTCAGCGTAAGAACTTTGCCCTGTATCCGTTTCTCAACCGGCATCCATCCTAGCTCTTTTAGCAAAGGAGACATATGCTCAAACCGCTGGGACTTGAAGACTAGCCTTGCAGCCATATTCATAGTCAGCTGTAGTGGCCTAGTTGCTTTCTGTGGTAGCCCAGCCAATAGAGAATTGCAATGATGAAGCCGAGACAGAACTAAAGAGCTAGTTACTTTTTTTTAAAGTAACTGGAAGACAGCTCCTAATCTTGGACAGTGATCGAACGTGATGGTTAGCCTTTGAATAGTCACCAGTGACCATCCTTAAGAGATTCTCCGAAGTCTCTGAATAAAATATGGCTACCTCAAATGAAGTCTAGCAAAAATCGCTCTTCTACTCAGACCCTTTACAAGCTCCTCTGTTTTCTTCATTGCCAGACAAACACATCCCAGCTTTAACTGAGTTCTTTGATGCTTCACTGGAAACCAGGGTTGTAACTGAGTCCTTCAAATTGGCAATCGTTGAAGTAATGGTTGAACAGCCTGGATTGGATTAACAGGTCTCAGAAAATTAGCACCCGTTTCCCGTATCCTGTTTTGTCGAATATTCTTGAAAAAAGTATAACCAAGCTGCTCGTAAAGCACATCGAAAAGAAGAAATTGACAGAAAAGTTTCAATCTGGATTAAAGCGACAGTATTCTAGTGAAACCGCTTTTCTCCGCTTAAGAAATGAAATCTAATGCTGTAGCAATGAGTTTAAGGTCAGTACTCTAAGTCTGATTGACTGTATTGAGATTTTTGATTTGGTTCAAGTTTTTCTAATACTATTCTGTCGGTGTCAATTTTGTTGATCTCGTCATTGTCAAATATGGCTTCCTCTTGAAATTTGAGTTTGCCCAGTGACCACATCAGATCGTTACTCAGTTTCTTTTACCGTAAAAGCTTCGTTAAGCGTGCACGGTAGTGGGCCTTTGACACGATTGATAACCAAATTATGCTTGAATGATTGTAAAAAAAGATTGGTCAGGCTGACAAGGCGCAGAATCGGTTCAAACAGTACTTGTATGGTCGTGTTCAATCGGTATTGTGTGGGGGTTAGGTCTCATCCACCAGACCGGTCACGTCCGTCCTCAATCCTTTGCTGTTTTAAATTTATACCGAACCTTTGGGAAACATGATTCTTGCCCCTACAATCGGCTATGACTTTTACGCTGAATGTACTCAGCTGTATTTATGATTCAAGCAGTCTGAATCTGGTAAAGCGAATGAGAAACTGAACGCTTGTTTTGCCGATATTCGATGCTTGATGTCGGAAAACTCTCTTAAAATAAACCAAGATAAATGGCACTGCTGCTGATAGAGAAACCCAGCGTGAGGCTGGAATACACGGCTAAGTTCTTCTAATAGGTAATGCTGTGTGAGACTGTCACAGAGTGTGCACAACTCAAGTTTTGCATTTCACAGCTGCATGCATTTTGAAAGTTTCGTTTTTAAGGCTGCCTATGCAGTTAGCCATCACGTCCGATGCCTATGTATGCTTCAGAAATTTTTCCAAGGTGAAAGGCAAAAATTAATCTAAATCCCTGTTTCTCTCTCGGCTAGATTATGGCAATTTTATTTCGACTGAGCTTACGAAAGCTATTAGGCGCTGAAGCTTATTATGAATATGGATACAAGACTAGTTTACAAATCCCAGAGATTTGAACATGTGTTCTCTTTTAACTCTCTCGGGTTTTGCTGACTTTAACCTTCTCCTCGTTTTACCCCTGTAGCTGGTGAGACTGCTAAAGCATGCAGAATGTAGTTCCTTGCAAGGAAACATTTAAGAGCCTCGCAGACTATAGGCTCACTAAGCTCGGCTAGCAGCACGGAACTTTCATCATCAGCTGTTAGCTGGACCCGCCAGATTTACTTCAGCCATGTGGCCACCTTTAGGTGGCCACATATGCTATCTGATCTGTGTGTTAGGCGGGCAAAGGTGTCATAGTATTTACGGTCACGTTGCCCTTAGAAGAAATTCACTAAACTACTTTAGTCGGGCTGCGTTGCGAGTGGCTGCAGTTACAGCCAGTCCACAAAACGGGTAGGCAGTGTGCAATGCCAAGGCCAAATTTCATAATTATTGGATGGGCAGCTCTGCCAAGCAACCGCCAAACTGGCAGCCAGGCAGAAGTGGTGGTCTGTTGGGGATTGCCTGTCGGCAGACTGTCAGCGACACTATCAGGTGGTTGAGCTGGAAGAGGAGAGAGAGCCAACGATCCTATAGCACCCCTAACATCTGAATTCTCTTGGTGAGCTACTGTCAGAAGTTTATAGACTGTTGAACCTTATGTTGGCATAGCCGATTATTGTTCGATGTAAGGTTGTTTAAGAGAGGATTGCTGTAGATTGCAGTAAGGCCAGCGTATTTTCAGACCATTTGCACGGCAGCCAAACTATGCCAAGGCCTGTGATTTGGCTGGTCATTCAAAGTGATAGTGTGCAATTATAAACACCGAAAACTCATGCTTTGCTCGGCCGATTTCAGAAGAGTTTTCGCTAGGCTAGATTTTTGAGGACATTGGCCATAGTTTGCTTAGCTCGCTGCTCGAGAAGGCTAACATTGGGCATGGCTCAGCCGCGGTTGGAGTTTAGAAAATAATAAATCTATTGAAATATCAATATTTTGAAGAAAACATTCGTAACTACGCGCACGCGGTAGTACTTTTTGAAGTCGGATGAATACCTATGAAGACTAAACTTCGATGTGCAGCTATTGCTTGGAGACCCAGACTCGAAATCGTAGGGTCTTCGGGAGGTAGCAGAGCTTGGAAGCGATATATGGCACAGATGTTTTCATTTTTTGTAACGTACGGAGCGCTGAACGAGAGCTACACAACGGCGAAAGAGGGTTTAGGTACCCAGCGATTAGCCTGCAACTCAAAGTTCAGCCTGCACGGCACAGCTGATCGTCCTTAAACAAAGGCTAGAGCTAAACTCAATTTCATGGTCTACGCCCAGAGTACGAAGAACAGACAATGACATGCATTACTTGGCCGATTGCTGCTCAAAAATAGATTGTAATAGCTTGATACTTAGCAAATTAACTTAGAAAGTAATGAATTGACTTATAACGTAATAACTTAACCTGTGCCTGTTCGTTGCAATTAAAGAACAGTGCACTCGTTGTCATCAGAAACTATTGTGCAAAGGTAGCAAGCAAAGGCAAACAAAATCTGGTCCTATAATGAGAATTTTATTTGCTAATGTAAAAAATGGTGCACACGCATCGGTCCAACTGAAAAAGCAGGCTTACTACATTCGGACTCGTCTTTTCTAAAGCAATTCATCTATCTTCTAAAAAACTGCGCCACTAATTAAAGCTAGTATCGATCCTTTCCAAGTCGCACTGCGTTCTTTCTCAAGCTTCTCGCCGACCTGCACTGGCTACCAGTCAAGCAACGGATTGACTTCAAGGTTTTGTCCCTCACTTTTAGGTCCCTTCATTCTATGGCTCCAGCCTATCTGTCAGATATACTACCCCATCAGGCTAAGCATCGTACCACCCGCTTCTCGGAATCCAACAGTCTACAAATACCTCATACAAACCTTAAATCCTTTGGAGACCGTGGATTTAGTTCATATGCTCCCAAAGCCTGGAACTCCCTCCCGACCTGCGTCAGAACATCCCCTGACCTGACCACATTTAAAAGGAACCTAAAAACACACCTATTTAGGACAGCATTTAGTGGGTCCCTGTGATTCGTCCTTGATGTGCTTATGCGTGCTGACACTGTGCATGCTGCCACTAACCACATTTGCATGCTGACCCTGTGCATGTCACCCCTAACCATATTATTCATTTCGTTTGTTTTTTTCAAGCATAATTTTACTTACCATTTAATGGCATTTCACTTTACAGCAAATGTAAAGCGCCTAGAGAGAGATTAAGTTCTCTGAGGGCGCTTTATCAAGTGAATTATTATTATTATTATTATTAAGCTTACCTTTCCGAAATGGCAGTTCTTTCGATCCAAACAGATGTTCGATTTGATGCTCCGCCCTTGATCCAAGCATCTGCGAGCCAGATGTCAGAGTTTGTCTTTTTACATTAAAACCATGCGCTTTTGGTTTCTTTACACAAGAGGCCCATACATTCCTTCACTTCTATGCGGATGACACTCAGTTGTACCTTTGCTTTGATCCCTCCCAGCCTTCGAGCACCTCAAATTCTCTCAACTCACTTGCTGCATGCATTGATGACATCCGCACATGCATGGCAGCAAATTTTCTAAAACTAAACGATGATAAGACTTACTTACTAGTTATGGGAAAACCGAGTGTGATTCACAAATTGGAAAGGCTGACGCTCAAAATTGGCTCTGCCAGCATATTTCTTGCTGAATCGGCTCGAAATCTAGGTGTCACGTTCCAAAGCGACATCTCGTCAGACGACCACATCAGCTTCACAGTAAAATCTGCCTATTTTCAGCTTCATAACATTGCTAAAATTCGGGCTTGTTTAGATAAGGGTACAACGTCCAAGTTGGTCCATGCATTCGTGACATCCCGTCTCGACTTCTGTAGCTCACTGCTTGCTGGCCTACCAGCATGTGCGATAAGGCGACGGCAGCTGGTGCAAAACTCTGCAGCTAGGCTTGTCTGTCGTGAGCGTCGCAGTTGCCACATTACTCCACTTCTCGCCGACCTGCACTGGTTACCAGTCAAGCAACGGATTGACTTCAAGGTTTTGTCGCTCACTTTTAGGTCTCTTTATTCTATGGCTCCAGCCTATCTTTCAGATATACTACCCCATCAGGCAAAGCATCGTATCACTCGCTTTTCGGAATCCAACAGTCTAGAAATACCTCGTACAAACCTTAAATCCTTTGGAGACCGTGCATTTAGCTCGTATGCTCCCACAGCCTGGAACTCCCTCCCGACCTGCATCAGAACATCCCCTGACCTGACCACATTTAAAAGAAACTTAAAAACATACCTATTTAGGACAGCATTTAGTGGGTCCTTGTGATTCGTCCTCGATGTGCTTATGCGTGCTGACACTGTTCATGCTGCCACTAACCACATTTGCATGCTGACCCTGTGCATGTAACCCCTAACCATGTTATTCATTTTGTTTGTTTTTCAAGCATGATTTTACTTACTATTCTATTGCGTATCACTTTGCAGCAAATGTAAAGCGCCTAGAAAGAGATTAAGTTCTCTGAGGGCGCTTTATCAAGTGCAATATTATTATTATTATTCCTACCGACAGGTAAGCTGATAACTTCTCTGTCACCAGATGATCGAGAAACTAAACAAGCGACTGATTGTTGATTATAAACTGATTCAATGCTAGTAGGGCTAATGGAAAAATGCTTAATAAATAACAAGAATAACATGGTTAGGGGGATGCAGGACATTTCCCCTCGGACGTTTTCCCCTGGCGGACCCTAGGAGATTTTCCTCTATGTGTTGATAGGTGTATGAATAAGAGTACAGATGTACATATATACACGGTCAAATGAAGTTCCCGCTCCTCTAGTTAAATAAAATCAACTCGGCATAAGCGGCGACTCGATAGCGCGACCGAAGAAGAAGCTGCGGCCAGCGCGGCCAGGGAAGCCTGGGCTGCGGCGGCATCGGCGGAAGCCACGGTCGACGCACGACGCCCGGTGCAGCAACGACTTCGGTGGTGGCGGTGGCTGCGATGAGGTTTGGACGGGCGGTAGCCGGCGGTGAGGATGTCGGGAGGAGCATCGGCGTCGGCGGCGGCCGGGGATACTGCTACGCACTCGCTGCTGCTGCCGCCGAGAACGCGTGCTGCTGGCCGCCCTCACCCCGGGGCAGAGCTTTGACCTTGCACTTGGTGGTCTGCCGGAAAGCAGGGCCGCAGCGACCGCTTGTCTAATGACTGTAATGTAGGAATGCGTTATATATTAGATACTATATTCTATTTTTACAAGATATGTAGACAAGACAGTTAATATCATGGCATTTCTATACGGATAGTGAGAAAACGCCCTACCCCAGGGGGATTATCCTATCCCAGGGGGAAATGTCCGGGGAGAAGTCCGGAGGGGGGGGGGTAATGTCCGCACACCAGTTAGGGGTAAAGCCTTCTGGTTGATAATGCAGCTGCCAGTGAGTATATCGCATAGATTCTTCATCCAATTAAAGACTTTTTTTGGAAAAAACTTTGTTCTCATGTACAACTACAATGTCTACGTTCTCATGTAAAATCACAATGTCCGGCTTCCCTGTCGCGGCTTTCCGAGTTCGCCACGCGGAGCTTCAGCTACAGCCCGCACCTGTACCGCATTGGTCACCTTATAGTGTTGTGTCTGTAGGCGTGGACGTCTTTCTAAATAGCAAAAAACTTTTAAGAAAATTCATAAGAAATAGTCCTCAATAACGCTGTTGGATCAAAGCGTGTGCAGACTTTAACTATAATGGAACTATCTGTCCTCTGCAACTCAGGAGCGCTGAGCTCCGATTGGATAGAGTCTTGGTTCGGCCTAGCAGCAGAACCACTGAGTGCTGATTCGCTGTGCTCGGCCCCAGCCTCGTCCTGGCTTGCAACAACAGTTAGACGATTGGGAGGGGGGTTAATAGGAGGCACTGCCGTACGCTGGGGTACGCCTCTCTCGCAGCTGGTTTGGTCCAGCGGTTAAGGTGCTCGCCCCGACAAAGGTCTGACTGAGGTCGTGGTCTCGAGCCCGGAGGCACACGTGAAGCGCCTGAATAGTGATTAAGTTCTCTTGGGGCGCTATATAAATGAATTATATTTATTTATATTTTTAACGATCGGTGCAACAGTTATTGAAGTTTGCTAAAGTAATGGCAGTAAGGTCATGGTTTGCAGCCGTCACAAGCACGCTCAATTTGCAGCCTCGTGCTCAGCATTACTCCCGACAGCTGACTTCTATCAGCAGCCGCACTGGAAGCCATTATTCCGGATATGATGATGCTGCTTCAGACCTTCAGCTACGACTTTGCTTTAAGGATATACATACTGTGCCTACAAAAGCTGATATATTCTGGTCGACCTTCAGTGCCACCTCGGGGCATCCGTAGTTTGAGCAGTCACTCGTCATTAGCTTATGGAAAGAGCAATCGTCTTCATCGATTTAATTGATTGCGGTTAAGCGTAGCGTCCGGTATCTCAAAAGTTCAGCTGGGGATTTTTGAAAATCCGGAGGAGGCAACTTTGCTGCTCAGGCACCAAGTCGCTTTCGTAGAGAACTTGCTCGCGCGAAAAAGAACCCATCTTTCAGCGTTCAGCGTTCAGCAACAAAGTCACAAGAAGTGAGACTAAACGGGGCGGGGGCGCGTCTTCATTAGGATCCTAAGCATTTTAATCAAATACTTATGACTCCAATTGCTATAATCGTGGTTTGTGGGTTCATCGTTGGCACAGAACCAGGCCGCAAGCACATTGCATGAGGCACAGCGAGACCCTTCGGCACGAAGAAAAATACCGGAAATGAAGTCCATCGTTTGGGATAAATTGCTTCAAAATAGCTCTACAGAAGACAAAACACGAAATGCAAACTTTCGCTGGCATATCTAATCGAGAAAGTCGTAATAACTGTAGTAAAAATTTAAGGTAACTCTCACAGCTTTAACGTGGCTGAATTTTGTTGGCCATAAACGCGGCAAACTGGTCTATTGCAGTTTGAAAGTCAATATTTTCTGCACTACATTCTCTAGCTTAACAAGGCACAATATGAGGGTCTGTCTTGCACCAGTAATTTTTTAAGACACGACATGATTATCTTCACCTTGCTAAATTAACGTTCACAAATGGCATCTGATGCGGCTCTGGTAAGAAGGCAAAACATTTTAGAGCCACGTATTTCTTTGTAAAGTTCTGTTCCATCAACGTCTAAAAAATAGTGTCCTCCACGATCTAAACATTGGTGGCGGAGTTTAGTCGGTAAATTGTCTTCAAAAGCTTCTGAAGTTCCAAAGAGAAACTAAATTCGGCATAAATATTTGTGATCCGGGAAAAACCTAGTTGCAATTTCTTGTCGGAGATAGGATCTACGAAAATGCTTCGTTTGTGTACCGATAGAAGAGCTTCTACGGCTATCACCAGCGCATACAGCGGCAATAAGAATCGCCCACATTAGGGCTCAAACCCACGACCTCGGAACCGAGGTAGGGTAAAAGGAGCCGCCTTAATTAGCGTGCCAAGACATTCGACAAGCCAAACTGTAACTCATCTATCAAGCCGCGTGCGCATTATATTATAATTGTTATGTACGGCATGCTGTTTAAGTAAGCAACCTCTCACGAAACGGCTCATAGAGCTGCAGCATCATCACCAGTTAAAAAGAACACAAGTGAATGATTACAATAATAGTCCACTTGATAAAGCGCCCTCAGAGGACTCTATCTCTTTCTAGGCACTTTACATTTTTTTCAAAGGAAACAGCTGTCGAATGGTGAGTGGTATCATAGTTGATAAACAAAACGGATAACATGGTTAGGGGTGAGACACACAGGGTCAGCATGCAAGTGTGGTTAGTGGCAGCATGCACAGTGTAAGCACTCAGAAGCACACAAAGGACACCGCAGGGACCTACTTGATGCTGTCATCGTTAGGTGCGTTATTAACTTTTCTTTAAACGTCGTCAAGTCAGGGGGTCTCGGAACGCAAGTCGGAAGTGAGTTCCAGGCTTAGGAGCCTACGAACTAAATGTACGGTCTCCAAAGAATTTGAGATTTGTACGAGGTAAAGCTAACTAGATGGATTACAAAAAGCTGGTGCAATCCTTGGCCTGGTGGGGATGTAGATGTGATAGGTAGGCTGTAGCCAACGAATGGAGTAACCTAAACGTGAGCGATAACAACCTTAAAGTCGATCCGTTGCTTGACTGGTAGCCAGTGCAGGTCGGCGAGAAGAGGTGAGAAGATGAGGCAGCAGCGACGCTCACGACAGGCTAGCCTAGCTGCCGAGTTTTGCACCAACTATAAGCGCGCCTGATTGCACATTCCGGTAGTCCAGAATGCAGTGAGTCACACAGGTCGAGATGGGATGTCACAAATGCATGGACTAACCTAGATGTAGTATCCTTTAAAAAAAAATCGAATTTTAGCAATGTTATATAGTGGAAGTATGCAGACTTTATTGTGAAGCTGATATGGTCGTCTAACGAAAGGTCACTTTGGAACATAACACCTAGATTTCTGGCAAACTCAGCAGGAGATATGATGGCAGAGCTGATTTGGAGCGTTAGGCTTTCCAATTTCTGAATCACACTTGGTTTGCCCATAAATAGTAAGTTAGTTTTATCGTAACTTTCAAGAAAATTTGCTGCCATCCATGTGTCGATGTCACCAATGCATACTGCAATTGAGTTGAGAGAATTCGAGGTGCTCGAAGGCTGTGAAGGATCAAACTAAGGTATAGCTGAGTGTCATCCTCACAGAAGTGAAAGCCTAGATAGAGTTTGGTAATCACATCGGCAAGTTTGAAGTAGTACGCTACAATAGGTTAATGGACTCGATCAATTCGTAAAAAAAGATGCAGGTTAGGAAAAGCCCTATCGGCAAGCGCTCTTTTTATAATAGTTTATACAATCTCGCTACGAGCTCAATAGAGAAACATATGCAGGAAAGGATAGAAAAAAGGAATGGTTTCGTGTAACTGCAGTCACATGAGACGGAAATGACGAAATCTAATGTATTAGCTATGTGTGATAGTGACTATTGTGTCATGTTTGACCTGGCTATTGTGTAAGTTTTGTACCTGACCGCAGTCGCTTTCCCGAAGCAACGGTTTGCTGGTTGGCAAATCTAGAGCTGATCTGGAGCTGCTGTAAGCCTGTTAGCGAGGCAGCTGAAAGTCAAATGTATCAGCGGTAAAATACAGGCTATTTTTGGGTTTGTAACAATAGGTTTCTGTTGCTAGTGCTGAGCGCAGAACGCCGAGCTCTATGCTTCTATACTATATTCTATATATATATATATATATATATATATATATACTATATATTGTGTTTCTATAAATAGGCGATTTGCTAGATTCAGGTCTCTGCACGTTGCACATGCTATGCCTCTGCCGGAAACTAGGTAGGGTTTCGCTGTTGATATTTCTTATAGATTTGCTCACCCACCAGGCTACGCATAATATCACTTGCTTTTTAGAATTCAATCGCTTACGTTGGCAGAGTGCTAACTTAGAATCCTTTGGAGTAAGCGCCTGCAGTGTGTTTTCACCTAAAGCCAGCAACTGTCTTTCAAATGGAGTCACTATATACTCTGACTTGACGTTTAAAAATAATTTATTTATCACAGCATTTAGTGGTTAATTTTGATTCGTTCTTTGTGTACTTATGGACGCTAACACAGTCCTTGCTGCCGCTAACCACATTTGCTTGCTGACCACATGAATGTCACCTCTTATCATGTTATTGTTGTTGTTGAACTTATTACCAAAAGCCATTCGATCGTGCTTTCTTGGCAGCAAATGCAAACTGCCAAGAGAGAAATTGAGTTCTCTGAGGACGCTATACAATGCATTATTATTATTGTTATGTCAAAATATGTAATGAAGCAATTTGGAAGTAGGTTCCAGGAATTTGAAAAGTAGGTGGTGGAAAGTTTAGTTGAGAGTTTGCCTCAAGGGAAGTCGTTTGTTAAGGGAATTAAAAGAGAATAATTAATTTAGGTTGCATCAGCTTGCAAACTGTGTGAAATAGACTGGCAACAGTTTAAATCATCGAAGTTTTGGATGAACACATTGTTGCCTTGACTAATTGTGGTACATACCTGAAGCCACGACGTGTTTAAGGTGTTTCAGATGAGCACTCTTAGCCGGCATTGCAGAATTCAACGGGCTAGCGATAGGCTATGGGGTGCTGTGCGAGTTGGGTGCCATCATTGAGCCACTGGGATTGAGGCGAAAATCAATAACTTAGCAACTCTGCAAAGCATTATCGATATTTATTTAGGACAAATGCCAATAAGGTGAAGTTTTTCTCAGTTCCCTAACGCTTACCTACAAATAATACGATTGTGTTAGCAGCGTCTTTATTAATCGTAACAGTATCTTGATACATAACAGCGAGTGCTAGTTTGTTATTGTAGCGCCAAGTTGAAACTCTTACGGGACGTTGATTCATTAGAGCATCTTGCGATTTGAGAAGGACTTTGAAATCTCCTTTACCGGTGCGATTAATTTCTATCACCATTTTCATCTCCTCATTACATAGGTACACAGCTGACCCGTCCACAGAAAAGCAAACGTCGGATAGGGGATAAAGGTAATCTCTTTTCCACAATGGAATGCCGCTGTGGCTGAAAGCTGTCACGAGAAATCTGGGTTTACCTTTAGTCACCATCACTATCATTTCCGGATCGATTGTGAGTCCCCACACGTGTACTTTGCCGATGTCTAGCCTAAAAGACTCGACGCCATTGATGGAATTAAGTAAGACCAGGCTTCTATCATCTGGCGGAAATGTGTCATTATTATGCTTCATTCGGTCCTTTTTGCAGCAAACATAGACGATCAGATCGCAGAAGCAAGCCAATCTCTCCACAACTTCATTGCCTAGGGGATAGTGGCCGGCTTCGTTCCAGACACCAGTTAGCTGACTGTTTGTTGGCTCCAAGACCACAATTTCGCTTGTGGCCAGGACGGTGGTGATTATGCGGGCGTTATCTGAGCCTACCCTCAAAGAAGCACTGACAATATATGTAAATTCCTCTGTCGGTGGCTTCCATTTTGACAGCTGTACTCCGCTGATGCCAAAAATTTGCAAACCTTCATAACCGCAAGCAAATGCAACGGCTTCGTGGCTCAGTAATGCTAAATCATAGCACCGGCCTGGAAACACTGTAGCCGATGAAGGCACCGGAGTCGCATTAGGCGCTTTTCCTAGCCAAACATCTGTGATATTCAGAGCTGGGGGAGAATTGCTTTGCAGTTGGTTTTCTGTAAAAGGAAAAGTAGGCAACACATCAGTATTTTACGTTAGATGATACAAGCATGTTAAATATAAAATGTGGACTCGAAACGGTTGAGACAGCCGTGATAGGATCATTCTTATCAATAGCCTTGGTACCAGTTTAAGATTCCTACTTGGAAGCTTCGAAATTGCGAATGTATAATCAGAATGACAGCTGTCATCGCTTAAGAATGTTCGCCGTGACATCGACTTTGCTACCAACATGCGGAACTGTTATTGAAATAATGCAAATGGACTCTAATCGATGTTATTCGAGTATTATTGTAGATTATAAGTGCTGGATCATGTTTCGCAAGTTGGCCATCCATGTGTGGCACACCTTGTAGACTCAGTGCCAGGTTGTCAGTTTTAACTCATTGCTCAAAGTAAGCTGTGAGCGGACCTTTGGGAAATATTCAAGGCGGCATTATTTTGCATACCGAGTCAAGCTCCAAAAATACTTGCTCTCAATTCTTACATATTCATAGAATTTGCGATTGAGTGTTAATGCTAAAACACTTCTTTCAGATCTATTAAAGAGGCAAAAAAACAACACGTTTAAGACACCCAGCTCGAAAGCAATTGATTTCTAACGGTAAAATTCTCAATTTCAGCATTTGCATATCAAAAAGGAATTACTCAGCAGTGCATGTGTAATTTTTGCGAGAAGCTTATATGAGCCAATTCCCCAGTTTGGGTGTAAAGCAATTGGAAATAATGTAGTGGCGTAGGATGGAACGCAGGACCTACTATGAAATTAGTAATGAACTAGCAATTCATACGTTGATAATCCCCATTCTTAAGTATTTTAATTAGGTAAGATAACATTAAGCTCATTAAGATTTATTAATGAGAGCGAGAACAGATAAAGAACTATTTAAAGGTAAATGACTACAGGTGATAGTGCAATTGAACTTTTCTAGGGTGCTGCTGCCAGCGAGACTGGGAAGCATAGCAGTTAATCTGCCAAGGTTTTGTGAGCGGACAAGGTTTCTTCTTACTGACCCTAACTATGCATTAACAAAAGGAAAGCACCCCGTAGCCACCGCGGTGGCCGGAACCGCAAGCTTAGACGCTGCTCGTTTGGTATTCCTAGCATTGTCTCGAACCGCTTAGCACGCTCCCCCGCATGCGTCACTGTAAATCTCTCAAACTTAGTGGTCATCAGGCCTGTTGGAACCCAATCGGCCAGACTTAACGCTTGCCTTTGGAATCCTCGCTCAATGTGCAATAAACCTCTAGTAATAAACGACCTTATTTCTGAAAATGGTATCGACCTGCTCGCCCTAACTGAAACTTGGCTGAAATCGATAAACTGCCCGACAATTAAAGACGCTACTCCATCTGGTTTCACGTTCTTTCACACCCCTAGATCAATCAAAACTGGAGGTGGAGTTGCTATGATCGTGCGCTCGAAATTCAACTTCAAGCCATTTGCGGTACCCTCGAAGCAGTCTTTTGAATCAATTGTCCTGGTCTCACCCGAAAACAAGCTACCGATAGTGGCAGTAGTCTATCGCCCACCAGGTACCAAATCCTCCTTTATCTCAGATTTCTCCGATCTCATTTCGATTCTGTGTGCAAGAAATCGATCCTTCCTCGTTATGGGTGATTTCAACGTTCACTTTGATAACTTATCTGACGCTTTCAGCACCGAATTTCGTACATTGACAGACTCATTATCTCTTGTGGCTCATGTGCATGGCCCTACCCACATCAAAGGTCACACACTCGACCAAATTTTCTCATATAACTGCACTTTGTCATCACCAGTTATCACCAAATCCTGCTTATCTGACCACATGCAGATCTCATTCAATCTACAGTGTGTGCCCACATTCTCCTCTAAAATAACCTGTGAATCGCGAAACCTCAAGACCCTTGACATCGATGCTGTCCGTGCGAGCATATCTGCTTCACCTTTGCTGCTCAGTCCTCCCTCCGATCTGTCATCACTGGTAGATTGCTATAACACGACACTAGCTGACACGCTCGACGAGTTTGCACCTTTGACAAAGCGCACTGTGCGCCCCCGCCCAGACGGCCTATGGTTTACCACAGACATTAAACTAGCCAAGTCTAATAAACGAAAGCTTGAAAAGGCATACAAAAGATCCGGACTAACTGTCCATCGACAGGCATATAAAGACTACTGTAGGTCGTACCAATCGATCCTAGCAAAGGCTAAGTCTAGCTTCTATAGAAACATTGTTGAATCACAGATGCACAATCCAAAAATGCTGATGTCGACAATAAACCATCTCCTCAACCGTTCCCAGGTTAGCTCCTTACCAGACGATCCTTGTGATGATCTAGCCGATCGCTTCTCTCGATTCTTTGTGCAGAAGATAGACAAAATCAGGGAATCCATCCCTGCGATGACAACCTTCCCACTAGAATGCTGTTCCTCGGTTCCTGGCTGCGCCTCAATGTCTGCATTTAAACAGGTCACCAGTGATGTAGTCCTAAAGCTCGTATCTCAATCAAAGAAGACAACAAGTCCACTGGACCCTATTCCCACTGTCCTGCTCCTACGTTGCATCGATCTGCTGCTGCCATGCATAACGGACATCATTAATATGTCATTAGCCTCAGGTCAGGTCCCAGCACCTTTCAAAAAAGCTGTAGTCAGGCCACTTCTCAAGAAAGCTACACTAGACCAAGAGAACTGAAGCAACTACCACCCAGTCTCCCTTCTACCATTCCTATCAAAGACACTGGAACGGGTCGTGGCAGACCAGCTGAACTCGTATATCGAAACCTCACACCTTGCTAGTAAGTTCCAGTCTGGCTTTAGAGCTAATCACTCCACAGAGTCAGCATTGCTTCGGGTATACAACGACCTACTTAGGAATGCAGACATGGGTAGAGTGTCTCTTCTTGTTTTGCTCGATCTTTCGGCAGCTTTTGATACCATCGATCACAAAGTACTTCTAGAGCGCCTTTCATCTCGCCTGGGCATCACTGGCACTGCTCTGCAGTGGTTCAGGTCCTATCTCAGTGGGAGACTCCAGAGTGTTGACGTGAATGGACAAAGATCATCTGAAGTACCTCTAAAATATGGAGTACCTCAGGGCTCTGTGCTAGGTCCGGTCCTTTTCACCGTTTATACTCTCCCTCTCGCTGATGTGATTGCCAAGCACAATCTAGGCTTTCACTTCTATGCGGATGACACTCAGTTGTACCTTTGCTTTGATCCCTCCCAGCCTTCGAGCACCTCAAATTCTCTCAACTCACTTGCTGCATGCATTGATGAGATCCGATCATGGATGGCAGCAAATTTTCTAAAACTAAACGATGATAAAACTAACTTACTAGTTATGGGCAAACCTAGTGTTATTCAGAAATTGGAAAGGCTGACTTTCAAAATTGGCTCTGCCAGCATATCTCCAGTTGCATCAGCTCGAAATCTAGGTGTCATATTCCAAAGCGACCTCTCATTAGACGACCACATCAGCTCCACAGTCAAATCAGCCTATTTTCAGCTTCATACCATTGCTAAAATTCGGGCTTGTTTAGATAAGGATACCACGTCCAAGTTGGTCCATGCATTCGTGACATCTCGTCTCGACTTCTGCAACTCACTGCTTACTGGCCTACCAGCATGTGCGATCAGGCGATTGCAGCTGGTGCAAAACTCTGCAGCTAGGCTTGTCTGTCGTGAGCGTCGCAGTTGCCACATTACTCCACTTCTCGCCGACCTGCACTGGTTACCAGTCAAGCAACGGATTGACTTCAAGGTTTTGTCGCTCACTTTTAGGTCTCTTCATTCTATGGCTCCAGCCTATCTTTCAGATATACTACCCCATCAGGCAAAGCATCGTACCACTCGCTTTTCGGAATCCAACAGTCTAGAAATACCTCGTACAAACCTTAAATCCTTTGGAGACCGTGCATTTAGCTCGTATGCTCCCACAGCCTGGAACTCCCTCCCGACCTGCATCAGAACATCCCCTGACCTGACCACATTTAAAAGAAACTTAAAAACATACCTATTTAGGACAGCATTTAGTGGGGTCCTTGTGATTCGTCCTCGATGTGCTTATGCGTGCTGACACTGTTCATGCTGCCACTAACCACATTTGCATGCTGACCCAGTGCATGTAACCCCTAACCATGTTATTCATTTTGTTTGTTTTTCAAGCATGATTTTACTTACTATTCTATTGCGTATCACTTTGCAGCAAATGTAAAGCGCCTAGAAAGAGATTAAGTTCTCTGAGGGCGCTTTATCAAGTGCAATATTATTATTATTATTATTATTAACCTTCACGTAAAGAGTTTTATAATTTAAGGTGGAATGTTAGTTTTGCATGAACGTTAAATGTTTGCATTGACCTCCCTAGTTTACTGAAATTTCTAAATCTTTTGAAATTCAGAGGTATAACGTAGGTTCGATGTATACATCCTTCTATAGCACACGATTCGGCTAACAGTGTCTTTTAAAGTGAACGTGTACTTAATCAACGGATTTTACTTGTTATGTAAGTTAGGAGGCTTGTAAAGACCAGAGAGACGTATATGGAACTGCTGCATAAGTTTCAGCCTGTTCGAGCCCTCAGGTCCTGTGGGGACATTAAATTAGCTGTTCCATTCTATCTCTTAGAGACCGTTGGCGACAAAAGCTTTGGCTCTGCAGGTCCTAGACTGTAGAACTCGCTTCAACAATTCTTAAGCAACGACATCTACTCTCCTGCTGCCGACTTAGCTCATCCGTTTCAGCGGTCCTGAGCTGCTACTTCTATGCTACTGACTACCTCAACTGCTCTCGTGACTCTGCTATGCTTCCCACTTACTCTTTGTTGAGTGAGATGAACTTTGTTGGCTATCGAATACGTACCGAAAGCCACTTAGTCTGTGAGTGGTCTATACAAAACTCTCCTGCGTCTTTTCATGGCTTTGTGGAGTTATAGACAGAGATACATAGACTCTACGGGAGACGTTAAAAGTCAGAAGGGCGACTAAAGAAAACCGCGGCCAAGATCTTCTGAATGATTGTAGCCTCAAAATAGCCAAATGCTTTCTCAGTCAGCAGCTCGTCTTTTCTTTAATTATTCGTGAAGGTCAGAGCAGATGTACGCAGGGGATGTTCAAGTCTGCAGGACGGGGGGGGGAATCACAACTTAATCGATAATGAGTCCAGTGTTCATTTTAAGCATATGAAGTAAATAAATATTTCAAAGATAGCTTAACGCGAGTTATAAATGTCATTCAGTGAGGTCTGTGCGGTTTTTACCCAAATAAAAACCACTTGACAATAGGATCTCTCTCTTCTCCCCAAAAACTTCAAGGATAATGATATAAGTGATATCTTATAGTTTTTCTAGCCTTCAGTTACATAAAAAAACAATTAAAGCGGATCGGGGTTGCCACATATACGCTAGCACTATTACAGTTTTCACTAACTCTCTCACCTAGTTAGTTGAAATATAAATGTTATCTTCTCATGCTGCCGCTCTTTCTGTATTTTTAACTATATACTGTTCATCTATTATACTTGCAAGGTTTAGGACGTCGAGCCCTCAGGTTCTATTGCAGGTACCAATACGTGCATAAAAACTACCAGCTGGTCTCAAGATGGCCATTCGGCCTAATTAGATTTAGGGCTAAGCTAGTATTTTAAGCACTACATTGAAATATTCCTAGCCGTAATAAATTCAAAGCAGTACCTAGTGGGTGTTGTCATTGGTAATGTTTATTTTTTTTACAAAATCAAAGTGCGTCAATGAAAAGTATGTTCTCCAAAGATAATTAAACTGCTCATTTTCATAAACACACGCGATTTCCAAAGCTACTAGTCGCAGCTAATTCAACAATCGCAGACGGAAGCTGCAGCTTATCGTAGCTTCGGGCCATTTGAGTCTTTTTAAGTACTAATTAGCTCGCAAGGCTGCTAGCACGGTCGAGTGAGACAGCTTTCCTGACCTGGAAGTGAAGCAGTGAAGCAGCCGAGCTTTAAACCTAGCAGCAGCCGAAACCAAAGACAAGCATTAGCAATAGACGACTAAATAACTAAAATGGTGACTGTCCTCTGAGGTCAGCTTAAATAATGTATCCTATTGGTGAACAAAGAATTGGCAGTGACCACTGGCCAGCTGCTGGAGAGGCGTATTGCTGTATATATAGCATTATCGTAGCATATATTTAATGCTCAAGTAAAATTCATAAGCTTTTTCATTGAAAATGCGCGGCGAGGACTGTCCCGGAGAAAGCATTTTATCCAAACACGTGCTCAGCTCCCTTGTCTTGTTTGGCTCAAACAGAAGTGCATGGCATTTCATTACACAGATTTACATTTATATAATAATAATAATAATAATATTGCACTTGATAAAGCGCCCTCAGAGAACTTAATCTCTTTCTAGGCGCTTTACATTTGCTGCAAAGTGATACGCAATAGAATAGTAAGTAAAATATAGAATAGTAAGTAAAATATAGCGGTAGCAATGCGGGAACATATATACGCAACTAGCTCTTATCAAAAAGGCGTCTGAAGATTAACTTACCAGCCATTCTGAGGTTCTTCAGTGCTTGCCGAAGTCAAGAGTAAGCAGATTTGAGCTCTGACGGAGAATAACACGCGTCGAGTCTACACGATAGCGTTCCTTCGCAGATTACACTTAGGCAGCTTATTAGATCCCAATCTTAAAATAATTTTTAAAATTGTATATTTTAATTTTTTATTAAGAAAATATCTTAAATAATAATATTGTTAAGAATGCTCTCTAATCTTACATCAAGTCACGTGAGTATTGTCCGCCGATAATAAGGGTGACTACATCCCGTCAGCGACAGCTCGTGCGTACCGGCTATTTCTGCGACTTTGCCTAAACTCGGCTTACATTCGTTAAATTCGTTTAACTTGTAATTAACAAAGGAGAGAAATAATGAGTAAATATTAATATATTTTAATATTTTCATATCTTATCTCGCTATGAGTGATTTCAACATTCACTTTGATAACTTATCTGATGCCTTCAGCACTGAATTTCGAGCGTTTACTGACTCATTGTCTCTTGTGGCTCATTTGCACGGCCCTACTCACATCAAGGGTTCCACACTCGACCAAATGTATCATCCAACTGCACTTTGTCATCACCAATTATTACCAAATCCTGCTTACCTGACCACGTGCAGATCTTATTCAGTCTACAATGTTTGTCCTTCTTCTCTTTCTGTAAAATCACCTGTGAATCACGAAACCTCAAGTACCTTGACATCGATGCGGTTCGAGCGAGAATATCTGCCTCGCCTCTGCTGCTCAGTCCCCCCTCTGATCTGCCATCATTGGCAAATATGTACAACACTTCACGAGTTGACATACTCAAAGAGTTTGAAGCTGGGACCAAGTGCACTGTATGCCCTCTCCCTGAGGGAATATGGTTTACCACAGACATTAGGCAAACTAGGTCTTTTAAGTGCAAGTTTGAAAAAGCATACAAAGATCAGAGCTGACTGCCCATCGATAGGCATAGGAGCGCTAATGTAGGTCGTACCAATAGATCATAGCAAAGACCAAGTCTAGCTTCTATAAAAAAATGAATGTTGATTCACAGATGCACATTAAAAAATTGCTAATATCGATGATCAACTATCTCCTTAACAGCTCACAGGCTAGCTCCTTACCAAACGATCCCTGTGATGATCTTGCTGATCGTTTCTCTAGCTTCTTTGTCAAGAAGATAAACGAGACAATGGAGTCCATTCTTGCAATAGATCACCCCCCAAGAATGAAGTCCATCAATTGTAATGTAATGTAATGCATCTCAGTCTGTAACTCAGCTAAGTAATAAAGACCATGTGGGTGTTACGCAGGAGAGTTTTGTATAGCCCACTCACAGCCTAAGCGGCTTTCGGTAAGCATTCGGTAGCCAACTGACTTCGTCTCACGCAACAAAGAGAAAGTGGGAAGCATAGAAGAGTCATGAGAGAAGTTGAGGTAGTGAGTAGCATGGAAGTAGCAGCTCAGGACCGCTGAAAAGGATGAGCCATAGTCGGCAGTTGGAGAGTAGTTGTCATTGTGTGAGAATTCTGGAAGCGAGTTCCATAGTCTAGGACCTGCAGAGCTAAAGCTTCTGTCGCCAATGGTCTTTAGGCGGAGGAATGAAACAGCTAATTTATTGTCCACACAGGACCAGAGGGCGCGAACAGGCTGAAACTGATGCAGCAGTTCAGCTAGGTACGAAGGAGCCAAGCCATGGCGGGCCTTGTGGGTCAGCGTAAGAACTTTGCCCTGTATTCGTTTCTCAACCGGCATCCATCCTAGCTCTTTTAGCAAAGGAGACACATGCTCAAACCGCTGGGACTTGAAGACTAGCCTTGCAGCCATATTCATAGTCTGCTGCAGTGGCCTAATAGCTTTCTTTCGCAGCCCAGCCAATAGAGAATTGCAATGATGAAACCGAGACAGAACTAAAGAGCTAGCTAATTTTTTTAAAGTAACTGTGGGAGACAGCTCCTAATCTTGGACAGTGATCGGACGTCATGGCTAGCTGTAGAAGCAGTGTTCTGAATGAAGCTTTTAAAATTGAGGCAACTGTCGAAAACGACACCTAAATTTCTAGCGCGTGGTGATGGTCGCACAATAGCATCACCTATTAGAAGAGTAGAAGAGAAGAAGTAGAAGAGTTTTGCCTTTTAATCCAGTCACACGCTTAGGGTGTCCTATGAGCAGCAGTTAGGTTTTATCATCATTTAATTTTAGGTAGTTTTCCGACATCCAGGATCGAAAGTCGGCAAGACAATCGTTCAGTTTCTCAGTCGCTGCAGCAGATTCCGCGTTTGAATGACAACTACAGCTGATTATCGTCAGCATACAAGTCATATCTTATTCCATGGGCTTTTCAGAGGTCAGGTATAAATGGAGAACAGCAAGGGACCGAGTACAGACCCTTGAGGGACTCCACAGGTGACCCTTCTCGTGTGTGAGACCTGACCCCCACACGACACGGATTGAACACGATCAGACAAGTACGATTTAAACCTCGCCAGTGCTATGTCTGCCAGATTGATCTTTGTTTTCAATCGTTCAAGCAGAACCTCGTGATCAATGGTGTCGAAGGCAGCAGACAGATTTAGCAGAGCTAGGGCAGTGACATTCCCGTCGTCGTTGCCACATAGAATGTCATTGTTACGACGGAGGAGTGCAGTTTCAGTGGAGTGCTGCCTCTGGAACCCTGTATGAAATGTTTCTGACATTCCTTTATTTTCAATGGTTTAAGCAGCAACTTAGCAACAATTTTTTCAAGAATCTTTGATAACAAAGGAAGAAGGGAAACTGGGAGATAGTTTGCAAGGACGTCTGTGTCTAATCTAGGCTTAATAAGAATGGGTCTAACGATTGCCGATTTGAAGGACTTGAGGAAGATCCCTTTTCCCAAAGAAGAATTAGAATTCTTGGTTATGGCAGGAATCAGTTGGTCTGCTAATGAAGAGAACAGAGATGATCCTTGCTGCACCTCAATTCAAGCAGGGCACTAGTGACCTCGTCCTGAAGTTCATACCCCAATCAAAAGAGATAAAAAGTTTTTTGGACCGTATTTCTACTGTTCTGCTTTAAGTTTCATTGGTCTGCTGCTGCCATGTACAAATAGCATCATTATTATGTCATTATCCTCAGTTAATGTCCCATAACCTTTCAAAAAAAGCTGTAGTCAGGCCATTACTCAAGGAAGCGACACTAGAACAAGAGAACTTGAAAGAATACTTCACAGTCTCCCTTCTACCATTTTTACCAAAGACACTGGAACGAGTCATAGCAGACCAGCTAAACTCATATATTTAAACTTCAAACCTTGCTAGTAGATTCCAACCTGGCATTCGAGCTAATCACTCCACAGAGTCTGCACTGCTTCGGGTGTACAACGATATACTTAGGAATGCAGACATGGGTAGAGTACCTCTGCTTGTTTTGCTCGATCTTTCGGCTAATTTTGATACTATCAATCACCATGTCCTTCTTGAGCGCCTCTCATCTTGCCTGAGCATCACTTGCACTTATCCGCTATGGTTCAGGTCCTGTCTCAGTGACAGACTCCAGAGTATTGATGTGCATGGACAAATATCCTATGAGGTACCTCTGAAATATGGGGTTGGTCAGGCTCAGTGCTCGGTCCGGTTCTTTTCACGGTTTATACTCTCCTTCTTGCCAAGGTGAATGCCACGCACAATCTAGGCTTTCACGTCTATGGGGATGGCACTCAGTTGTAGCTTTGTTTTGATCCCTCCCGGCCTCCGAGCACGTCAAATTCTGTCAACTCCCTTGCTGCATGCATTGATGGCGTCCGCACACGAATGACAACACATTTTCTTAAATTAAATCACGATAAAACTAACTTACTAGTTATGGGCAAACCAAGTGTTATTCAGAAATTGGAAAAGCTGGTGCTCAACTCAGTTAAAAAGAAGAGCTTTAAAATCGCCTCTACCGGTGAGGCTAACTTCCAACACCGCGTTCTTATCGAAATGAGGAAGGTCCATCTCTAAGCCGTCTGCTGAAAAGCAAATGTCGGCTAGCAATAAAGGTAATGTATTTTCCATAATTTAATGCTGCTGTGGTTGAAAATTTCAACCTAAATCTGGGTTCAGCTCTCGACTCCTTAGCTGTAATTTCCGCATCGATTGGGAGTCCGCACTCAAGTTCTTTGCCGAGGTCTAGCCTGAAAGACTCATTGCAATCGATGGCTTTAAGCAAGACCATTCTCCTAGGATGTGACTCATGTAACTCATACAATTCACACTTTGTTCTTTCTTCTAGCGTGCCAAGACGATCAGATCGGCGCAGCAAACCAAACTCTCCACAGACTCATCACCAAGTGCATAGCGGCTGGCACCGTTCTAGACACACTGCCAGCTGACCATTGGCTGGCTCTGTCACCACAATTGCATTTGCGTCCCCTACTGTGGTGATTATGGGGGCTTTATCTGACCCATCCTCCGGAAAAGCTCTGACAATGTATTACCATTGCACTGTTGGTTACATCTATTTTTAAAGGTCCTCTCCAAAGATGCCAAAACATTTGCATGCCTTCATGGTTGCATGCAAGTGCAACGACTTTTGGCTAAGTAATGCAAAATCATAGCACACAAATGGAACCACTGTGGCTCATGACGGCACCAGATTCACATTAAACGCTCTTTCTAGCCAATCCTCTTGGATTTTCAGAGCTGTAAGATTGTTGTTCTGCGGGTGGGTTTCTGTAGAAAAAAAGTACATCACACCTCAAAGTTGTACTTGAGATGATAGGAGCATATGGAAATACAAATTATCGACTCGCAACGGCTAAGAGGAAACTGATTGGATTATTCTGGCCAATCAACTTGGTGCCAGTTTAAATTTCATACTTTAAAGCTTCGAGATTGCTAATTTACATTGAGACCGACGGCTTTCATCATTTCAGACTGTTTGATGAACAATCGCCTACGTTGCCAAAACGTGAAGTCAATCTAAACATGAGGAAAATTGACTCAACTCTATTTTACTAGTATTGTGGTGCGTCTGATTGATCGTAAGTGATAAATAAACTAGAGAAAGTCGGCCTTCAATGCGAGGCATACATTGTTGGCTCAGTTCCAGATAATCAGCCTCTGCAGATCGCTCGAAGCGAGCTGCAGAGGCTGAACCATTGGAAACGTATAAAGCCGGGAATATTTGAATACAGTACAAAGCTCATAAATATCTGCCCTCAATTCTCACCTAGTCGTAGAACTTGTGATTGAGTATTAGCAGCAAAATACTTCTACGGGCTTTAATAAAAACAGACTCGAATCTAATACTGGGTTTGAAATACTTGGACTACTCGATTTCAGAATGTGCTCATAGAAAAGAGTATATTTAGCAGCGCCGACTCAAGTGCTGCGAGAAAGTTTTTCAGAGTCGGGACGCTTGTAGAGTAGAAGTCCTACTTATTTATCGTAACCAACCATAAGGCAAACTTAAGATGTAACTTCTATCCGATTATTCGAGCTGGAGCAATCTAGGTAAGCTCGCTCGCTAAAATTGTGGTAGATCGTCGGTAGCGTTCCTAGCAAACGTCGTGATCAACGGATACAGAGCAAAGTTGTTATGCTGACCCACAAGGCCCGCCACGGCTTGGCTCCTTCGTACCTAGCTGAACTGCTGCATCAGTTTCAGCCTCTTCGCGCCCTCAGGTCGTGCATTGACAGTAAATTAGCTGTTTCCTTCCTCCGCTTAAAGACCGTCGGAGACAGAAGCTTTAGCTCTGCAGGTCCTGGACTGTGGAACTCGCTTCAACCGTTCTTAAGCAACGACAACTACTCTCCTGCTGCCAACTATGGCTCATCCTTTTCAGTGGTCCTGAGCTGCTACTTCCATGCTACTCACTACCTCAACTGCTCTCCTGACTCTGCTATGCTTCCCACTTTGTCTTTGTTGCGTGAGACGAATTCTGTTGGCTACCGAATGCGTACCGAAAGCCGCTTAGGCTGTGACTGTGCTATACAAAACTCTCTTTCGTAACACCCACATAGTCTTTATGACTTTGTGGAGTTCAAGACGGAGATACATGACATTACATAAGATTAATTGAACATAAATTTAAAATGCAGACGCATTAGGTTTTTTAACTTTTAGACTTCAAGGTCATCAACACACAACATAAATCGTGAGTACCAAAGGTACCGCTTATTCTGCTTGTGCCATGTTGTTTTGGCTACACCATCAATTATTATAGAGATTAGAGAACACGTTCATGTCACTGATGCCTCCTGAGAATCGCGCTCTCATCGACTCAATACTTTCCCATTAGGCTCGCCCTGGTAAAAGTCACACGTTTATGCCCTCTGCCTATTCAATGATAAATGAATGCCCAGTGGTTATTATGAAAAACTGCGTAAAACTACCTGAAAAATAAAACCCTCAAAAATCAACACACCCACGCAACTAAGACCAGTGGGGTTTCCCAAAAAAGCTTCTCATTGAATTGGCAGATAGTTTTCATTTTCAAGTCAGAAAAATTCCTCTGATTATCATTATACCATCCTTGTAGTATGCATCTATATAACTACGTCAGCTTCAGCTAATACTTGAAAACTGATTTGTATCACATTGCTTACTTCCTCGGAGACGCTATCTCCTAAGGTTAATCTCAATTAGTGTAAAGACTTCATCCTTTTCTAAATTTTTATTACAATCTGCTAGCATAAGTTACGAAGCAGATTTTCTTGCAGCCTCAAAGGCAAGATTTTCTACAGCCTCCAGCCCTGGGCTCAGCTGCTTCTTCCGATGGCCTCTAGCTGGTGCCCAAGTCGCTGTGAACCATTTGGGAAGAGCTTTTGGTGCGGACTCGTCAGCCTTCTTAAATTTGGTCCTCCTATTCTTCTATTTGAAAAATGATTACAGTCAATTAAAAGCGCAACGTCGAAACAGTTGAACTCTGCAGCCTAGCAGTATTTTCGAAATGCGAATTTGGCTTTTGCAACGCCATTCGTGGATGGCGATGTACGAGGCTCCTAGTATTACCAATTCAGGAACTATGACACTGTTAAAAAAAGCCACAATATAACCGGCCTAGCAAGGCATATGTGCCTCATCTTAGAACAGAAGTCTACGTTAGGCTGTTCAGTAAGTGGCCTCGAAAGTAGCGGCTTTCAGAGGTGCAATATCACCACCAGTAAACCAGAACATAGTTTTCGCTTAGTATACTACTCAATGCAAAAACAGGCGTGCTCTATTCATAAAGATAAAGGTTGGAAAAAGCATCAATCACGAGCAGTGTTTGTATTCCAGCTGAAAGAATCCAGCGATGACCTCAAAAAGAAAAAGGCGTTGAAAAGTAGGGAAACAGGGATAAGCGGGGTGAGTCTGTGGTCACACCGAGACGGAAATGACGAAAAAGAATCCAAAACCAGCTGCTTTTCTCATGCGAACACTCTATAGATTAAAAGACTGACCTTAGCTCTTAATCGAGACACGGCATAAAGAATATGGTGAAATATGGTGATCCATGATGGCACACTAGGTAAAGTGGTTGTTTTTCTCGTCCTCGGTCCCGAGGTTGTGGGTTCGAATCCTACGGTGGGCGATTCTTTATCGGCGCTGCAAGCTGTGTTGATAGCTGTAAAGGCTCTTCTGTTGCTATAAAATAGAGGCTAACAAATCAGCTTATTATTATTACTCGAAGAAATCCTCAACGAAGCGTCTGAAATAGCTTTGACTTTTGCTCTCAAGCTGAAAGCAAGCAGTGCGGCCAGCAACGGAATGCATCAGTGCACTCGAGTTGGCTAGAAATAAGGCTTCCCGCGTTTCCATTCATTCATACATAGAAATATGTACTTATATCCCACTCACATGAATACCAAGAATCAACCTTTCATCCGTAATTTCTCTCTTCAGTGAATGGCTAATTCTCCTACTCTTTCCACGTTCTAGCGTCCTGGGCATGATCATTAACTGGTTTTCATGGATCCGAGGAGTCACCTAAAATGCTCGTTTTACTCTAGGCACTTTGCACGGAATTTTCAGGTTTTGGTGAGCTGCAGCAGTCAAAACATGTTTGATTGTTCCACATTCATTTTCTAGTAAATTCAGGGTTACCATCTGATGACTCTTTTGTGCCCTTGTAATCCAATCTGAGTTTTGGTGCTTGCACTGCCAAAATTTCTCTTTTCTCATTCATCTTGAGAAAAAGTTCCAACGAAGCCTCAAACTCAGTATATCTGCTTCACTGCATGGGTCTGCATTAACTCTATCAAAATCTAGGTGTCATATTCCAAAGCGACCTCTCATTAGAAGACCACATCAGCTCCACAGTCAAATCTGCGTATTTTCAGCTTCATAACATTGCTAAATTCGTCGTAGATTCATTGCTAAATGCTTAATTCAGGCGTGTTTAGATAAGGATACCACGTCCAAATTGGTCCATGCATTCGTGACATCCCGTCTTGACTTCTGAAACTCACAGCTTACTGGCCTACCAGCATGTGCGATCAGGCGATTGCAGCTGGTACACAACTCTGCAGATAGGCTTGTCTGTCGTGAGCGTCGCAGTTGCCACATTACTCCACTTCTCGCCCACCTGCACTGGCTACCAGTCAAGCAACGAATTGACTTCAAGGTTTTGTCGCTCACTTTTAGGTCCCTTCATTCTTTGGCTCCAGCCTATCTCTCAGATCTACTCCCACACCAGACCACGGATTGTACCACCCGCTTTTCTCAATCCAACAGTCTACCAATACCTCGTACAAACCTCAAATCTTGCGGAGACCGTTCATTTAGTTCGTATGCTCCCAAAGCCTGGAACTCCCTCCCGACTTGCGTCAGGACATCCCTGACCTGACCACATTTAAAAAGAATTTAAAAACACACCTATTTAGGACAGCATTTAGTGGGTCCCTGCGATTCGTCCTTCACGTGCTTATGCGTGCTGACACTGTGCATGCTGCCACTAACCACATTTGCATGCTGACCCTGTGCATGTCACCCCTAACCATATTACTCATTTTGTTTGTTTTTTAAGCATGATTTTACTTACCTTCTAATTGCATTTCCCTTTGCAGCAAATGTAAAGCGCGAGATTAGAGATTAAGAGATTAAGTTCTCTTAGGGCGCTTTATCGAGTGAATTATTATTATTATTATTAATAACCTAGCCTTAAATAAAATCCTAGTTTGAGCAAAGGTAATATTTGGGGGCTTTGAGGGGCATTACTTTTTGTTACAGTGGATTGCCATAGAGGCTAGTTCATTATCTTTTCTAGCCTATTTGCACCGTAAAGAGTGTTACATCATAGATATGTTGTGCATGAATTAAAATGACGGTTTAATAGAATATTCACTTGAAATTTGACCTCAAAGCAGCTTTAGATTTCAAGTAGTTTTATGCCTTATTTGAGTGGATGATGATGAAACACGGCAACTAGTCTATTGCCTTATATACTGACTAAACGTACAGCTGGCGTATAACGCGAGAACAAGACTAGATTCTCTCTCTACGAGGAGTGAATCTCCCAGTCGCAGCAAGCGAGAATTATGACCACGCAAACCTTTCTAATGAGGCAATCTAGTTTCGCAGTGTGACATCACAGCATCTGGTGGCAATCAAAATGTAATTATATAATAGAAACAACTCTCCTCGGCTTCAATTTGATTTCTATTACAGAACCATTGACATCGTCGAGAGTGACTTTCTGGTTCAGGAGACAGGAATGACAGCAGTTAATTTGTTTTGATCGCAATGTAAGATTAGGGGCTGTCTTCCACAGTAACTTGCAAAAAGTAGCCTAACTCCTTAGTTCTGTTTCGGCTTGATTATTGTATATCCCTTTTCGCTGCCCTAAAAGCAACTGGGCCACTGCAGATGGCTATGAATATGGCTGCGAGGCTACCGTGCTTATTCAGAGGTTTAACAGCGTGTCTCCTTTGCTAAAAGAGCTAGGATGGATGCCGGTTGAGCAACAGATACAGAGAAAAGTCCTTATGCTGACCCACAAGGCCCGCCACGGCTTGGCTCCTTTTGTACCTAGCTGAACTGCTGCACCAGTTTCAGCCTCCTCGAAGCCACAGTCCTGCAAAGACACTAAATTAGCTATGCCTTCTATCCACTTAAAGACAGTTGGCGAAGGGGGTTTTGGCTCTACACGCCGTAGACTGTGGAACTCACTTCCACGGTTCTTACTCAATAACTACTCTCGTGCTACTGACTACGGCACATCCTTTCCAGGAGTCCTTAGCTGCTACGTTCATGCTACTCACTACCTCAACAGCTCTTCTGACTCTGCTATGCTTCCCACTTTCTTTGTTGCGTGAGATGAAGTATTTTAGCTACCGAATGCATAACCAAAGCCGCCTAGGCTGTGAGTGAGCTATACGAAATTCTCCTGCGTAACACCTGCAGTCTTTGTAGCTTTGTGGAGTTACTGACGGAGATACATTACATTACATTTTAAAGAGTATCAAAAAGCATTTGCTCTATTTTAAGCATGCAATCTCACGACGTTCACTACAACTGTCGCCATGTACTAACTAGCCAATGTAAAACTACACCACACTACCACAATCCACGGCATTCCGTCACAAATTAAAAAATCACGTGTTAAAAAGCTCACCTTTTAATCAATAGTAATAATCATTATCAGATTTAGTATATTGTTCACAGAGAACTCAAAATATTTACAGGCATTGCAAATTTGCTACAAAGGAAGCACGATCGAATGGTTAGATGGTGGTGGTAATATGCTCAATAAACAACAAGAATAACATGGTTAGGAGTGTCATGCACAGGGTCAGCTTGCAAGTATGGTTAGTTGCAGCATGCACAGAAGCAGCACGCATAAGCAGATAAAGGTCTAGCTAGTCACAGAGACCCGCAAAATGCTGTGATAAATAGAGACGGTTTTAATTTCTTATAAACTGCAGTCAAGTCTGTAGATGTCGAGACACAAGTCGGAGTTGAAGTAGTACATGAAGTGGAATCCCGGAGTACGCTGCCATCCTAACGACAGACTTCGGATCTTGTGTATCTCTTTAATGTATCTCCGTCTGTAACTCCTCAAAGTCATACAGACCATGTGGGTGTTATGCAGGAGAGTCTTGCACAGCGCATCACAGCCTAAGCGGCTTTTGGTCCGCATTCGGTAGCTAACTGACTTAGTCTCACGCAACAAAGAAAAAGTGGGAAGCATAGCAGAGTCAGGAGAGCAGTTGAGGTAGTGAGTAGCATGGAAGTAGCAGCTCAGGACTGCTGAAAAGGATGAGCCATATTCAGCAGCAGAAGAGTAGTTGTGGTTGCATAGGAATTTTTGAAGCGAGTTCCACAGTCTAGGACCTTCACAGCTAAAGCTTCTGTCGTAAACGGTCTTTCAGCTGAGGAAGGAGCAGCGAATTTTTTGTCCATACAGAACCTGAGGGCACGACAAGCTGAAACTGGTGCAGCAGTTCAGTTAGGTACGAAGGAGCCAAGCCATGGCGGGCCTTGTTGTTCAGCCTAAGAACTTTGCCCTGTATCCGTTGCTCAACCGGCATCCATCCTAGCTCTTTTAGCAAAGGAGACACGGGCTCAAACCGCAGAGACTTGAAGACTAGCCTTGCAGCCATAATCATAGTCAGCTGCAGTGGCCTAGTTGCTTTCTGTGGTAGCCCAGCCAAAATGGAATTACAATAATCAAGCCGAGACAGAACCAAGGAGCTAGTTACAATTTTCGCAAGCTGTTGTGGAAGGCAGCTCTTAATCTTGGATAGGGTTCGGACGTGATAGCTAGCTGTAGAAGCAGTGTTCTGAATGAAGCTTTTAAAATTGAGGCATCTGTCGAAAATTACAAAATTTCAAGCACGTGGTGATGGTTGCACAATAGCATCGCCTATTAGAAGCGCAAAGCGTTTTAATCCAGCCACACGCTTAGGGTGTCCAATGAGCAGTAGTTCGGTTTTATCATAATTTAATTTCAGGAAGTTTTCCGACATCCAGGATCGAATGTCGGCAAGACGAGCATTCAGTTTCTCAGTCGCTGCAGCAGATTCCGACGGGTTGAATGACAAATACAGCTGAGTATCGTCAGAGTAAAAGTGATATCCTATTCCATGGGCCTTAATCACTTTTGGTAAAGAAGCAAGAGAAGCGATCAGCTAGATCATCACAAGGATTATTTGATAAAGTGCTAGCCTGGTAGAGGTTAAGGAAATATTCGATTGCAGAAATCAGCACTTTTGGATTTTGCGTCTGTGAATCAACAATGCTTTTATAGAAGACGGACTTAACCTTTGCTGGGACAGATTGGTACGACCTACATTAGTGCTAGTATGCCTGTCGATGGAAAGTTAGACTAGATCTTCTTTGTGTTTTTTTCAAGCGTTTGCTTAGTAGATCTAGCTAGTTTAATGTCTGTTCTAAACCATAAGTCACTTGGGCGAGGATGCACAATGCACTTAGTCATAGCTTTGAACTCATCGAGTATTTTAGCTAGTGTCGTATTGTAGTGATTTACAAATTATTACAGGTCAGAATGGGCATTAAACAGTAGAGGCGAAGCAGATATTCTCGCACGGGCAGAATCGATGTCAAGGATCGTGAGGTTTCTCGATTTACTGGTTATTGTAGATGAGAAGGATGGTGCATGTTGTAGACTGAATAACATTTGCGCGTGTTCAAATAAGCAGAATTCTGAATAATCGGTTATATTAGCGTGCAGCTGAGGAGAAAATTTGGTCGGCTGTGCGACCCTTGATGTGATTAGGGCCATGCATTTTGAGCTACAAGAGGCAATGAGTCACTAAGTGCACACAATCCGGCCCTGAAGGTGATGGGAAATTGATTAAAATGAATGTTGAAATCCCACACAACAAGGAATGATAGATTTCTTCCACACAGAATTGTAATTAGATCTGACAAATCTGAGATAGAAGACTTAGTACCTTTAGAACGCTAGACCACTGCCAACAGTCGTAACTTGTTGCTGGGTGAACTCAAAACAATATATTCGAAAGACTACTTCAAGGTAACTGTTAATGGCTTGAAGTTAAGGGAAGTGCATTTAATAATAGCTACTTCACCTCCAGTTTGATTGTAAGAAAAAGAAGTCTGTCGGGATTGCGTCATTAATAGTCGGACAGCTGACAGCCTTTAGCCAAGATTTGGTTCCGGCGAGCATGTCAACACCTTTTGCCTTTGGTAAACTCACAAAACTTCACAAGACATATACAATATTCCGATATGCCTTGCAATGAAATGTCAAGCCTTTGCCAATGCATGCTCACAAACAACACACTTTAATCAGCTGTGAAGACCTGGTTCTAAAACCTTGATTTTTCTAGAGTTGAAGTGCTTTCTCTTTATTCCCCAGTTCTTGAGTTCACAGTCTTTTAGCAGATATTTAAATTACTCTAAACTTTTTTTTACAGAGTAATTACTCGATTTCACTATAACTACCTCTGGCATCCTGTTTGTGTAGGCTGCAATTGCCGAAGGGAATAATTCCATCCATGGTACTTCGCCACAAACTTCCCAAAACAGGATTCTTAGTGCTCCAGTTGTGTAGCTATGTTACGGAAAGAAATTGCAAAACTGTTTCTAAATTACAACAGTACAACCATAGCAGCTATGGAAGGCACAATCTCAGGAAATGCAAAGGTGTTAATGGCTACGGCTGTGCAAATAATTAAAATCTGTGGCGATCCCTTGCAAACTGACAGAAACTAGTAAGGTGATGTTTCTATTCGTATTGCATTTATAGTATTTGACTGTTATTTAAATAATGTAAGAAATTTCTATTCATTTTTATTTTCATTATCGGGGTAGGCGGAACTTGGAATGTAAAGCAGCGACTGATGCTTATACCACAATCTGTTGCAAGACTTCGCAATTTAACTAGAATTCAGTAATGCCATGCACCAGTTTAGACTTCGGCTGTCTAATCCTAGATTTACGGCGCACCTTAGAAATACTATAGTCAAAATTCTTGTCAGACAGTCACTGTAATTAACTGCAATTGTTTGGGCCAATACCTCTATCCACTGCAATTTACCTCAAATTGCACATGGACTGAATTCGCAAAACTCCTATTTCTAAGCATATTTCTGAGAACTGTGGTAAAAGTGAGATCTAAAAATTCAAATAATTGTATAGGTTCAATCTCGGGCAATTTTTTGTTGATTGACAGTCATAGTTAGGGTAAATATCACATCCCAGAGTGTTATATGGCAAATTTTCTGTGCGAATATATAAAATAGATATCATATTGCTGTCCGCACTAATAACCGTCCACAGTAGAAACGGCCATACTGAGTTCTCTCACTCGCATGCCCAGCATGGCAATCGACTACAGTGGTTTGGGCCAATACAGAAATCTCTAACAATCCACTACAGATGAACTGGCAATTAACTGTGAGTTTTCAAGCATAATTGCAGATATTTTACTATATCAGATAGCACACTGTAAATAAAGTGCAACCGTGTTATTTCAAGCCGCTTTGCCGGCATATTTTCGGGAAAAGCAGAGCAATCGAATGAAATGGCAGCGATTGACACGGGATCAATTGTAAATGGCATCGATCGAGATTACATATATTTAAATGGCATCGATCTAAATGCCATTCAAATTGTTATGAGACAATTCACTGCAATCTGCTGTAACATGAGCCACCATCAAACAGAAAATGCAGGCGACAGTCTCCAATTTGAGCATTCATTGTACAGTAGTCTCTGTAGTGTACTCGCACAATTTCACTGCAGTGGATACTAGTGTCGTTTTGCAATGCAGCGAAATATAATGCAATGGCCAGGGAGAATTTTTCTGTCAACTTGACTACCATTAGATTGCACTTTAGATTGGCCTAGTTCACATCTAATTGTTTTTGCAACTTCTTTTGCTCTCTGTGTAATGTGCACGCACAGCTTGTATTAGCACAGATCACTGAGGTACCCCATTTTTCAGAAGTTCCTCTAATTATCTTTGTCCATTAAAATCAATACTGTGAAGTCTCCCACCAAGATTTGGCTTGAACCCTTGCAGTACAGTGCCAGTGATTCTAGAAATAGTTTCTAGATGACTGGTCCATTTTTGGTTGGGATATGAACTTCAGGATAAGGTCACTAGTTGCCTCCTTGAATATTGATATTGAGGTGTTAATGTAATTAAGGAATATGGTAATAAGGGATGCTGCCACCTTAGGGATGGACTCCGTGATCGTTTCAACCTTTTTGAAAAATAATCTAGAGAAGCAATCTTCTAGATCATCCCAGAGAACGCTGGTTAAGGAGCTAATCTGGAAGTGGTTACGGTAATCGTTTATCGTTGACATAAGAATTTTGAATCGTGCCTCTGCGATTTAACAATGTTTTTATGTAAGCTAGACTTGGCCATTGCTACTCCTATGCTCAAAGAGCCAAATGCTCAATCGACAGGCTGATCGTCAGACCATTGTCTATCTGACATGAATCTGCTACGAAAGAGCGAACGTGAAAACCTCAAGCAGCAGGCAAAAGCAATCGCAAGCGTAAGACACTCGTGGTTAGATCTATTCGATAGCAGCCGACCTGCAGCGTTAGCACTGACTCAGAACTAGGTAGCTAACAGGAGGCACCTACTACCAGTATCTTGTGTGAAAAGACATTTTTCTGGTAAACGAGTCACACACACACACACACACACACACACACACACACACACACACACACACACACACACACACACACACACACACACACACACACACACACACACACACACACACACACACACACACACACACACACACATATATATATATATATATATATATTACACACAATATTGATGCATATATTTATGTAGTATATATGTAGAACTGAAAATATTTTGAGGATTAGCAATAGCACTTTTGTTGTACCTTAACTCGCTTTAATAGGACTTAAAATACCAGCACTCTTACTTGTCAGCGACCGGTGTAGCACTCAGTTGCTTCAGTGATCTCTCATTAAAATAGGAGCCACTAGGCTATTTTTGTTTATCTCCAATCTGTCTCTTTAATTTCAAGCATTGAAATGACTTTTAAGATCCTCTATCTGGCACACGGGTCACTTTAATTGCTTGTTACAGCCTTCTTATTTTACTCACTGGCCGGAGATGTGTAGCTTTTGTCTTTTAAAAAACCCTCCTACTGACCATCTTCCCCATTAAGAAAAAGCTATAGCACCATGCTGGCCATTGCAGCTGGTGAACTCGCAATCTCGCCCACTCATCTAGCCCTACGAGACTTTCTCAGCATCACCATCCGCCGGTCCCGATTGAATAACCTCTTGGACACTTTCTAAATATAATGACTCTTGTCGTAGTTTGAGCAGATCGTAGAAAACTCTTCGAAATAATTAGTCGTTTGATTATTAATTCCTCTTTTGTCCACTCATTTTTAAGAAAGTTGACTTTTGGCAGGAGCCGCATGAGTTCGTGCACGTGGGAAATCAGCACTGTTCACAAAGATTACGGTACGTGGCTACTATGGCTATTATTCATTAAAAAGGAATCGCTGCGAAGGCAAGTTTCAATATATTATAGCCTTAGTGCATGAGCAATCGAATGAAATTTTTGTCAGCTGCTGTCACGACATAACTAATGGTTGATATGGTTTCTTGAAACATATATAGCAGATGTCTAGTCGACATTGCTCTCCGAAGCTCCCGTTCTCTCTCTCTCTCTATCTTTCTCTCTCTCTCTCTCTCTCTCTCTCTCTCTCTCTCTCTATCTATCTATCTATCTCTCTCTCCCTCTAAATGACAGGTAACTCCATTACCGAAACGCTAAACGCTTGAGCCTTTGATGCAACGAGCCAAATAATTCTACAGGGAGGCTTGAAAACCTTACAAAAAGTTAACTCTGGGTCCTGCTCTTGGAATTTTAGGATTAATTAATGTCACATCAATCTAATTTAAGTCAATTTAAGTCAAGATTTTAGAGAAAACTAGCTGAATAACAGATCCGTAATCCACAGGTTTTAGAGCTCACCACCGGTGATTTTCGTAAATACTCTCAAACCATAATACTGTCAAGCGATCTCTGTTGTGCCTTTGCCTAGCATTTCTTTACACCCTTCAGAAACGAGATACACCGCATTAGGTTATTCATGCACTGATGGCCACTAAAGCTGAAACGAAACTTGATTGAGGCCTTAATTTGTATTCTTACTTCTTTGACACTTTTCTCGATTAACTTCACCAGCAGATGTGTCTAACTGGTTACAAAGATCCCTAGTCTGTATGATTTTACCAAACAGCTCATCGTGCTTCATTTGCAGCAAATGTAGAGTGCCTAGAAAGATATGTGAGTTATCTGAGGGTGCCATATCAAATTAAATAATGATAATATTAATATTGTTATTATTATTATTATTTCCCGACATCCATACCGACCCATGCCTTCCTACTAAAATATCTCGTACATTTCAAGTTCATTGGGTGAATTCCATTCCTCTCTAAAACAATATTTATCATGTCATTCATTGAAAAATCCATCCCTGATTATGAGAATCTGAGTTATTCATCTACTCTTTTTCTCCTGCTATACCTCTTACCAAGATTCACGCTTGGATGGTCAAGCAGTAAAATAATTACGCAATTCATTAGTTTTAGCAAGCATGTGCCGAGCGGGATTAAAAGCAAACAGTTTCACATAAAATGCTCTGCTCGGTATTTTTAATGACCTTCTTTACAGTGCTTATCAACGGAAGATGCACTAATTCGGTTCGCGCATATCTCAGCAGAATTTGACAAGATTAATAACCGGATCCTTCATGATTGCCCCTCGCCGCTCATAAGCATTGCTAGCAAACTATAAATCAGGGCTAAGTCATACGTCAAAAAGAGATGTAAGAAAGGTAGGTACACATTATTATTGGTCTATTGTTTCTTAGCGTATGGCAACATAAAGGTTCGGTCGTAAGCAATCAATTCTTTACAGAGGCACTGTGCAAAAATTAGTGGTCCCGATGTATTAAGTGCTATTCCCTCGTGCATATTCCTCAGAAGCGAAGACAATTTCCATCATTACTTACAAACTTTGTTTTTGTCACAAGAACAGTAATTAACTTTAGATAAACCATTTCTAAAGAGAAAATCTAAAGTTTCCCTGCACAATTATTCATTCTGACTAAAAATTAATTAGAACTACCATGTGTTTACTAGTTATTATAAAATATAGAATACGGCAAATGCACGTTTATTGCTTCAACTCCGCGGATACTACTCCTGCAGTGTTATTTAAGTATATTCCTTACTAATTTGAGTCCTGCTACAGCAAATGCTAAATTTTCCAACCCGGTGTCACAAGAATCAGTGTACCTGCCATTGTGTGTAACTTTCTTTGGTGTGAGTAATTAATCATCATGTCGGTACACAGCTATGAAAACCTGCCAACAATTCAGCAATGAGTATTTGTTATTTTTTAATGTAGAATTCCTACAGGCTTTTGGTAACTTAGTTCTTAGCACTACGCTTATTTTATATATAGAAAAATGAATTTATTTTCACAAATTTGTCAGAACTACTAAGAAGCAGGCCAGCAGGCGCGATAGCTTTGCTCCCAGAATGAGCGAAACGCAAAAAACTTCAGGTCAGCAGCTCGCCAGAAAGAACAGGCTGCCATACAGATGGAGGAGAATGAGAATTTGGCTGCTATGGGTACTTTGCAATCACATATTTTGTCTGTCTGGCCAGAAAAGGTAAATCCAAATTTAAATTGGTCGAAACGGTTTCGTCAAATTAAGGAAGCACAGCCATTGCACTCTCTAGCCTCTTCACAATAAGCAATGTTCGCAAAATCTTGAACGATAATTGCATGGTAATAGTTCACTCACTTAATTAAAATTTAAAGTTGCGTAGAAATGATTTTTTTCTAATTGAGCTTCCACGAATCGTTTGAGCAATACGCATTGCATCACTTTCAGCTCTTTGAGTCTGACTTTTCAGTTGGCCAGGCAAAGAACTTCTTCAGTGCCTGTCGTACAAAGAATGGCAAAAACGCTGCAACCATTGTGCTGGGAGAATGAAGAAATCCTTGATGGCCGCCCAAGTAAATCTACGTGTCCATTACGTAATCCAACGTTCAAGCACTCTTCTCCGGAATGATTGATGCGACGAACCGTCTCGGAGTTTGGATCGGGAAGGTATGACGTTGATGGTGAAGGACAAAGTGAAAAGCAAACGTCAGTTAGACTTTGGTTCCATGCTGTTTTCCACAAAATCCTCCCATAATGATCTAGTGCAGTAACTAGGCTAGCATGCTCATTGTGCCTTTGACTTATTATTGCACCGCTATTGCTTAGGGCCACGCCAAATACTTCGTCGACTCCTAGCTTCACACGCAGTGACTCGGAGCCGGCGAAGGATCTGACCACGAGAGTTCTCTCGTAGTTTTCGTCAATGCACACCATAGCAATAAGATCACCGCGGCATGCCAGATCCTCAATGTTAGCCCTATTCATGTCGAAGGTTTGAACTACTAGCCATTTGCCCATTAAATTGCTGGTCATCGGCATTAGGATAACTACTCCTCTGGTGCTGGCGAGTGCAGTAACAATGCGAGCGTTCTTAACGTCTCGCTCATTCGCTGCGTCCACGATCAGCAGGGGGTCGTCGGGAGGTGGCTTCCACGCTACTAGATGTGCTCCGCTGCTGTCCATGATTATTATTCCGTCATCGTCGCATGCAAGTGCCCAGATATCAGCAGTAAGTAGAGCTAAGTCGTGGCATCGAATCGAAAGCTTAAATTTCCGTGAGATCTCCAGCAATTCTGCCGCATGGTTTTCGGCTGATAGATATCGGATGGCTTTCGCACAGGGTATGGAGACGTTAGCTTTAGCCGACTTCCTTGCTGAAAAATAAATTATTTTTGCATTTGAGTGAATTGTCAGAAGCGTAAAACGACCCGGTTTCACCAAGGAAGCACTTTAATGATCGACTGCTCACGTGTCAGATGCTCTTTATCGTGGTAACACCAGTTTAAATGAACAGTCAGGTTCTAATGAGAACCTTTGTTAAATTTTGCTGCAAAACCTTTAATTATTAGAGTCTTTGTGGAATAACGTAGCTATTGGTATATTTAGAGTAGAATATCGTTCCTTAAAAAACCAGGAGATAAAAATTTAATTACAGGGTTAGTAGCTGTAATTTACAAGCTTAATAAAAGGATCATAAATGCCACGAAGTGTGGCGAAATTAAGTGTTGACTTAACTTTGCAGTGCCTCCCGAGAACTAAATAAATGTCTAGAAAATGCACATTAGCTGCAAAGAAAGTCATTTACTTGATACATGTACAAGCCATATTTTCGGCAGGCATTTACATGAAAGGTGCGATTCAGGTAGGCTAAGCCTACGCTGTGAATAACACTCAAGTATTTGGCATATTTAATTCGTCAAGTATGGGACGCACTGACGCCAGTCTGGGGTGGCTTGACGGCGTTTGGAGCACATTAATTGAAAGCAGGGTCATTAAAAAATAAGACGTTTATTACGTGAACAGCAAGACGGCCTAAATAAGCATTCAAAGGTTATAACGTAAAGGGCTGATCAAAAGCTCATTGGTTGTAAATTTATGATTTGATGCTGGATTAACGGTTAAATTGTAAGGGCCAGTGTGCACGTCGTGGCTGCATCTGCAGACTAGTAAATTATGTGTCATGAAATTGGTTTTAGATTACACTCACCACTATCTTCCCGTTGTAGTAGTACTATAATATTTCGCAAAGAGTACAATTTAAGCAGGCCTTCTCAAACTTACGTTTACAGGACTCAACTACTAATACATTCAAATTTAAAATTCTACAGTGTGATTTGCTTATGTTTCGCCGTTTCTTATTTGAGATACCACGCCAACAAGCATTTTATAGTCACTAGAGCCGATAAAAACTTCCACAGCGGGATCATTAGCCCGAAAAATCTTCTTTAAGTATTGAGAAAGTACCGGAAGAATGACAAGAATGATAATTACCCAATTGTCTTCATACTGGTGATAATTGCAGACTACGACATTGATAGTAAGATTCTGAGCCAGTGATAAGCAGAGGTTTAAAAGATTTAAATTGTCCGCAGCTCTAACAATAGGTCGGGTAAGTATAACTGTCAATTTGTTCAACCCCCTTGATTGATTTCAGTGCAGTTCTCAAGATTTCCGAGAGAAACTGTGAAATCACTGGCTCACATCAGGCAGTGCCAGTTTGTCGATTAAATATATTTAGGCCACAAATCTTAGCACAAATATGTAGGAATAGAGTTAACTTACGGGAAAAAAGATAGCATGCTTAAAGGCGAGCAGAACCACTTAAATTGCAGATGATACTCAAAGCATAGGACCATGATTTTCGAAGTTTTCCTCTGGGCGCTTATTCAGAATACTCTTTACTTGAGCCCATGCTAAATAGAAAAGCTTCATGAAAAGCTAATATGTCTGTAATCTCATGCAGAGCTAACACTATTTGAGCACATCAGTGGATAATGTGCCTTACATCTCACATACTATAGATCGGCATCCTCTGTTAGAGAGGAGGAGTCACACAAAATATAAGCATGGTGTGCCGGTTTATGAGGCCTTAGTATCATACAGTAGCAAGAGATTAGTCTCTCCCTAGGAATGCACTCGAATGCACCAAAGATCAAAATTACTTGATGCAGATAGAATTAAATGATATTCATGCGAAGCTCCGTGAGTGATAAGCACAGATAAGTTTGTATACAGCGGTTTCAGGAGGGAAATTGCATCAATTCCGGTAGAGAATATAGAATGTGTTTGCTCATCCTTGATACAATTGTTTGGGTAGCTCATCCAGAGGTAAGCTACAATATGACATATCAACGTCTAAAGTTTGAATGTAACTAGTACGTTATTGTGATAGCAGCGACCGAAGATGCAAATATTTGGCACTACTGCCATATGGCAAGCTCTGGCATGCCGTCATCCAACTGAAATCGTCGCCTCTAAAAATGAGCGAACTACTTAAGGGTCACTCTTTTTTAGGATTGGTAGAGGATTTAGCTCACACCCATTTGCATCTGCTCAGGAGTAGCTAATGCGTTTGCACCAAATTGCCGAAAAAACTACTGACTTTACCCAAAATGTTCCTACAATTATCAGTATTATTATAATTACTGGTGGCTTGCACGGCCGTGGTGAATTTCCAAAGTGGATTTATCAGCTCACTTAGAACTTCAACTCATTTTTCCGCTACACTTTAGCAGATAAGGACTTCACATTTGTGGTAGATGTTTCTGCTTATAAATCTGGGCACATCTCTCTGAGACATCACAGAGCCAGACTGGCAAATATTTTTGTTACGCTCGAGAGCTTTTCACAAAAAATTCAAGCGAGACTACTTCCAGTGCACATACTTTATTGAGCAGGCTCATGTGAATGAACACTTTTAGAACGAGGGGAGCAACTGATATGCTGGATGAGACCAAGCGACAAATAATGGGCACAATAAATACGCATATCAAGCAAGTAATGCTAGAGCCATCACCAGCCAGGGGAATAGTTGCTCTAAGTCGTTCAAGTAGGCTGTTTTGATCAATAGCTTTGAAGGCCGCCAGTAGGTAGATCAGAACGAGGGCTGTGACGTAAAACTTATCTGCTGGGTACGATATTCGGACTGTCCTTGGCCAGTGGTGAGGAGAGTGGTTTCACTGGAACGATACTGCCTAAAATTTGACTAAAGCTTCTCACTAAAATAATCGTCTCTCAATTTGGTCTGGAAGCGGCACAGAGGCAATCGTTCAAGAATGTTAGACAATACAAAACGATGGAGACTTCAAGAATTTCGCTCGACTTCAGAATCTGAACTAGACTTTCGTGGAGCTGTATATAAAGGTGTTTCATACGAATAAAATGAGGAAAATAAAAGTATCTAGTAAATGATGAAGATCGCGAGGTGTGGTTGAGCTAGCGTGTCCTAATGTGAAATGAACATTACGGCAGCCAATTTATACGGTTTTCAGATGATGAGCTGTCATATTTCCCTAATTAAGGATACTACTTCATCTCCGCAAATCTCGGACGATTTCTCGGGAAAGTTAAGAGGTTGTGACTCAACTTATGCAGTATACGGGGTGGAATTATGGACGCACGAGTACGTAAGTTTTGTTCAAGGAATAACGCGGAAAAGCAACAACCAACACAAACAATGCCCACAGATTCCGATCACATACACACACAAACACTTTAAATATGGAGAGTAATAATTTTGCTTGAATATTCGTTTATGGTGTGACTTATACCAAACTATAGAGAAATATGAGCTGCAGACGACAGTCTCCCTGACAAGCATGGTTGCAATTTTCTATCAGTGCTCGAGTTTGCGATCGACTCTTATCGGCCTATTGACTGCATGACCTGATGGCATCATACAACATGGCTATAGTCGCAGACGATTCAGTGCACTTACCGATGATAAGCACGGGCCGAGTAAGTAGACAGGCCGTTTGGACTGTCGCTCCTATCCGTGATCAATGCTGGCACGGACTTCCTGTCCATAGTCTCTCACACTCACCACTCGTCCTGTTCTTTGCCCCGACTACTGTTAGCGTCAATAAGCTGCTTGCTACGGTGGTAAGTTATCGCATTGAACATCTTGCATAGGAGTCAATCTTCCATCGTTTGCGTCATTTGGTAAAGTTAGCTTGAGCCTGAGCAGTTCTCTGCCGCTGCGATTGACATCATCTAATGCTCGTTAGAACCATCTGTTATCCCAGACTCAAAGATGCGCTCGCTTTCCCGTTATATATAGCAGCCAAATATATTCGTCAATGGAGTTATAGCATACATTTCCCTTTGCAGCAAATGTAAAGCGCCTAGGAAGAGATTTAGTTCTCTGAGGGCGCTTTATCAAGTGCATTATTATTATTATTATTATTAATTACATAGAATGACAAATGGCATTTACGGTCACATCGAGTAGCGTAGCATCCGAATAATAGACACTACTCTGCGGTCATTAGCATACTTTTGGTACGAGTTATTGCAATGAGCAATAGCTACTTATCCGTCATTAGTTGAATATCCTGCCGATCTGCCATTCACTCCAGCTCTCAGCCGACCCCAGATACGATGTCCTCACATACATTGAGTGCCTGTGGATTATGCTCCTCTGGTATTTGTCTATTGGGCGCGGTAAATATTCGAGAAATGATTTGGTTTTAATCGAGGAGACAACCCTAGCTGACCACTCTCGCTATGTCAGTCCACCAAAGGTCTTTGAACATTTGACCATTAATGCAAAAGCTCTCTGTGCGTGATTTTTACTGCGCGAAGTCGCTTAGCTTTTTTTGCCCTCAAAATGAGCTATTCAATATCGCCTCTCCATCTTGCCACGAATTTCACTAGTTTCAACATGCAAGGAACAAACGGCTGGTCCTTTCTTTTCTTTAGCTACGACCGCCTTTCGGTGGGCTTAGTGCTTCATTAACTCGGGCGACCGTTCCACTGCACGTTGCTTGCAGGAACAAAGCCGGCGCGTTTCTTTCTCAGCTGCTATAACTCAAAAAGCCTAGTACACTCACTGAAAGAAAAGATTAGCTGCAAAGCGACGTGGATAAAAGAAACGAACTTAAAAGATATCTATACTTCCACGCCGTACTGCAGCATTTAGTGGAGAAAAGCCTTCTGGTGAAGTTAATTAAACTAAAAAGTGCCAGAAAATTTCCTCTGTGCTGTCCTAAAGGCCATTCAATACAAAAGCCACTTTAAAGCCTGAAAATCGCTGTCAAGCTCAAGAGAATTGCATGAAAACTAAGAGTAACTAGAAGCGTACTCACCCGCCATTTTTGCTGATAGAAAATATTACTGCTCGCACAAATCTGTGCAATATATTTGAGTTGCCCACGTGACTTACTTCCATCGAATCGTTTTTGCTTACTTCCACAAAATTTTCACAGCTACCGTATAAAATCAGTCAGAGAGAATAGCAAATATTGTTGAGTGAAATAAGAATATGCAATTTGTATAGCAATAGATTAGTTTCTATTGCCAGGACTTTCAGCAGCCGTCAGCACTCATATAAATTATAAAATTAATGCCTAAATAGCTCTTTTATTAATTATATATATATATATATATATATATATATATATATATATACAGTTCTGTGTTTTTATTGGCAATTAAAAGTAGAATGTATACCTAATTTGCAGCTAAAATGTCAGTATTTCGCATGAACGGTATGCATGCATCTGTACAGAGAAGACATTTCCAAAGCAATGATGCTTCATTTTAGGAGCACATAAATAATGGATCAAATAGCTACGTTGCCAGCCGCGAAAGGGCTCGTCTGCTTCGTCTCATTAATAAAATTGCCTGAAGCCGCACAGCACTTGTACGAGACCACAGCGAGACCTATTAGCAGCTACGTCGGGTCTTCTTACGCGTTACCAATTAAGCTCAAAAGATTGGCTTGCATTCGAGACTTTCGGGAGAGAATGGTGCTGCTATCCATATAGATCGGGAGTCGTGGCCACGCCAAACAATTTTTGTTGCAAGATCGTTGACCTACTGTTGCCGAAAGCAGACTCACTCACATCCTAAACAGCAGCGCATTCCCATTCAAACGCGTTGAAACGCGTGCTTGCGAAGTGAGTCTTAAATGTGGTAGTGCCTATTCTAGAGATTATTAATTGGTGCCGAATTACGTAAGCTTTTCGAAACAGGGAATTAATAATCTAGGTTTTAAACCTTGAATTGTACATCTGGAGTAAACTGGTCTTTTTTTGAGCTAAGGCGTTTCAATGTTATGTGAATGTATCGGCACTTTTAACTGCTGCTATTCTCAGCTACCATTTACGCTCCAGGTGTACTGACGCGGGATCTTCTAGCCGTACTACGAGGTGCAAGCTCCAAAAGTATCGGTCTCGTAGCGTCTATAAAGGCTATCAACAGTGACAGCCGTGATTGTGGCATAGGACTGCGGTTATACAGTCGCCTTCATGACGGCATTAACTAGAGTTTGATTTTTTCGGGGCAATTTTTCTCAGCTGCTAAGGAGTGGATTAGGTCGCCGTACGTATACTGTCAGTCCCGATTGGCAGCTTATGACGAATCTCAAGGCAACAAGGTGACTGCGATTCATCCGCTCTCGCACTCCGCGCTCGCTCGCTTGCACTAAGAGAGGTAAAATCGCCACACATTTCATTCGATGACGAATTGTACTTGTTTTAACGGCATAGAAAAAGGAAAGATTACGGTAGCTCAAGATCATGTAAAGTGTACGTTCAATTTTCACTAGGCTCTACTCTTACTTCTTATTCTTATCGCTTCTTATTTTTATTGCTTCCTATTCTTATCAATTGTTACTCATATCTTCTTGTATAACAAGACCCGTAGCCAGATCGTCCGCCATCCCTTTCTCTAAGCTAACTAGCAAATTTTGCTGCGATAAAGAAGCTTTTACCTCTGAAATTTGTGTGCCGCGATGGCACACTAGTTAAGGTGGTTGCTTTTCACTACATCGGTCCCGAGGTCGAGGGTTGGAATCCTGCGGGGAGCGATCCTTTGTTGCCGCTGCAAGCAGTGGTGGTAGCCGGTAAGGCTCTTTTGTCGCTATACAAAATAGGCTTCAGAATCAGCTAGGATTTCTTTCGGAGTTGAGCCTACGAGAGCCGAGAGCATATGTCTCAGTGAGTCTCATGCTAACCAACCATTTTGAAACAATGCCTGCACTAATATTGCAACTGCTTTGTAATGGCAGCTGACACATTACGTCACGCGCCATAAAAGAGAGCATGTGACAGGTTCCAGTCCTTAGAGTTACGTGAGAAATATTGGAAGAGCATCTCGAAGCGCTGCTTCACGAAACTTCATTCATATCCGCAGCAATGTCGACGGTACTAGAGCCATGCGGCAATAAAGCACTCCAATGCATTCACTTACCAAGTACGCTTAATGAAAAGGACCTGTTGAATGCATTGCACCAACAGGTGCAAGTATGCGGCACTAGAGCGCTTGAGCCATAGAGCACAGATTCGATTCTTACGGTAAAGCGAAAAGTTCAACCGAATAGCAATTACTTGTGACAAGCTTTGCATCGGCTCAAAGCCTTATGCTACAACGTATCTGGTTCCTAATTACTGTAATTCGGGAACCGAAAATAGCCTTTACGTGGATCATAATTCAACTGATTTCTCGTGCAGACATTAGCTAATAGAAAGTAATAATTAGCAATAGTGTTTAGTAAAGAGCTTAACAGTAACAGTAAGACCGATGTTTATCGCCCAAAACCAAAAGACAGTAAACAGCTGTTTTTTCTAAATACTCTACGGCTTCTAACGAAAAGTTTGCCAAACAAAAATTACAACTGAAGCTCCAAAGCTCATCATGGATATGACATTTGTTACGCGAAACAAATTTTTATAAATTATTTTGAATGCGTTAGTGATTTTTTATGAGAATTTTGTCACGTTGACCAAAATACTCAAATAAAAGAGCAATTAAAATAATTAACTATGATAATTCAAAATAATCCTGTGACATCAGCAAATATTGACGTTTTCTTTCTGCCATGTCTCCGGTTCGGGAATTCACCGCAAAATGAAATAATCTAATCACAGAAGAGCTACAATCTCAATGCAGACGGTGCTATACAAGCTTAAATGCCCTGAGAACTCAACGACAACGTTGAAGAATAGTGTGAATTTGCATGGAATTGATGTTAACAAACCTGCTCTAGGGTGTATATCCGAGGAAAAGATTGTGAACACAAGAGCACAAAAAGGGTTGCCGATTTCCTGGGGAGGGGGGGAATTTGAAGGACACTGTCACCAATTTGGCTATTGATGGAATATCGATTAGAGCTACCACATGAAACAAGTAATTACGGTAATCAATCCAACGGGACGCATTCAAATTTCCATCGAACTCAAGCGATGTGGTGAAACTAGTGCCCTGTGATTACGAATTATGATTACGAAGAAAAAAGGAACGGAAACGATTGCCGACTTCAAGGGAAAACTCCAGAGAGGATCAAGTTTAGACCGACTGTTGATGAATACACAACCGTTAGGGGTCATCGATTCTTCGGAGTCAACATTCATGATAGCGGTGACAAAACAAAAGTCAAGACGGGTCTTTTCGCACATTTGATTCGTGCACTGCTCTTGATATCGTCGAATCAATGAAACAGCATCTACCCGTGTTTTGAATAAAAATACAGAGGAATTTGGTGGGATCTACTCAGAACTACGCTGCAGTAAATAAGATATGCATTAGCCAAGTTGGATTTTATCGAACTGCTCCGATTAAACCTTGGTTTGCACATTGAGTTGTGTGACACGTTGTACAAGGAGAGTACTGAAATCGAAGATTTAAACCTGAATTGTGATAATATTGATTAAATGGACAATTTTGAAGCAGGTACGGACTTACAAGTGATCAGCGATTATACATTAAAAGGAGACGTTGATTACCACTGTCTACTCACGTTGTCATGAAAGCTTGTCAACTTCTTCAAAAAATTAATTATTTGAAATGTCTTTAAATCCAAGGTTAAAGCTGAGTTTGGACGCGAGATTGAGCTGCATCTTGACGTGAAAACGCTCTGGAACTCCATCCCGACAATAATAGAGCAGCTAGTAAAGACAGAAGGTGTAATCCGAGAGACAACAACCGAATTCAAGGCGCTATTAATGATTGAGACATTGGATTTTGATGCTCTCAATACTCTTCTGAAGGCAATGGAATCCGTGAAACTCGCAGTGGAGAGTCTAAAATTCGACGTTAGAGAGTGGTCTAACAATTTTATGATTCGTTTTCAAAAATCTCTCTAGCCTGAGTGATGACATAAGTATCAAGCACATGGAAAATTTGAAGTGTCGAGTTGAAGTGCGGTTGAATAATAATGCCATGAACCCTAGTGGAATATCCAAGATTGATCTTTAGCCTCATCAAACGCAGACCTAAATCTTTCCGAAAACTTAGCCTCTCATCTATTTGGAATCAATGATGTAGAATTTTTCATCGAACAGTCATCAAATGATGCTGTAAGTGTACGCTTGTCTCTTCAAGATGAATTTAATTCGGTGCTTCAAAACGATGAATCGTCGATACATTCGGAGGGCAAGACGGTTTCAAATGGCTCAAGTCTAAGTTTACTATTTGTTATGATCAATGGAATTAAGTCGCTGCCTAAAGTGATCGTACATCTCTTTCATGACAACAGCATGAGATTCTGGAATAGATGGAAGACGGTTTCCATAGTGCAAAAGTTCAGCCTTAAGGGTCTCATTCGAAGAGTCCACAAATTGTCTCCATTCTTGTGGATCATGAGTCATTTATAAGGTGTTTATGAGGACTCCGATTCCAGACTAGAATACGAGATTGAGTTTCTTTGTGGAGAAAGACTACATGTGTTGGTGGTACTTTTTATATACAGTAATTGCGACATCTTAAAAAATTCCATCGTCATAGTCTGTATCTAAGCAACTTTGTCTTTTTCTTGGATAAGCTAAAATCACGAACCAGTTCATTTAGTTATTCCTGTGCTATTCTGAGTGGGGTTGATGATGTCCTACAATGGAAATCAGATTCTCTGAATGCTGACGTACCAAGAGAAGAACAGGGCGGCTCACCATTATCTTCATCAGATGAATCAAGAGAAAGTTCTGCTCGAGGTTCTGACTTGAGTTTTTGACTTCTTTTGCTTAGCTATTCTGCCGAAAAGAGGGGGAACCAAGCAGGATTAGGTGTCATTTATGTGGTTGCTTGGCTCTCTTCACACCACGAGGACTGCAAACGGCATTGATGGTCTTTTACCATTCAACCACTGTGAAAGCTGTGCGGTATATGTAGCCCAGCATATATGCTGGTGGGGGCCCAAGGCTGGTTTCGGTCACCAACCTTGCATATGAAGTAAAGATGACATGCCTTCTTCATTCGAGAAGTTATACATTTCTTCTGTTTGACAAATTTAATTTCCCTACAGGTATAGCAAACATTGTCCACAGTATTAATGCACTTTCGATGCATCACTGTTCTGTATTGTACATCGATGGATAACTAAATGGCAGTTTCGTGTATCAGTAACTTCAAATTTCTCGCACAAAGAGGTCTGAAATATTTATTGTAAATGTGCTGGCCTACCGGCATGTGCAATCAGGTACTTACAGCTGGTGCAAAACTCGGCTGCTAGACTTGTCTGCCGTGAGCGTCGCAGTTGCCACATTACTCCACTTCTCGCCGACCTGCACTGGCTACCAGTCAAGCAACGCACTGACTTTAAGGTTTTGTCGCTCACTTTTAGGTCACTTCATTCTTTGGCTCCAGCCTATTCTCAAATCTACTCCCCCCCCCCCTCCCCCCCCCCCCCCCCGCAGGCAAAGCATCGTACCACTCGTTTTTCGGAATTTAACTGCTTAGGAATATCTCTTACACACCTTGAATCCTTTGGAGACCATGTATTTAGTTTCTATGCTCCCAAAGCCTGGGCCTTATTCCCGACTTGCGTCACAACATCCCCTGACTTGTCAAAATTTAAAACAACTTGAAAACCCACCAATTTAGAACAGCACTCAGTGGGTCCCTGCGATTCGTTCTTTATGTGCTTATGGGTGCTGACACTTTGCATGCTGCCACTAACCACACTTGCATGCTGACCGTGTGCATTTCACCCTTAACTATGTTATTCATGTTGCTTATCAAGCATGGTACCACTCACCATTCGATCGTGCTTTCCTTTGCAGCTAATGTAAGGCACATAGAAAGAGATCGTTTTCTCTGAGGGCGCTTTATCAAGTGTATTATTACTATTCTTATAAATGTTCCACCTTTCCTACTGTGCTTTATGCCGTCAGTGAGCTGCAGCAGCAGCTCCCGAGCAGTAGTATTGCATTGCAATAGAAAATTATGCAATCAACTTTAAATGCAATGGCCATGACTGTATTATGCAATGCACTGCAATATAATAAGGTTGGGTGCAAATTTGCGCGGCGTGTTGCAATAATTTTTTCCTATTTTATTAAAAATAATTAATTGCATAGTTATGTTTAAAATAACTATTTTAACACGGTGCATGGACTTTTTCCTTCATCTCTTACATCAGTCTAGGCTTGTCTTGAACGTTTTTGCTGTCCTCATTGATAGATTTACACGGTGAAGCATAGAAAATGAACTATGCAAAATATCTCAAAAACGAGAGCCGATAGAAAAATGTATGGTCATATTGGTGTTCAACACACCACGATACTAAAGATTAGGGTCTTCTTAAGTCGGTAATTGTTTCAATTTTGACCGGTGTAACCAATCAATCTTACCACGCAGACGCGGTTAAATTAAACCAGCAAGACTGTTTTCGGTCGAGTGAGTTTGAGTGCCGTGTTGACGTCAGGTCGTTACCACTTGTAGGCTCTCGCCTACGTGGCGGCGCAGCTAAGAGACCGGTGCATGACGAAGTCTCAACACTCACGTTAATGACGGTGATTCGAATACTCAGCGGCGATGCAGGGTGGGCAAGCGTACATGCTGGTGGTCGCAGCAGTCGGGTCTGGACTGCTCAGGAGCACGAGGTGTGAAGAGCTAGAGAGAGACCGAGGGAGAGAGAAAGAGAGAGAGAGAGACCGAGGGAGAGAGAAAGAGAGAGAGAGAGAGAGAGAGAGAGAGAGAGAGAGAGAGAGAGAGAGAGAGACAGACAGACAGACAGACAGACAGACAGACAGACAAGAGAGAGAGAGAGAGAGAGAGAGAGAGAGAGAGGGAGAGAGAGAGAGAGGGAAGATTTCCTTCTCACGGGTCGGTAGACGTACAGTGAGGGTCAAAAGTGGGGCAATGAGGTAGTCACATGCCGGGGTCTAGCTCACCGATGGCACGGCACGAGAGTCGTGAGGGGCGTCACGCCAAAAAAAACACGGCTATAGCCGACGACTACGATAAAGCTTGTATTTGAATTACATTTACATTACAATGAAAACTAAATTATTAAAACATGCACCTGCTGCTTAGATTCGTGGGGCCACTGGCCTTAGTGTCATAGTGCCTACCCATAAATACTGGCCTGGCCCAAGGCTAAGGCTAGGAGTGCAAATGCAGCTCACTACTAATCTGATGGATTTGTAAGGGGCTAATTATCGAATAGCTGTCTGTGATGCATATGCCATGTAAATAAGCCACACAGGGTGCACAAGAAAAACAGCGATCTAATGAGATTAGTATGTCTGACATCCGTTCTGAGGAACTAGGCACGCTTAGGTACTTCGATCTTACATTCGAACGCCTTAATTAGGTCCAGTAAATGATGACATACAGGTGGTCGAGAAATTAGATCTAAAGGTTCAATACCTGCTGCTGGAAGCATGAATCGAATAAATTAGTTACATCTAGTGTAGCACCAACCTAGGAGCAGTCATCATGCAATGCAATCTCTGTCTGTAGCTTCACAAAGCCATGCTGTGGAAGGGTAGAGGATGCGAATAGAGTTCAGCAGAGCGAATGCTTAGGATTGCATAGCCCATGCAAAATACTAACTGATTCAGCAGCCTCTTTTGTGTAGCGGCAGAAGAGCCCTAAAGGCTATCACCACTGCTTGCATTTGCAACAAAGGATCGCCCAACGCAGGATTCGAGCCCACGAAGGCCTCTGAACCTCGGTCGTAAGGAGTAACTCCTATACGATTAGGTGGTCAAAAGTCTCAAAAAATCACTTCCTTCGTCCTGCCGAATCCATTCAACCAATAAACATGGGAGCACAATTTCCTTATTTTTTTACTAAGGGAACACTGCCTACTGCCAGGTATTTAAAACAATGTACAGTTTAGGATGTACCTCTTATAAATACCTTATGTTAAACGACTTGAAAGACCTTTCTGTAAATTCAAAGAAAAAAGCCCAGCGTTTCTGTGCTAATGAGTTTCTGGTTGAATATCTAGCGAGAGACACTAAGTCTCGCTGCGATCTGCTACTGACACATTTGCTTGCTGTTTACTTAGTTAGCTGCAATAGATAGAGAAACCGAGTCTTCTAAAGCCCCCGTGTCTTCTGAATGCAATACACAGACTTCTATTTATTCTATTAAAGCGACCAACTCGATTAATGGCTTTGCTCTTCAGGTTTCAGACATTGGAGCTGACTCCCATAATTAAAGTGCAGCAACGATAGTTTTCCCTTTTTGGGAATGCTGGCACTAGCTCTCTGCTTGTCCTTAGCGGCAACAGTTCTGCTAAGTAACACCTTTAGTGACTGCCTCCTTGATTTAGTTTGCCTCTCCCCCTGACCAGAAGCATAGCAAGAGGTGGGCGAAGGGGCAAATGTCCAGGGGCACCAAGGCCAATAGGGCACCAAAAGCTTAATGGATGGTGCATACTTTTTGCAAACTTTTTCGTATGAAAATGCCAGTCTTGATTTCAAGGAGGCCATTGTGATGTAATGTAATGATAATAATAGTAATATAGCACTTCATAAAGCACCCTCAGAGAACTCAATCTCTCTCTCTAGGCTCTTTACATTTGCTGCCAATGGAAATGCAATTGAATCGTGAGTAATATCATGCTTGATAAACAAACAAAATGAATAACATGGTTAGGGGTGACATGCACAGGATCAGCATGCAAGTGTAGTTAGTGGCAGCATGCACAGTGTCAGCATGCATAAGCACATCAAAGACGAATCACAGGGACCCACTAAATGCTGTCCTAAATAGGTGTGTTTTAAGTTCTTTTGAAATGTGGTCAGGCCAGGAGATGTTCTGACGCAAGTCAAAAGGGAGTTCCAGGCTTTGGGAGCATACGAACTAAATGCACGGTCTCCCAAGGATTTGAGGTTTGTATGATGTATTTGTAGACTGTTGGATTCCATAAAGCTGGTGGTACAATGCTAGGCCTCATGGGGGAGTATATCTGAGAGATAGGCTGGAGCCAAATAATGAAGTGACCAAAAAGTGGGCGACAAAACCTTGAAGTCAATTCGTTGCTTGACTGGTAGCCAGTGCAGGTCGGTGAGAAGTGGTATTATGTGGCAACTGCGACGCTAATGACAGACAAGCCTAGCTTTGGAGTTTTGCACCAACTGCAATCGCCTGATCGCACATGCTGGTAGGCCAGAAAACAGTGAGTTACAGAAGTCGAGACTGGATGTCGCGAATGCATGGACCAACTTAGACGTGCTATCCTTATCTAAACAAGCCCGAATTTTAGCAATGTTATGAAGCTGAAAATAGGCAGATTTGACTGTGGAGCTGACATGGTCGTCTAACGAGAGGTCGCTTTGGAACACGCACCTAGATTTCGAGGTAATTCAACAGAAGATATGCTGGCAGAGCCAATTATGAGTGATGGCCTTTCCAATTTGTGAATCACAATGGGTTTTCCCATAACTAGTAAATTAGTTTTACCATCGTTTAGTTTTAAAACATTTGCTGCCATCCGTGTACGGATGTCATCAAGACATGCAGCAAGTCTGTTGAGTGAATTTGAGGTGCTCGAAGGCTGGGAGGGATCAAAGCAAAGGTACAACTGAGTGTCATCCACATAGAAGTAAAAGCCTAGATTGTGCTTGGCAATCACATAAGCAAGAGTGAGAGTATAAACCGTGAAAAGAACCGGACCTAGCACGGAGCCCTGTGATACCCCATATTTCAGAGGTACCTCAGATGATCTTTGTCCATTCACAACAATACTCTGGAGTCTCCCATTGAGATGGGACGTGAACCATTGCAGAGCAGTGCCAGTGATGCCCAGGCGAGATGAGAGGCGCTCTAGAAGAACTTTGTGATCGATGGTATCAAAAGCTGCCGAAAGATCGAGCAAAACAAGCAGAGACACTCTACCCATGTCTGCATTCCTAAGTAGGTCGTTGTATACCCGAAGCAATGCTGACTCTGTGGAGTGATTAGCTCTAAAGCCAGACTGGAACTTATTAGCAAGGCGTGAGGGTTCGATATATGAGTTCAGCTGGTCTGCCACGACCGGTTCCAGTGTCTTTGATAGGAATGATAGAAGGGAGACTGGGTGGTAGTTGCTTAAGTTCTCTTGGTCTAGTGTTGCTTTCTTGAGAAGTGGCCTGACTACAGTTTTTTGAAAGGTGCTGGGACATGACCTGAGGCTAATGACATATTAATGATGTCCGTTATGCATGGCAGCAGCAGATCAATGCAACGTAGGAGCAGGACAGTGGGAATAGGGTCCAGAGGACTTGTTGTCTTCTTTGATTGGGATACGAACTTCAGGACTAGATCACTAGTGACCTGCTTAAATGTAGACATCTAAGGTGCAGCCAGGAATCGGGGAGCAGCATTCTAGTGGGGATGTTGTCGTCGCAGGGTTGGATTACCTGATCTTGTCTATCATCTGTACAAAGAATCGAGAGAAACGATCGGCTAGATCATCACAGGGATCATCAGGTAAGGAGCTAATCTGGGAGCGGTTGAGGAGATGGTTTTTTTTCGACATCAGCATTTTTGGATTGTGCGTCTGTGATTCAACAATGTTTCTAAGGAAGCTAGACTTGGCCTTTGCTAGGATCGATTGGTACGACCTACAGTAGTCTTCATATGCCTGTCGATGGGCAGTCAGTGTGTGTGTGTAATGTATCTCCCTCTGTAGCTACCACAAAGCCACTAAGACTACGGTGTTGTTACGCGGGAGAGTTTTGTATAGCTCACTCACAGCCTAAGAGGCTTTCAGTTCACGTTCGGTAGCAAACAGTCTTCATCTCATGCAACAAAGAGAAAGTGGGAAGCATAGCAGAGTCAGGAGAGCAGTTGAGGTAGTGAGTAGCATGCAAATCGCTGCTCAGGACCACTGACAAGGATAAACCACAGTCGGATCCGAGGACAGCTCATTAATAGTCACAGTGAGATAGCAGCAAATACCCGAAAGTATCGAGGAGACATCAGGTAAAGGTCCAGACCTTGCTTGGAGGGGCCCGAGGTCTAGAGCGGGAAAACTTGTTTCAATGGAATCGACTATTGCTGGCTGAGATAGTTTAACCATGTTTCCAGACTAACACCAATGTGTAGCTTGAGGCTCTGGCAGCACAAACGTGACGACACGGAAACGCCGAGGGGGCTTCAACTACCTTGTATTCGGCAGATGATGGAAGCTCAACAAGCACACCACCGTTAACCCCTCCGTGAGCGTTTCAGCTGCTCTTCCCGGCCACTTGCCCAAGCCTGCTTGTCACAGATCGGCTGCATCACATCACCGGCAAGCTCAGTATGCTACGCCATGTCGATGGTGAGCCAGCGTGCCGTGGCAGAGCGCCGATACACTAAACACAATTTTTTTTACACACTATGAGACCACACAAGCTGGGCACAATTAACTGGCTGTGCTACAACAACGCAGCAGTCATGTCTGGCCACTTGTCAGGTGTCTGTAAGAGAATACTATCCAGAAATGAGGAGGCAATTTAGTAAACTGTGAGAACCACTGCTTACATCTGGCGGAAGTTCAAGCTGAAGGTCAAGATGCATTGCCATCGCCTTTTTAGGAACGATAGAGAGCACCTCCTTATTTTTTTCAAGACCATCTCTGATGTGATCTGAACTAAAGGCAGCCTTAGCCACCCCTGTCAAACTTGACTCTGCCACAAGGTGGAGGGCAAGAGTGGAGGCTGTGAAAGCTATCAATGATAGACCGAACAGCATTGCAAGTCTTTTGAAGCAACTTTCTGAGGACACACGTGAAACACTGAAATAAGAAATGAAGCTATAAGTATTGTGCATTGCATTATGAATGTTAGGTTTTTGGCTATGTTACCGTTTTGGTACAGCATCTTAATGAAAGATGGATCACAATAAGAAAAGACTGGTGGATTAAAGATGATCTCCAAACTCGCCTCTTGTGACCTCCATTATTTTGAGACTAGGTTGTCAAGACTTCGATAAGACCTGAGCAAGAATCACTGCTAGATCCCAAACGGAGATGTATTTCAGCAAATGTAAAGTGCCAAGAAAGAGATTGAGTTCTACAAGGACGCCATATGTACGTATTATTTTTATTTTTATTATTTGCTTGGGGTTGCAATTGAATGAAGAATCCGCCGAAGGACAAAGATGCCTAAAGGACTCTCTTAAGATATTGGTCTTAAGGCAGAGAAAATTTCAAGGATACTGAAGGAGAGCATAGAAAATCTAGGAAAGTAAAGGACCACTAGATATTCCCGCTTCCTAGATCTTGATGCCAAATTTGAATTTTTGCTGGAAGTTAAAAATCTTGCCAAACACTTTGACTGGACCAAGCTCTGCAGGCAATGTCAAGATCTCGGAGACTCCTACTGTTCAGGCGTAGATGGAACAGAGCTGTGCAATGCAATATGTGAAGTTAAGCACTTTTCGCGACACGTCACGACTCGGCAGTAAATACACCAGTAGAATTTGTATCTTTAATTGTCTGTTATGGAAAAGAGATGCTCCCCAATTTGAGAATTGCCTGTAACTTCTTATCACCCTAGCTGTATCGGTTGCCAGTTCTTTACGTTACATTACACAACGCTCCTTTAGTGAGCTGGAAATAATCCTGTCTTATCTGCTAGCATCAATGGGGAAAGATTGACTCTGATTTGGCCTCGATAGGGATAGAGAAAGAAACACTGGAAAGTAATGACTTTCAAAATGTAATAGATCAGAATGCCACGTTCGAGACCAGAAAATTCAATATAGTTAAAGCTGCAATAGCTGCCTTTTACCTGTACTGAAGTTTATAAAAAAATTCTTGACTCGAAGCTCTCTAGCTTGTTTTTGGCATTTCTTTAGCGGTGGTGCTATTCTGCAGCAATTTTCAACGAGGGGACGGGGGGGGGGGGAGGAGCATTTTTAGTGTTGTGTCCCCGGGCGCCTAAGGGTCTCGCTACGCGTCTGCCCCTGCCTCCCGAGTTCAGAGAAAGTGCTTCTTTCTCATTGCCACCCATACGGCATGTAGTTTGTAGTCGCCAACATGGCGATTTTAAAAGTAGCCTTTTGCCAGAAAATGTCAGATCACACGCAGCAGACATTGGCAACTTCTAAGCACACGGCTGTCAAGAGTGAGCGAATAATTCACAATGACTAGATGACATATTTGACAAGATGCCGCAAGTAGCGTTTTATCTCACAGCGACGCTACCCTGTCAAGATTTTCAAGTCGTAACGTTGCCGATGACGGCGTTTATTCTCTGCAGTCGGCTGAGAGGTGGCAGTCGCTCGCTTGAGTACGCCAGAATTCCCAATGCATCTCAAGTGATGACCCAAGCAATGACGCAATGTCCATCAACATCTTATTAGTTCGGTCGAGCAACGGAAACACGGGGTGGGACTTCCGATTTAGAATTCCGACGCAAATATCGGCGTAAATTTCCACGGTGCCTGTCTTTTTTCACATTTGAGACTGAGCCTATTCTCGATCCATCACTGCCCATCCCGGGTCATGGATTCGAGCCCTGCAGTAGAAAACCCTTAATTCCACACAATGCAAGCTTCGTATACACCGTACCTGCAGCTGCCAAGGCTTGCATGCCGCAGTAAGGCGCTTTTTCTCTTCACGACCGTCGGTCGTAGGATCGAGTCGTGCAGTGGGTGATCCCTTATTGTCCAGTGAAAGCGGTGGCGACGGCCATTAAGGCCTTTCTGGCGCTATTTACATGAAAGTGTTATCGCAGCTATCTTTCGTATAAATGACGTTATTCGAGCATCTGGCATATGCTCATTCTTAGTTTGGCGAGTCAAGGGCTAATGAGCACCAACCGGGCCCTGAAGGACCCTTGGATATGAGGCGCCATCTATGAAATTCTCCAGCGCAGCGCCTGCTGACTCGCCGCAGCTTCGTCGAGCATTATACGGCAATAAATACTAGAGTATGCAACCCGCTCACAAGGCGTATAATCTCTAAGCACTTCTCGTGGCTCTGCTATCACTCGCATAGCCCTCACATTCACTATCGCATTCCTAGAATACGTGATGGCGGCGGTCGGTCGGACAGCCATGCATTTTTACGACGACTACCTCGCCGCACTGCGGCAATGCGCTCTAGAGGTAACGCCAGTGGCTGCTGGCCGAATCTATCCGAAGGGCCCTGACGGCCCTCAGCGCAGCCCGTCTATGGCAGAATGTAAGAGACAAGCAAGCCATTTCAGAATAAGCGAGCAAGGACATTTTTGGTCAATTTAACTGCAAAATAGCTTCGCCGCCTTGCTTCCCACAGGTGGGAGCCACATCGCAGCGGCCATATCTTCTGGCTTGAGTGTACTGTAGCCGGATGTGCCCGTATCCAACAGAGTTCATGCATACTAGGTCGGCTGTTGTGATCGCTGTCGTGGGTGGTTACTAAACCGTCGAGGCTACATCTAGGTACTGGTCTCCCTCCGCTTGCGGCTATGTATTACTGCAGTTGGCTATTATATGCCAAATGAACAGTCAATACCATGTGGTAACCGGCACCGAACTGAAACAGCCGCAGGCCTCAGCAATCGGAGACGAAAAGAGAATGTCGCCCGACAGTCAAGTGAGAAAGTGGAAGGTGTTCCCGGGCAGGAACAAGTTTTGCTGCGATGGCAGAATTATGATGTCTGACCAGCCTGGAATATTCTACTTGACGTGCTTCCTAATCGTCGCGACGAGTATACTGTTTTTCGCTGTCGAGTAAGTCAGCCTACTCAAAGCCTATCGCGGCCTAAACTCGGCCGCGGTCGAGCTCGTTGTATTCAGTCCGTCGTACTGCATGCCGTCTCACGCACCTTCGCATACAAATGCTCTTCGTTTCCTTCACGCTTGCAGCGTTGTGATGCTCGACCCTTTATGAGCTTGTGCATTTTCGCCGGCTAACCTAAGCCGGTCAGCAGCAGCACCGGAGCCTGCTAAAGGAAGTTGCGTTTGGAGCAGTACCGGCTAACATGACCCTCTCTTTGGAGGCTTGGCCGTGTGGGGCTCACGACGGGATGGTTATGCAATTGCGACCGGTCGTACCCTTCCCCCGATTGCTTGGGCTCCCGATGTCAACAAGCCAGCTTAGTTCCAAGCTTTGCTGAATGAGCTGCTGCTTTAGCTGCAGCACGTGCATCACTATGCCCAGCCAAAGCCCAAAGAAAAATTCCAATTTAGCTTGGATACATTTTGCTTTATAAGTCATCAAACGTCCTGGAGCTTTATTTTCCATAAACGTGGACATGCAGAGCTAAAAAGTATCCAGCCGAAATCAGAAATTTGTTTGCGTTGGTTAAAACAAGCACAGCTGGACTCGCATTTCAAATTTCACTCCGATACGTGTAGTATTAGCCGGTTTATTGATTTACCTGGCGCAGACCTACAGTGTAAATGAAGTTGTACAAAGGTCACAAACGTGTACCTCAATGAGCATCGCACATGTATCTCGATCTATCAATGTTCGACTAGTTGAGATACGACTCACATACGATGCACAGATCGGTAAATTTGTTATTTGTGAACATGTTGTTTTCGGTTTATATCTGGGTTAGTCGTGGTTTGCATGATCATTTGTTTCCTGCTGAAGTCGTCAGAACTTACAACCCCAGCTCTAACTTATTTGTCTTTCGAAAGGTTCCATACACACATATTTGATTGTCGGACATAGTTTATAAGTACTTTCTCGACATTCCCCGTAGTTTTTAGGAAACCTAGAAGCCTGGGCGGTGTGCTGTTTTCAAGAATGCTTGTTTAGTGCTGTGGAAGATTTCATTTTATATAGAGTATCCTTCTGTACCACTATAACCCGTGTCTATTGTCTGTGTGCATGGCTGAATATGCAATCAATGGCAGTCGCATCTTCAAACCTATGGCATTCACACACAAGCGCATACACCTGCATCAGGCCGACGCATCACACGCGTACACACATTACACACAAATACGCACGCACACATTACACACACACACCCACACACACACACATGCTCACACACATACATTACACACACACACATACATTACGCACACATGCGCGAGCACACATATGCACACATACATGCACACGCACACACATTACACACACCCCTCTCACACATTCGTATCTGCACCTACGTGCACATGTTCACCAGCCCACGTTGATTTACATTGTACGGTCGTTACATGCACATGCACAAGTTTCGTATTCACTTGCAAATCGGCTGTCCAGAGGTATGTGTATGTATATGCGAGGATGTGCGCGTATGTGTAAGCATGGGTGCCTGTGTATGTTCCCAGGCAGGTGCTGCTCTTAACGTCTGGGCCTTTGTGAGATAATATTTTGTATGCAAGTCCACATGCTATGCTCTTGGTAATATGCTTTCCAAATAGTCATTTCCACTCTGTTTAGCCACTCTATTTATGATTGGGAGCACTCATGTTTCGTGTGGCTTAAGGCAGCCACTGCCTGTCAAGTAGCTGAGGGCCTGCACCAAACAGCATAAAGCACTGCACGGCATGTAAGTGCAGCAAGCACTGGTCCTGAGCTGGTCACCAGAGTTGGTCGTCACAAAGCTGGTTTTGCCCACACCAGCAGTCTGATGCCTGTCTACCTTGGGCGATCAATGGGGATTTACAAGCCTGTCGATTTCTTTGCAAACTTATAAGCCGTGTAGTCGTTAGTAAGCCAGCGGCCAGATTGCAGGGAGATGTTGGAGCCTACAGCTCACCAGTCTGTTTTCTTCCTCTGAGCATGCAAGCTCCTGGAGCCTCACACAGGGCAGACTAGGGAGCACTGTGCAAGCCCCATGGCTTGTCGACATCCTGGCTGCCTGTGACACAATTCTTTTTTTTTCTAATTTGGCCATACCAAGTCATGCTCACCAGACCTGATTAATCAGAGCTTGCTGACACACTGAGGCTAGCAAAATTCAGATTGTCCATCCTTTTTCTAATGAGTTTAATTTCCATGAAGCTAATAGTGTTATCATATTTGATCCTCACCCCCTAGTGTTATCTTACTCGTGAAGTAACTAGGCTATCTGGGTTTAAATCGAGCTGGTTTGGTCCAGTGGTTAAGGTACTCACCCCAACCAAGGTCTGGCTGAGGTTGTGGGCTCGAGCCCCATGGCATATGTGAAGCACCTGAATAGAGATTAGGTTATCTTGGAGCTCTGTAGCATGAATTATATAATTATTATATAGCTAATAGCTAATCTATGCTTTTATAGCTACTAGCCTATCTAGGCTTGCGATGCTACTGGCATTTATTTTGTTTGTTGTGAGGTGTCGTCGATATTTTGCTGTGAAGCAGACTTCGAGCCGAAAATTAATGCTAGCAATACCCATCCCAGCTTTCTCTCTCTCTCTCTCTCTCTCCCTCTTTCTCTCTTGCTTCCCCCCTGTCACACTATATCCCAATCAGATCGTGTTATTCACTACTTACTGACCTAGCCAACTAAACTGGACTGAGCAGCTTGAAGAGTTTGGTTTATAGCTTCCTGCCTATCCAGTCTCTGCTTTCTCCATTGTAACCAATGGTCGAAGTGGTTGACTATTGCTGTATATCAGGAGGATGTGGCTCGGAGCAGCTTTGAACAGTCCTGTTCCATCGTTCCTCCTCGAAATGCAAATAATCCTACAGGTGCTTTTTGGGATTTCATCTGAGGGCACAGGGATCAATATAGAACCTGGTTGATAGCCGACCTTGCTGTGTGGCTCGGAATTTGAGTTGTGGTGTGGCCACACCAAAGATGCTCTGATTGCATCCACGAGATGTTGGCTGTGCAAAACTCGGTGCCCTTTGTGGGGCTTTTTCGTGGTCCAGCTTTTGAGTTGCCTAACCCGAGCCGATCCTTCCTTGCTTACCGTGGCCAAAGAATAGGATTGCCTCAAGTGAACTAAATGCCCTAAGTGAACTATATCCATCTCTAGGTATCAGACATGCACTGTAAGGAAAGCATTTCAATTGCTTTGTGATAACGTGCACGTTTTGTCTCTCATAAGTAGGCACGGGACAATTTTGCACAGAGCTAAGGCTGTGATGAACAAGTGGGTGTTTAGGTTCTTTTTAAATAGGATAAAGTCAGATGTGGTCGCGAGGTCAGTCGAGCTTGAGTTGCCGGCTTTAGGTGCTTAGGAACCAAAGGTACTCTCTCCATAGAATGTGATGTTTGTTGGAGGCACCGACAAACGAACTCTGAGATGTGGGTGGTAGGATGATAATTCAGATTAGGAAGAATTCAAGCTATGCCTGAGCAAGAGAAGAAATGAACATAAAAGAGTCTGAGAGAGCAGTAACGCTGATACACTGCTTTGTGGGGAATCGGAACCACCAAGAGCTCCTGGCTGTCCTTTGGAGCAGATTTACATCAGGGTGGCCTTGCCTTCAGCTGAAACGCTGCTGCCCCCAATTCATGGCAGCTTGCAGCTCCTTGGGAGCTTGTGCTTTGCTGTGGCTTTATCATTTAAACCATGGCAGTAGTCTGTTGGCTTAAGACATGGCTATGTTTGTCCATGGCCTATCTAATTTTTTTTGAGATTTCTTAGCAGCAATTTTCGTTTGAAGATAGTGCCGTTCCCTCACCTCCCCCTCATCCCCTCCAAGATCTCTATGCCTGGCCCTCAGTTCTGTGGGTTAGATTCTCTGCAGCTGTAGCCCTAGCTTTTTCGGACGAGGCATTTTAGCAAGCATAGCCCCCATGGGCTAGCCCAAGTCTCAGGCTACTCCTTGAGCAGCTACTACTTATCCCGGATAGACTGCTTGTCAGGGGTCGGACACTGTGACACGAACCTGCTAGGGCTGTCTGGGCTAGTGCACCTCACTGTGTCACCGTGACAAATGGGTTTTTTCTCTTCCCTCACTCCCAATGGATAGTGTCAGTCTTCAAGCTGGCAAGCTACTGCCTTAGTTGCTCTTAGCCTCATTCTCTCTCTCTCTCTCTCTCTGTGTGTGTGTGTGTGCGTGCATGCATGCGTGCGTGCGTGTGTGTGTGTGTGTGTGTGTGTGTGTGTGTGTGTGTGGATGCAGGCAGATCTCCTTGCTCATGTGCATGTAATGAATGGATTGCCAGTTTGCAGAAAAGTTGGCTGCATGGACTGAACCAGGAATGAGGCTGCTAACATCAAAACCTGCCCATCTAGGTCAGCATTAACATTAGTGGCTAATGAAACTGTGCCATGGCTGGGGTTTGATACTCATCTCATGGATCTTGCAGTATTCCCAATTCCCTCAGTCTCTTCGGAGCAACTGGCACAACGTCGATAAGGCCAGTATCTGCACATGAAGCTGCATAACTTTTCATTGTTTCCTGGCTGCTGAGAAGCCACTGAGGTGCTGAAGCACCGAAAAGAAAGTTTGGTCTGTGGTCAATGTAATATTGTTTCATTTAACTTAACCTGTTGTTGGTCATTGGGCCATTACTCTTGGTTGTTTTATAACTTATAGTCAGAAAGTATGCCGTCTGCAGCCTATAGGAGTCAAGCTTTGGTAGCCGGGCCTGCTGTATTTTCACGGCAGTTAATTGCTATTTGTTTGTGTAATTTTCATTTCCGTGGCATCTGCTCGGAACGTCCTCTTTTGGCATAGCAGGCAGAAACTTCGGTTCTGTTTTCCTTTGTCTGCACTAAGATGTTGCAGGATGTTTGCTATAGGTTGCTGGTCACTTGATGATGGGAGGCATAAGCTAAGAGCCCACCAGCCTTTGGATGTACCTATCATCAATGTGTTCTAATAATAATAATGTACTTGATAAAGCGCCCTCAGAGAACTTAATCTCTTTCTAGGCGCTTTACATTTGCTGCAAAGGGAAATGCAATTAAATGGTACTGCTGGTGCTGTCAACTTGCTGTCGGTAGTGCAAATGCCAATCTGATTGCTGTTACCACTAGATGCCGACTTGTTGACGTTCTGGATCCCAAATGTTTCTCTGTATTACAATTGTTATCATTATTTTATTTAATTAAAGTGAAAACTCAATAATCCCTCTATGCTCTGGTGCATGGCTTAGAGCAGGATATGATATGTCTTAGGATAGGATATGTCTTAGCATATGTTTAGATACTGTTAGTTGCACACACAGTGTCACCTGACTGTTGTCTGCTTTGTCATGTAACCAGTGACTTTGGTCAGTTACAAGCCAAGTGATTCACAGCTGCCTGCTCCAACTTGGTCTTTCTGTTGTTGCCTATGTGTTTGCCCAGGAGGTATGGTGCTCGCTCCTCACGACCAAGGGCATGGGTTTCGAGTCCTGCAGCAGGCAATCCTTTATCCCCCACTGCAAGCAGTGGGGCTAGCCGTTTAGGCTCCTCAGCCACTATGTTAATGTGGCTCTTAAACTAGCTGAACTTGTTTTTTTTTTACTGGCCACTCAGCTGCTGAGCTTTAGTTTGGCTTTGGCTTTCATGAAGGAGGCTGTGATTATAGTAATAATAATAATAATAATAATAATAACACATTTCAGCACCTTGGCACTTAACATTTGTGAGCCGTGTTCGATGCCTCGAGACATCGATGCCACTCACTATATGATTAGCACTACGAGCTGGTTGAACAGCAATGCTTGTGTTGCATTGCCACTGCTCCAGTTGCTGCTCCTGACACTTCTTACTGCGACTCGTGGCTTCAAGGATAGAAATTTGTTTGTGGTTTTGTTGCCAGTTTGGCTGTCTTTCTGGTGCTGATAAACCGGCACTTGTATTTGCTGACAGTCTTTTGCCAGTAATCAGTTCGTGTTTGTTCTTTTATGTCAGCCTCGTTTTGCCAACAGTGCCGAACTAGAGTTCCTTACCTCTCAGATTTAACTGTGGAAGATTGTGATGCCTGGATATATCTGTTGTGCCGAGGGGTTTTGGGTTCTATTTGGTTTCTTTCCAGCTTCCTCACACCTGAACAAAAAACGATGGTAGGTGAAGTACACAGTATTCTACCTGACGATATACTACGTACCCTTTAGCACTTTGAAAGTAGCCTATAGCAGGGCTGTGCTGCCATTAAGTTTGTATCTGGCATGTAGGTTTGTCTGCATATGGAGGATATACTAATAAGGCACAACTTCCACGACTTTGTAATCACAATCGTGGAAGCATCATGGCAGGCTTTGGTAATGCTGCGAGTCCTGCCTTAAATGGTGAATACCTTGCCAACTTCCTGAGTCTATAGATATGTAGAACTTTTTGATGTTGCACAGGTTGGCACATGCATGCTTACTCTCAGCTTGGCTAGTCGGCAGATGCGTATTTGTTTGTGAGTAACTGAGCAACCTGCATTTCTGCCTTTCAAGTCACTACTACATGTCAGGTCCATACTCTTAGTTTCTTAATGTAAAGATAAATGTACCACCATTCATTGATACTGATAATCTCAGTTAAGTTAAGCCTGATGAACCATCATAGAATTGCCAGAACGGCTTGACTCCTACGGCTTCTCCCAGCCAGCTACAATCTCTCTGTTATGTGTACATAAACCTTGGCCATCTACCGGCTTTCTAAGCCTGGTCAATGACTAATTTAGGCTTGGCTGGTCTTCGATCTCTGCACTTGGCAGTATACAAGAAATGACGAAGTAAGTTAAATTACAGACAGAGACCAGTGTTTCATCAATGCTGACATTATGTTCCAGTTTTATTTAGCCCTTATTTATGTAAGTGGCTAAATCTTTTTGCTGACAGTGCAGTGAGAAATATCAGCTCTTGGGCAAGAACTTATATGATGTTTTTTGTCGACGTTCTAGGTCTGCCCTAGTGGTGGGCAGTATGTGTGCATAGATACTTCGTACCAGCCAACATTTGTCTCACATTATCTTCTGAGCATCAGAGGTTGTCTGTGTCAAATATTTAGCCCAGAGCCCTGGTAGAGCTATTTTGACTTGAAATTGATAACAGCTAGTTGATTTTAGGTGAGCACGACTAAGGTTTACATTGATATACAGCCGTTTTAATTTGATTGCTGCTCATAGCAAACCAAGCCGGTTGTACATATCTTAACTTATGAGTGGTCTATTCTTGCCGGCATAATGATTTCAGTGTGTGCATTTTCGGTAATCTTTCTTTTCCCGACTCTTTAGCCCGGTCATGCTGACATCAGATTATCGCCTGCTGGGACTGATCATCTATATCCAGTGATCAAGCAGTGGGTATGGTGCAATGCTTGCCGGCTAATTCCTTGGAGGGAAATAGGCAGTAGTTATTCAGTCTCACTAGCCTGTCATATATTACTGTTTAATTGGCAAATGACCTGTGGTTCAGATGGCACAAAACCGTAGGACGAGTAACCAACCAGGAATGTGAGCTCAATCCCAGCAACATTACTTGTTGAGTAGCTTTAGGTGAAGATGCGCCAAAGCTGGTCCTTTGTCTCACACCTTGCTAGGCTGCAGAGGTATCAGTCTTGACTACTTGCTGCCTGGTCAGGTCTCGATTTCAGCTGCTTGGATTCGGGATGCCAGAGCAACAAATCGCCAGCTGTTCTAGGCTCTCTTATGCAGCAACTCCAGCAGATAGCTGCATTATTTCTCACTTTTTTTGGTCACTGCAAACCTCTTTGTTCTTTCTTGATTTTTAGATGAGCCTCTCCTGAGTGCTCCGCTGGAATCAGCCTTACTGGGATAATTGCAAGCAGAAATTTGTTGTAGCACAAACACTCTGCCACTGTCCCGAGCCTTTTATACGTGTAGCATTTGTGGAGTTACAGAAAGAGGTACTCACCATCACCTCGGCTACTCTGGAGTTGGGCATTTTGTCACTTGATATTTCCCTGGGCATGTGCATGCATGAAGCCTCTGCATTTGGCACAACATTATTGAGCTAAGCTCATGCAAGTCACACACTGGGTTGATCAGCGAATGTATATTTTGTACTTTTCTTTATGAATGTAAAAGTACTAATCTGCCAATTGTCATCCTTCCAAAGTCATGCCTCACTGGTTTAGCCCAGTGATTGAGGTGCTTGCCCCGACCGAGGTCAAGGTGAATATATTTGATGACCGAGGTCGCTGGCTCGAGCCCCGTGGCATATGCAAGTTACCTAAATTTTGATTAAGTTCTCTTAGGGTGCTATACAAATGAATCATATGTTTTCTGAATTATGAGGTTTCTGTAGCGATGCTATACATATAAGTTCTGTCGATGAGGCAAGTTTTTGCTCCATGTCTGCCGAGCACTGGTTTTAATTACTAGGATTCTAATGCTCCAGGCTCGGAGCCACAGCTTCGTTCCACTCATTTTGATTTGACTGGCACCTGCTACTGGCATGCCAAATGCACTGAGTGTTTAGGTGTTTGGCTGTTAGTAATGGCGGCTGTTTGCAGTGTTTCCTTTTCCAGCTGCTTGGTGGGCCGTGCCAGCTGTTCTGCTACCACGGTACTTAGTCTAGCATTGAAGCTGATGTCAGTTCAAATACCTGAACAATGCTGCAGCCTCACTTTCGACCAAATAGCCTAGTTCCTGGCTGGCTGGCCGGGCCTTAATCAGCTTTTTACCACCTTGGCATACTTGGCAGCCAGGGCATACTGATTGTCTACTGAAAAGTCCCCAGTCATTTTTGTGTACTTTGCTCATGCTAAGGGCTTGTGAAGGCCATGATGCCTGTCATTGTGCAGCTACTTAGCCAGCTGTCAAGCATGCTGCCAATGACACTGCACCTTGTCCTAGTGAGGCTGTGTGCTCACCAAGGCATTTTGGTCAGCAGCTAGTCTTTGAGGTTATGGTAACCTGTCCGATTGCTTGCATCCATCCTCGAGTTCTTGTCTTCTTCCATTGTCCAACAGCCTTTAAGTTAATAGTGAGCTTGTGGTCTCAAAAAACTTCATGTATATCTCTTTTAGCCAATCGATAATATGCCTGCTCTCAATAACACAGGTCTTGGTTTTGGGTTCGTCAGTGGGCAATTGTTTAGTGCACACTGAAAGTAGTGGTGGTGGTAGCAGTCAAAGTGCTTCTGCTGCATAATGAGGCTTTACATTCATCTTATCTATCTTCTTGATTTGATGCAAGCTTTTGAAGCTTTATATTCAATCAGTTCTGATGTCACCTATTACATATGCCCTTGGGTTTGACCACCTTCACAGCAAGTAATCTGCACTGCGACTGGCTTACTGTGTTGTTGCTGGGACAATTGTAAATTGTTCCTTCTGTATTGCTCGTAACGATGTTCCAAGAACTGGAGGCTTGCAGGTGAGGCCCGGAGCAGCTGCCTGGGGAACTTGTCGAGTAGCAAGTGTACCAATTTCGAAAGGCTCTAGTTGTGTGCTTGTCTATCTGCAGCCTGCTGCCTCTGTCGGTGTAGTTCTTTAATGAGAATGATGTCAGAGATGAGGCCCCTTCTGCAGGCCAAGTGGACCAGCCAGGCCACGGCTGGATGAGTGCTGATCCTTCTAGGCCTGTCTTGCCAGGCAGCAATAAGGGAGCTCTCGATTGGGGTGTGCTTAGCCCAGCAGCTGGACTTGAGATGCCGGATAGCTGCAGGCTGGTAGTCCCATGCTGAAAGTTGGCCCCAGAGCATGTCTGCTGCTAAACAGGTGAGATGACCTGCTGCTGTAGCTCTGCTAGCATAAACTGAGCCATTAACTGGACTAGAACTAACGATAGTCAGAGACCACGGCAGGGAGTGGCCTGTAGAAGAGCCTAGGCTGGCTACTGGAGTTGGCTGGTCGACTACCCACATGGGTTTGCTAGGTATTGGTGATAAGAAGACAAGTCATCTCACCTGGCCTCATCCAGCAACCTTTGTTGCAGCATCCAATAGCCCACAGGGGCTTTTTTTTAAGTGTGTCACAAATGTCTGGCTAGCTCAGTTGAAGTTGAACTATTCAATGCATCTATTCGGCTTTCTACTTGTAAATACCTAGTTGCTGTTACGTTAATGGAGATAGTGCCTATTTTCTTTCCGTGTTGAATCTTTCACTGCCGAATCTGTAAATTGTACCAATTGACTTGTGAACTTACTCGGCTACCTGACAGCCAGAATATCATTTCCTAATGCATGGATTTTTTGCTGGTGATTTCACTTGGTAGGGGTGTGTGAAGGCAGGTGTGTTTGTGTGCATGTGTGTGTGTGCATGTGTGTTTGTGTGTGTGCGCGTGTGTTTGTGTTCTTGTTTATGTATGTATGTGCTAGTAGCTGCGGTTCATTTGGATTCACAGTAGGCATTGATGTCAAGACACAAAATTCTGTAAAAGTTCTACTCTTAAATGATCCATGATCTCGGCAAGCTTGTTGTGGTAGCATGTTTTATAATATATTCACTGCATCTTCTGTATCTTGGTACTGAATTTAAGGTATTAAATACTTGGTGCTCAATCAGCTCCACACGGCAATTTGGCAAAGTTTCCGTGTTTTGTACACGTTTTTAACACAGTAATTTTATGGTTGGGGTTCGCCACAACATGAGGAACTGTATTAAAGGGTCGCGGCATAAGAAGGTTGAGAACCACTGTCTTAAGCCATAAGAGTAGTTGCTGCAAATTTGAACACGAAAAATTAAACCATTTTGATTCAGCATCTTTATTCCTGTAATGGCAGAAGAGCCTTATTGGATTTATCCAAATCCCCCTCCCTTATGGCTTAGATTAAACAGCTCATTTACTTTGCATCAGATGAGCTATAGGGGCTATCACTCCCACTTTCACCATGCAGTAAAACAACGTCTTCTTCAGGACTTGAACCAACAATCTGGGTGTGGAAGTGCTAGCACCGTATTCATCGGAACTGACGTTAGTGGCTTTCACCAGTTTGCAGCTGACAATGAGGAATTGGGTGTTTTAGGACTTTTTAAACGACTTATTTTTAGCAAAATGCAAACCGTACTGCTGGATTAAGACTGGATTAAGTGTATGAGTACTCCTATTAGTGCAATACATAAATGTACACGTGCTAGTCGTATGTGAGTATGTATGAATATATCCTTGTCTGTAACTCCAAAGACCAAGTTGGTTTTAGGCTTGAGGGTTTTATATAGCACACTCAGACCCTAAAAGCTTTCGATGGGCTTATGGTAGCCAACAGACTCCATCTAATGCAATAAAGACTAAGTGAGAAGCAAAGCTTAATCCGGAGGGCAAATCTAGTAAGTGGGTTGCTCTGGACTAGCAGTACAGAACAGCTGGAATGGATTCGGCAGCCGAAGAGATGATGCTGCTGCAAAGAAAGTTTGGAAATAGTACCATGGCATAGGAGCTCCTTATAAAAAAGTGTTCACCTAAAAGGAATGGAACAGCTAATTTATTGTTCATGGGTGACACCTGAAGGCAAGAAGAGGCTAAACGGGATGCAGCATTTTAGCTAATCATATAGAAGTCAATCAGGCTTTGTTGGTCAGAAACAAAATTCGCAGATGTTCATTTGATCAACTATGAGCCATTGTAGCTTGCTCAACAATGGAGACATGTGGTGGAACCTCTTGGATGTAGTGACCAACCTTGCAGCCTTACGTGCATGCTCATATTATATCTCTTATTGATAAAATGAGAGATGTAAATAAGATCAAATTGTTGGGGTTGATCATAGAACATGCTTGAAGAGCTCAGACCAAGCAGTCTAGAAAGTAGGCTTGGGAAACAATGACGATCGATCAATCATCTGCAAGGAGCAGCACTATCGAGCTAGAGGAACAGTAAGCTGGTTCAGCAGTCGTGTTTATATAACATCAGATGAGCCTTGGCAGCATTATCAGATCTATTATCTCTTAGTGAGCTGTATTCTTTAAGAAGTTTGCAACTGCAGTAATATAACTTGCCCTGCCAATTTTAAAACGCCCATATTGCAAGGGTTTTCTTAGTTTCTATGCTTTATTTGCAGCCAGTAGAGCTCATTTGGCCTACGAATCAGATTGGAAGAGAAAGAATTTCATATTGCTCACATGCGATGCCCTTCCCAGCACCATTTCCCTCTCCATTACTTAGCACTTTACTAGTAGTAAGCTCTTGCATCGTCAGCTTGGTCTCTTTTGTCGCTCACTACCTTTCGAATTGCATGTCTCAAGGAGAGAGAGAGAGAGAGAGAGAGAGAGAGAGAGAGAGAGAGAGAGAGAGAGAGACAGAGACAGAGAGAGAGAGAGAGAGAGAGAGAGAGAGAGAGAGAGAGAGAGAGAGAGAGGGAGACAGAGACAGAGAGAGACGGAGAGAGAGACAGCCAGACAGACAGAGACTAGTGTATCACGCGGCTAGGTGTTACCAGTGGCATAGCAACCTCAAACGCTCTTGAAGAGATATACGATTACTGTAATCGACCACAATATCCTTCTGCCAGCTAGCCCTTGGGGATGGTGTGCATAGCTATCACCTGAGGAGAATGCTACACAGAGGTCTGGCAGTGCCTTGCTTCTTAATCGAGTGACTGCCTGGTGGATATATAATGAGATCGCATGGATCGCCGGTATTCTGAGATCTGTGATATTGCTGCTTTGAATTATTTTCCCTATTTTGTTTCAGTGCCGTGTACTTATGGCAAAACGTGTCTCCTGCACTACCGTTGGTTGCGGCAGTCATGGTCATATTCGTCATGTCGGTGCTGCTTCGCACAGCCATGAGCGACCCAGGCATACTTCCGAGAGCCACCTCTCTGGAGGCAGCCTATTTGGATAGAGTCTCGGGTGAGTCGGGCTTGCACTTCGACCTTTCTCTCGACCTCGGTTAGCTACCGACTTCTTTTCCCGACTTCTGCTGCTATTTGTAGGTCAGTTTCCCTGGCATTTAGTTGCCTTTGTGGCTTATACAATTTTCTGTGATCCGTTAGTGCTGTCTGGTGTGCTGCTTCGGGCCAATATTCAGACAAAAGAATGCTGCCGGTAACCGTTCGGCAGTGTGTGTGTGCAAAAGATAAAAGTCGCTGCATTGGCTTGAAAAAACTGGACACACCCAGTCTCCGAGTTGTGCTCTGCTGGTTTTAAAACAAAAGAAAGCAAATAGAAGCCCGGATGGTTTAACTGCAGCCGAATCGGTCGGCTTCTTTGCTACCTTGCATACAGGCCAGCCAGCTCTCACCGATGGTATTTAATATCATCGAAGCTGCTGATTTGCGATCAGCAGCTCTGTGAACCGTGCTTAGAGATATGTGGGCTGTGCTGAGTGATCTGTAAACTGTGCATAGATCAATCAGACTGACTATCTGCGAGCATTGCACAGGCAGCCACCGAAAGTGACTCCAGAATAGCTATAATCCATGATAATTAAAATAATAACAATAATAATAATAACAATACCAAAAGGCTGTTCATGATTTACCCGCAGAGAACAAAATCTCTTTACAGAAAGTCTGGAACTTGCTTCTAGCTAAAAAAAAATGCACCTACAGTGTACGTATCACAGCATTTAGTGGGTCCTTGTGATTTGTCCTTCTTATGCTTATGGTGCTCACACTCTGCAAGCTGCCACTAACCATATTTTCATGCTCAACCTGTGCATGTCGCCTCGAACCATGTTTTGCTTGTTGACATTGTGCATGCTACTGCTAGCCATATGATCATGCTTCCTTTACAGCTTATATAAAGTGCTTAGGAAAAAATTGAGTTCTGTGAGGGCACTATACGAATGTATTATTATTATTGCTATTTCAGCTGTAATTGCATAATGCTACGAAAGTTTGCATCTTTAATGTTTCAGCTATAGACCTGCCCATTCCGGTCAGCCTTCTATTGGCTCTAGTGAACTTGCCTTTTAGTCTGCCATGTGATTGGTTCCCTTACCTCTGCATGATTCAGTGCATATCACTTGCCAACAGTCCCACTAACTGCTGCCCCAGTGTCTTCTTGTTTGCTTTAGCATGCTGTAAGCTGGAAACCGGTTTGTTTCTGGGTGCTTATCTAATCACGTTATTGGGCAACTCACTAATCCTTTGTTATTGATTCTCTTGCAGGGAGGTAAAAGGTGGCAGGATAGATTTACTCCCTCAGGGGGTTATATAAACGACATATTAGTAGTATTACTATTATTATCCAGGGTCTTTGCGACCCACTGCCAGAGAATCAATAACACACTTAAGGGAATTGGTGGTATCAAGATTAGACTAGCATACTCAGGCAAAAGATTATCATGTTTAGGCCAGCATGCTGAAGCATGCAAAAAGGCACATAGGGCGACTGGTATATGGGATCCCAAGTTAGTTTACATGTGCCAAACCGTGCTCAAGCAAGCATACAAACCACGAAGAAATAAAACAAAAAAGGAAAAGCTCTCTAGGTTGAAGTAAAGCTGAACAGGGCAGATTCGTGTCTAGCTGAGACTCCACACACGCATGGTTTTTGCTGGTAGTGACCGAAGCCAGAAGCAAGTTCTGTACTTTTAGTGCATACTAACTGAAGGCATTGTCACCAAAAAATACGTGATGCTTTTGATGTTATTTACCTGAATATTGATTTGGTTCTCTTTGTTATGGATGCCCATATAAAGAACATTGTAGGCCTATCACTATCTAACTGTGCCCTTATCACTATGGCTATCGTGCGGTCACTAATAATGCTCTATATATATATATATATATATATATATATATATATATATATATATATATATATATATTGTATATATATATATATTTTATACATATGTTGTATATATATATTGTATATATATATATATATATATATTGTGTATATATTATATATATATTGTATATATATTGTATGTGTATATATATATATATATATATATATATATATATATATATATATATATATATATGTATACAATTCATTTATATAGTGCCCCAAGAGAACTTAATCTCTATTCAGGTGCTTCACATATGTATTGGGGCTCGAGCTCACTATCTCAGCCACACCTTGGTCGGGCAAGCACCATAACCGCTGGACCAAACTAAACTTGTTTGTGGTTTTCTATGTGAACTAAACCTTCTTCTACGACCTAAACTATGCTGAAAAGGAAGCTTGTTAATTTTTGTATAGAAATGTAGATATATATGTAGATATATGCATAGCTTGCACAAACTCACTGGTGGTAGTTCACAAGGACCAGCAAATGCTGTAGCAGGTGGGTTATTTGCTTCTTCGAAGTATAATCGAGTCAGGAGATGTAACTACCTCAATCGGGAGTGAGTTCAGGGCTTTAGGATTATAGGAAATAGTGAAAGGGTCTCCGACGGATTTATTATTTGTTAAACTCACAGCTAAACGACTTGAGTCAGAAGAGCCCGTGGTAGGATGCATAGTGTAATTGAGTGGTAATTTGGATCGGTAGGTAGGTGCTAGCATGTAACTCAAGACACTTTAAGTGAACGACAAAACCTTGGATTTATTAGAAATATATGCTCTGGTGCAGCTATGCATGATCAGCCTCAGCATGAATGCCTAGAATGTGCTTGGTTATAACATGGGTAAGTAGTACAAGATATACAGTGAGCAGATAGAAAATAAGCACGGACCCCTGGGGTACTAAAAATAATAATAACAATAATTAAATTTGTATGGCACTCTCGGAGAACTGAATCTCTTTCTAGGTAATATACAGATGCTGTGTAGAAAGCATTACTAAATGATAACGGGTAGCATCTGCAAGCAGCAGTCCTAGTGGAAGCAGGTGCATTCACACGAAAAGCAAATCACAAAGACTCACCATACTGTACTAAACAGGTTCACTTTAAGCTTCTTTTAAATGTCATAATGTCAGGGGACGTTGTGACGTGGGTTGGTAGGGAGTTCTAGGCTTTTTGAAGCTCACGATCCAAAGGTACGATATCCAAAGCATGTGAGGTTCCTACGAAGTGTGGCTAAATGATTCGAGTCAGAACAGCAGGTTTTACGATTCTTCCTCTGGTGGGGGAGTAGTTCTGATAGGTAGGGTAGAGTCAAAGAATGAAGGAACCTAAAAGTAAGTGTCAGAAGCTTGAAGTCGATGCACTGCTTGATTGGAAACCAGTGCAGGTCAGTGAGAAGTGGTGTGCTGTGACAACTGCAGTGCTCCTGACAGACGACGTGCCCAGCTGCAGAGTTTTGCACCAGCTGTAAGTACCTGATCGCATACACAGGGATACTATCAAACAGTGAATTACAGAAGTCGAGATTAGATGTCACAAATGCATGGACCAATGTAGATGTAGTATCCCGGTCTAGGCAAACCCGAATTTTGGCAATGCTATGCAGCTGAAAGTGAGCATACTTGACTGGAGCTGATGTGATCGTCAAATGAAAGGTCACTTTGGAATATGATACCTAGATTTGTGCAGATTCAGCAGGAAATAATAATAGTAATGCACGCGATATATCGCCCTCAGAGAACTCAATCTGTTTCTAGGCACTTTACATTTGCTGCAAAGGAAGCAGGATCAAATGGTTAGTGGTAGCATGCTCGATAAACAACAATAATAATAAAGTTAGGACCGACGTGTATGGGGTCAGCTTTCCCATGTTTGGTTAGTGGCAGCATGTGCAGTGTCAGCGCCAATAAGCGCATAAATTACGAATCAGAGGGACCCACTAAATGCTGTGATAAATAGATATGTTTTTAGTTTCTTTTTAAATGTGGACAGGTCAGGAGATGTCCTGCCGCAAGTCTGGAGTGAGTTCCAGGCTTTGGGGAGCCCACAAACTAAAGGCGACATCTCCATAGAGATATGCTGGTGGAGCCGATTTAGGTTTTCCAGTCTCTGAGTCACACTTGGTCTGCCCATAGCCATTAATTTGGTTATGTCGTCATTCAATTTAAGAGACTTTGCTGCCATCCATATAAGGATGTCATCAATATATGCAGCAAGGGTGAGACATTCCTTAAGTTTGCATTCATGAGAAGGTCGTTACACACCCTAATATACCCTGCGAAGCCAGGAAGACCAAGTGACTGTTATGCAGGTGAGTTCTCTATAGGTCACTCAAAGCAAAAGCGGCTTCCAAGATGCATAATGTATCTGAGATGGAATACATACAGTAGGTAGGCAATCTATGAGGTTATTTTCCGACTTAATCTGGGAACCGAATTTCGAGATGAGGTCATTAATGTCAAGCCTTGTGATGGAAATTAACGTAATACAATGAAAGGATGGGAAGAAGTCCCAACGGGATTATATTGGGGGTTGCTTACTTGGGAGCAGCCAAGGGGCTGGTTGGCAGTTGGCCTCAGCATTTTTCAATTGCATGTGTATTATTTCAATACGTTTATATAGAAGCCAGACTTAGGCTTGGCTAGGATGTATAGGTAAGATCCATTATAGTCTTCCTAAGCCAGTCGATAGACAGTCAGTCCTGATCTTGTGTGTGCTTGCACGATTTAGCGCTCAGTACTCCTAGCTAGTTTAGTATTTGCAGTGAAGATCAGATTGGGCTTGAGCATCCAGTATGCTCATTCTGAGTAGTCCACTCGTCTAGAACATCTGCTTGCACCTCATGGTAGCATTTGCCTATAGTCAGGACCACGAGTATTTACATGGGCCAGCACTATGATCTTCGGACAACTGGCTCAGTATCATTCTAAAAACAAATTGTTGCCTACCAGTCTGCCTCTGCTTGGAATACTGATGTTTTGTCATGCATTTTTATGAACAATCTGGTCCATGATGTCAGGAATGCAGTTCAGTACTTTGATGTGTGCACCCAAAAATGCCCCACCACTACTGACATACCTCACTGTGTACTACATGCAATTATCTTTGTATTTCTCACTTCTGCTATGTTAACCCAACTTGTATTCATACCTCAGAATTACACTTTCCTTCATGTGTCCAATGATCTGATTATCTTCATGAGGCTAGTGGGCATGGCATTTTACCAAAAGCAACCTTTTCAGCTGCACACTGCATATTCAGACAGGACACTTTCTGGGACCCTGCCTGATAATTTTAGTTACTCTTGCAGCTTCAAGTGACTGCCCTAGCTTGGTCCTGGCCTTGTTATCATCCGGTGAAGCCATCTTGAGCAGGCAGTCCTTGCAGCTCCATGGAATCGACTATCACTTTTATGGCGACGATAATCAGCAGTATTCGTCATTATAATTGTCGGAGTCTACTGCAGTGACTGATAAACTGAATGCTTGCCTTTCAGACATTCGATCCTGGATGTCCTTCAATTTCCTTAAACTTGACCACAATACAAACTGAACTGTTTCTCGTAGGACACCCCAAGTATCTAGCTGGACTAGAAGGCTTTGGTCTTCTAATAGGTCATGCTGTTGTGGGACTGTCACCATGTGCTCGGAATTTAGGTGTCGTGTCTGACAGCTGCCTGAGTTTTCGAGTTTCATTAGAAGACTGCTTCCACTGCTAGCTACCATCGCATATAATTTATTTATAAGACTAATGACAGTCCACCATAGTGGCTTGCAAAAAGTGGAACTGGCTCCCTGGAGCTATCTCGGCTAGATTATTGCAACTCCATTTCGGCTGGGCCGTCAAAAAACAGTTACCCCACTGCAGCTGGTGATGAAGGTGGCTGTGAGGCTGGTTAAAAAATTCCTGTGGGAAGACCATTTGTCTCCCTAGCTGAAGGATATACCCTGGCTTCCTGTTGATCAGCAGATATAGAGTTCTTACTGTGACCAACTAGGCCCACCACGGCTGGGCTTCCTCATACCTAGCTCAACTGGTGCACCAGTTACACCTTCCTTGTTTCCTCAGGGCCTGTATGGACAATACATTAGGTGTTTCATTTCTCAGCTTAAAGGCATTTGGCGACTGAACCCTTTGCTCTGCAGGCCCTAGGCTGTGGAGCTCACCTCCACAATTCTTAGACAGCGACAACTACTCTCCTGCTGCAGACTATGGCTCATCCTGTCTAGCTGTCCTGAGCTGCTCCTTCCATGCTACTCACTTTTTAAACTGCTCTCCTGATTTAGCTATGCTTCTCACTTTCTCTTTGTTGTGTAAGATGAAGTCTGTTGGCTAACAAATGCGTACCAAAAGCCGTTGAGGTTTGAGTGGGCTATAGAAAACTCACGTGTAATGCCCTCATAGTCATTGTGGCATTTTTGAGTTACAGATGGAGATGCATTACATTACACAACATTCCTTCATCTGTGGTGCACGCAACAGCTGCAGGCTATGTGGCACTTCCTAATGTACTTTGCTGCCAGACAGTACATGAACCATCCTTATCTCGTTACAAATCCACGAAGGATCTTTTGATTGCTGTAGCATTGTTTGTGAAGGACTCAGCACAATTACTTTAGTAATTTCGCTCAGTGTTTTTGCCTTTGGCATGCTGTAGTCGGATCGTTTTTCATTCGGTAGTCAAGAAAGGCAAAACAGAACAGGCTGCATTAGGTCATGAACGTCTTGCGCACCATATCCTGCACTGACAATCCCACGTGTGATATTTCTTTACGGCATGATTCTGAAAAGTCACCAAGGTTCCGAAAATGGTGAATGTCTGCCCTTAAATAGGTTGATTTTTCCTCTTCAGCACCTGTGCTGGTGGCTGGCTGCCATACGACGATCAGCCGAAAAAGAATTTCCCTTACAGTGGGAATTGCCTCTGTACTCCGTGTTATTGGTCTAGTCCTCTACCGATCGTGCTATCTAGACAAAGCCTATGGCGTTCAACACATGGCTATGATGTCCCGGATTTAAAGTATCCCTAATGTGCTTGATCTGAATCTTTATGCACTGCCTGAGTGAATGCTTGTATTTATAATAAGTTGTAGCTCCAAGTGCAACCATTACACCTGCTGTGTGTCGTGACCGGAGAGCATATATTCTGTATTATTTACGTTGATATACTAGTAGGTTAATCGTAAAGCACCCTAAGAGACCTAAACAATTTGCTGGGCACTTTTTTCTGGATATACCCTTCTTGGATTCGTGCGGCATCACTGGTCGATCAAGCCATGCAAGTGTGCATGAAAGAGGCACAGCAATCTCAGCCTCAGGAAGAGGCCATCATGTTTTCGGTAGTATGATACCGAACATGGCCTGTTTAACACTACCGGCAGGACTCAAGCTTGGTGTGTGCATTTGGCAAGCAGTTGCTGTTACTGCTGTTCTGCATGCCTTCTTTAGTGAATGCAGGTTTCTGCTGATCGCTGCTCCTGGGCTGCACCATGCTTGAAAACAGTTCTCGAGCTGCCATGGAACCTTTTTGCCTTAAATATAACTCCCAAGACAGCTCCCAAACCATCGATACAACGTTGCCCGGGGTGCTGATCTGCCTTTTATCAGCTGCTCTCTGCAATTGTTTTGTTGTGCAAGTTAAGATCCGACTTGCTCAAGAAAACGAGGTGGCAATGATGCCTGCATTGCCTGTTGGTCGTTAGATCGGGAGTTGGCCTCCTGATCACGTCCGAGGCCTGTAACCACCTTGAGCAATAGTCGCCATAGTTTAGTAGCTGTTGCTTACACTCACTACTTCATGGCACACCCTCTGAATCCCGAATAGCATCTTAACACAAACATTACATTGGCCAGCACGTTTGCTTGACCGTAGGGTTTATGTATTTGCGCTCCTCTAGGTATATGTGAAGTCTGCTAGAGGAACTTTCGGATCGTAAATGCTCTAGCAACTTCTTCGGGCATTAATCACACCTCACCCATAATTTTTGCTACTGCCCTCACAGTTGCCTTTTTGCTGTTGCCCTTGTTGTGCCTCTATTAACCTATTTGTGAGCAGTCCCTTCTTTTTGCAGTGGCTGCTGCTCAGAGTGCGGCATCGTCAGGAGGAGGCTCTACGCCAGCCCCTGTAGGACCGATTCGTGTCAAGGAGGTGCTCATCGGTGGTACTACATTTAAGCTTAAGTACTGCTACACGTGCAAGATATTTCGTCCTCCTCGGGCATCGCACTGCAGCGTTTGTGACAACTGTGTGGGTAAGTCGTGCTTGGCTTATAAGTGCCCCCAGTATTTGTGTTAAAGGCTGAATGAGTCTGGCATTGTGCAAACATGTGTGCAGAGTTAGCATGTTAGTCATTTGTTTGATAGTTGTCGGGGAGAGAGGCTGACGTCACTGTGTCATTGCATCATTCCTACGAAAGACTTGGCTGTTATTCCAAACTCTTTCCTTGTACATACTCCCTGTATTCATTGTTGGCCGGCCTTCGATGCAGGCACAGTATTGGACAAGTTGTGCTTCATATCTCACTGTACCTGCTGTGGCATATTCTCTTCAGCCGTCTTGGTCTGCTACTTCCATGTGACTCAGGTTCTCGACTGCACTCGTTACTCAACTATGCTTCTCACTTTCTCATTGTTGCATGAGATCAAGTGTCTTGGATACAAGACGTGCATTGAAAGCCGCTTAGGCTCTAGGGATGCTCTGTTGGAAGAATCTCTTGTGTAATACCCACTTAGTCCGTGGCTCTGTGCAGCTGTAGATGGATATGCATGGGCATTAACAGTGTTCAGGCACACCAGCAGGTACTTGATGCAATCGGCGCCCACACGCTGACCTTGTACAAGCTTCAGCCTGGTTGGTGCATGAGCTGAGCTATAGTTTGCTGGTTGGAGTGTGACTCAGGCTGCAGCTCCTTGCAACCTCAGGTGGAAAAAAGGCACCTTTGCATTCATGCCTCAGCGACTTTAATGGTAAGCAAATGGGCACCCGAACTCTTCCGCACAGCTGAGCAGCACGGCGGATGCTGGCACTGCAGATGGTGACAATGGTGGCAAGTGTGTGTGTGTGTGTGTGTGTGTGTGTGTGTGTGTGTGTGTGTGTGTGTGTGTGTGTGTGTGTGTGTGTGTGTGTGTGTGTGTGTGTGTGTGTGTGTGTGTGTGTGTGTGTGTGTGTGTGTGTGTGTGTGTGTGTGTGTGTGTGTGTGTGTGTGTGTGTGTGTGTGTGTGTGTGTGTGTGTGAGCTGTGGCTATCATCTTTGCTACCTCCGTGAAGAGGTTGCTCGGTGCTCATATCCTCTCGGTTTACTGAGACTTCACCTGAGCAGGGTGCTCCAGCATTTAGAAAGAGAGGGAGAGAGGGGAGGGAGAGAGAAGAAAGAGAGAGCAGAGAGAATTGGAGAAAGATTTTGGTGAGAGAGAGGGAGACAGACAAATAGGGATGTGTGAAAGAGAGAGGCAGAGAGAAGACAGAGGTCGCAGAAGGGATGAGAGATTGGGAGGAGAAACTGTGAGAATGGAAGACGAGCTGTCTGAGCCAAGGTTATTGGTCAGGTAGTGGCATAGATGATTTGGGATCTGCAAAGCAAATGTGCCTGTTGCCAGCAATGCTGTCCAATCCCATTGACTAATAGCTTGTTTCTGTTATTGCAACGCATAAGGCTAGCTGAGCATACTTGGTTAGCCATGGGTTTTTTCTATGGTGTCTCAGAAAGCCATTTGTAGTAGTAGCCTTTGGAGGAATAATGCATGGATGTTATTGAATGCCACATGTAGGTGCAGTGCTTGAGATCATGTGTGTGTATGTGTGTTTGTTTGTGTGTGCTTGTGCATGCACGTGTTAAAGATAGTAAGTTAGCTTCGGCATTGACATCTGAAAGATACTTAAACTGGACTTAGCATGAGGTCCAGGATCTGAAACCCTGGCAGTTTCAGGAAAAACTATGAAACTATTCCATGGCAGCAATCCTGCTCTCGAAAGTAGCCCTGTGTTCACCTGTTGCAGCAGCCGGGTGGATTTACTGCACTCATTCATCTCCCTTTGTGGACGCAGGTTCTGGAAGAGTGCTTCTTGCCTTGGCTGTGCTTGGCTGGCAATGGATGCGAATCGAACATATTGGTTATGCCGAGTAGCTTGAGTGCCTTACTCTCGTAAAGTTTTCATTCTGCAGACCTGGGTGTTGATAACCTGGTTGATTTTCTAGCTCCGTTTTGCTATCCTTGGTTTAATCTAATTCAAGTCTTTCTGCTCATGCTTGGAGACCGATCTGGCGCTCACACGGTATTTCTGAAAGCTACCCTCACAAGATGTGCCAATGCTGGTGATGATGCACCCAGTCTCTCGTAGAAAGCACTTTTGTAATAATACTTTCAACTTGAAGCTCCCACATCTGAAGTTGCAGCTCCTGCAATTGCAATTTTGAAGTGCTCCTTGCCTTTGTCATACGATGGGCAGCCTGGCATCCATAATTATGTGCCGACGGCAGAAAATCTGCCAACCAAACGAAATCTAGCTTAATAGACTCATAACTTGTTGCCTGTCTTTGCATTTTCAAATAGCCATATGATTGTGCATCTTCGACAATTTCTCCAAGTACTATATTCATTTTAAGGGCCCAGCGTGCACGAACATGCCAAAGTATATAATCCAGGTAGCTATTTAAATTCCTATTAGCTCTGGTTTGGCCCAGGTGTAAAGTGCTCAATATATGCAACCGAGGTCTTGGGGTCGAGCCATAGAGACATGAACCACCTGAACAGAGATATTAAGTTTTCTTAGAGTGCTATATACAAATGAATTATATTTTATCTGCGAGTTTTTTTAAGGCTGTCTGCTTAAGCGAACGATATGCTTCAGGGACTCTCACTTGAGGATGCCTGAAGCTGGTAGATCTAAAAGTTGGTAGGGAAGACTTGCTAAATCTTACCTGGAGAAAAGGGTCTCAATAGAGGCTGCCCTGTCTTGAAATAGGCCCATGGTCTTGTGTACTACTTAAAAATCTTGCTCGGCTAGTCAGGCCATCTAGGTAACAGATCGAGAGTATAGTCTCTTGAGCCAGGGATGCTGATCATGAGCTGAACCTCGACCTTACCAGAACCAGCCGGTCACAGGCTGGGCCGCCTGCTGCCTGTTTGAGTGGAGGCTGCAGCCCTCCACCCCTGACTGGTTCCTCTCATACCATGACTACCCCTCTGATGTAATCATCTTTTAAATTTTCACTGCAGGATTTCTCCCCATCTGAATGATGTGTAGTACAGTTATTTTCAAGTTCTCAGCTCGGCCAACCAAACAAATTGTGAAACGTTGAAGTCACATACCGATACGGCTTCTTCTCCTACTCTGCAGGAACTCAGCAGTCTGTGAGGAGCATTGGGTGGGAATAAGATTGTTGGCCCCACATGCTGGTGCCTCTGGTCATATGGGAGCTCAATGTTGGTTCTTATTCACTAACACTCTGCATGAAACAGCAAATGTGCTGAGCATCAGTCTGATTTACATGCGCAAGACACCCCTAGTGGATGTGATATCACTGGAAAGAAGTACAGATGTATTATCGTACCTCGGGCAGTTGTCTTAAGCACAACCTCTGTAACCAGAGACAGGAGTCTTACCAACTCATCCTTTCGACAGGTGACATCAGTTATTCTTATTTCAAGACTTATTGCCAACAAAAATATGCTTTTGCCCATCGCTATTTTGTTTCAGGTCGCTACTTAGTTCAGTAATATCGATAGAATGAACCGAGTTCCTTTTGCCAGTCATGCATTTTTACTTGGATGAAAGCCCACTGGTCTTCCATCCTTCCCATAACTGTGACACCCAGAGAGAATGCCCTGTGCCTGGCGTGTGCAGACGCCTGTCTTTCTAAGCTCTGGCACTGTTTAAGTCTGCTGGCTGACCGGATGATAACATTTTTGTTTGCTGCTTCTTTTGCCACCCCCTCAAACTAGGTGACATGTTCATGCTGCAGCTATATACCTGGCCCTCTGATGTTATCTGCGATTGCAGCCCGGCCACCACCACTCCCCTTCTTGTGTGGCAGCTGCATGCAGAGGCCTTGTGACACCATCCCTGTCAGCTTGCATCAACTGCAGGTTTCAGCAGCCCTAGCAATTCTCTGTCAATCGCCAGCTAATAGCAATAGAAGTATTAGTTATGTCAGCCTCCGAGTACTTTCCTGGCTCAGTAGGTGGCAAAATGTTTGCTTGGCAAAAGTGGTTTGCTAATATTTGCTTGTGTGTAGGTGGCAATCTCCTGCATTTCTCTGGATCTGCTGCTGTGCCACATCCATTCCTACCTGGCGTTGCTGTGGCTGCAGTATCTGCAATAGCAGCGCCCTGCTCTTGACTGTTGACTGCAGCTTCGGCATCTAACTGCTGTAGTTGGTGGTGGCCAGCAGTGGTCACTTAGTTGTCTTTGTGCCTGTGATTGGTCTCGTGTCTCTGCCAGTGGGCATGCTGATCTGAGTCGTGAGCCATTTGCTGCAAAACAAGCACCCTGAGCTCTTGTGGCAGCCACTTCTGCAGAGGCTGCTGCCCTGTGCTGCCATTGTCCTTGATCTATTTTGCTGTGCTTTATTTGCACCAGGTCTCACGTGCAGCTTACACAATGGCCATTAGTCGAGGTGCCGAGTTGAATGCAAGCCGTTTTGGCAGTCAAGCACTCCAACTCGAGCAGTCAGCAAAGAGTTGGGCACTGAGCCATGACTGTGTGAGGGGTGGTCGAGTTCGGGAATCTGCGACAGTCGCTGCTATGGCAGCATCCACCACCATGGCTGCTGTGATAATAGCTGCAGTGCTCCAGCTGCAGCAGCTCGATGAGTGCAGTCAGGCAAACGGTTGGCAGTGTAAGGGCAATCCTCCTTCTTGCCATGTGCCTTGTTGCAGGTGCTGTGCAGATAAATATAATTCATTTGTATAGAGCCCCAAGAGAACTTAATCTCTATTCAGGCTCTTTACATATGCCTCGGGGCTCGAGCCCACGACCTCAGCCAGACCTTGGCCGGGGCGAGCGCCTTAACCGCTGGACCAATCCAGCTCGGGGGATGTCCTGCTCTTTGTGCTCCCTGTGCAGGTTTAGCTGCAAGATTCTAGGGCCTGTCTGCCTCTTAGACCATCGACCCAATGCCCTTGGCTTTGTTCGTGTGCTATCTATAATTCTTGTATTCAGTCAGTTCGATCGGTTTTTGCTCGAGGAGTGCAAGGGAACAGATTTACCCACGGGCATACAGGTAGGTGTGAAATGGGAGGCAGTGATAGACAGCTTTGCACCACACATATCCGGTCAAATCTGTTCTGAAAAATCCATTTAAAAATAATGTACCACCCCCCCTGTAAGCAGCAGCTTCCCACTTTTTTTCTGGCTCAGCATATCAATTCCCCTACCTTACCTGCCTGCAAGAGCTACTCTCACCTGATGCTTAGACAGGCTCCCTCTCTCTTTCCCTCGCTCTCTCTCTCTCTCTCTCTCTCTCTCTCTCTCTCTCTCTCTCTCTCTCTCTCTCTCTCTCTCTCTCTCTCTCTCTCTCTCTCTTTCTCTCTCTATGTGCTGGGCTCGACTTCATGGCTGCAGCTGCTTGTGAGCCAAGCAGCCAAGCATCGATCAGGATAGCCTCCCTCCCCTAGGCCAAAGCTTTCCAGCTTGCTGCTAGCAATTCCTTGTGGCAGCCGAGCTACTAATAGTGCTTGCTACTGCCTGGTGGTCTCGGTGCTCCTCTGTGTGCACATACTGCCACAGGCGAGTGCTCATTGACCAGCCTGTGCTTGCCTCTGTGCTGTCATCCCTGAGGCCCTCCTGGAAGGGGGAGTGCACGTGATTTGTCGGGTTACTCACCAGACTCCATCTGATGGCTCAGCCTTCGGAGGTTGGGGTTGCATGCTTGCAAGCTCGCCCAACTTGTTTGATGGAGCGCTGGGCACCAGGAGGAAAATCTATGTGGATCGATCCTGAAGCAGATGCGAATTTTGACTTTGCTAGAGGTCAATTACCAGGCCTGCATTCGGCAAATCTCTAATTGAGTTTAATTATATAGCAGCCGGAGGTGGGCAATTGATGGGCCCTAGCAGTTCCACAGTGCTCACGAAATCGGGCTGTGCTAGTCTTCAACTACAGGGCCTGGCATTCGACAATTCTCTCATTAAGCTCAATGATCTGGTGCTGCTTGAGATATACCGGCTAGTCCTCTGGTCCTGCAGACCAGTCGATTGATTTTTACCAGTCGATTGATTTTTAAGGTCAAATTTTTTGTTATAAGTCTGCAAGCATACTATGGCTCTGCTTTGCTCCTGGTGACCACTGTCTGTCGGAAGACCTACAAGCCTGGAGCCTCCCATGATTGGCCCACTGTTGCTCCTCCTCCTCCTCCTTCCAGTCACCCAGACCTTCACCTCTTTTCCCCTCTGTAATGCTCCTCCATCTGTAGCTCCATAAAGCCAGAGACTTGTGGGTGTTACACAGGAGCGTTTGGTATAGCATATTCACAGCCTAAGCAGCTTTCGGTAGAAATTATATTATATTCGGTATATTCACATTCAGTAGCCAATATACTTCATCTCATGCAACAAAGAGAAAGTGAGAAGCATAGCTGAGTCAGAAGGGCAATTGAAATATGGAGTAGCATGGAAGTAGCAGCTCAGGGTTGCTGAAAAGGATGTGCCATAGTCGGTAGCATGAAGGTTGTAGATGTCATTTCCTTCCGATCTTTCTGTTGCTGTTCTGTTCGGTTGCTGTTCAGCACTCATGTGGAGCATCTTGCTGAATGGAGTGGCTAGCTTTTAGCACTGCCCTCTCAGTTGTCATACCGGAAGCTCTTTTCAGCCTTTGGGTTTAGGGCGTCTCCCCAGATCCAGCAGCTGGAATATAGATTGGGCATGCTGAGCTGGAACTGGTATGGCTATATCATTTCACTGCTACCTGACAAGAGAGAGAGAGAGAGAGAGAGAGAGAGAGAGAGAGAGAGAGAGAGAGAGAGAGAGAGAGAGAGAGAGAGAGAGAGAGAGAGAGAGAGAGGGCGCATTGGCAGCTAGGAGATTTGCTTCATATGGTGAATTGTTATTCAGCAGTCGCAGCAAAGGCCACTGGAATGCTCAATGGGTGGTGAGTGTCAAGTGATCAGTCGTGAAAATGCCTCTATTGCCAGGATTGCATCTTAAGACCTTCGATCGATCAACGTCTAGTTAGTATCCGTGACACTTGCAAATTGATTGGGTTATCAGGGCCGATATTGCTTGCTAGGAGATAGAAATTCCTCTATGCTCTCAAGCCTGAAGTAGGCCTCTTCTCTTGAGAAAGTCGCTTATGGTGCATGATAGAAACTTTCAGACCCACATATTTTATGTGAAGACTGCATCTTCCTGGGGCTAAGCCAATGTTAAAGCAAAACGGAAGTAGTAAATGTCTGAGTTATTTCTTAAGCATGAATAAAAAAAGACGTGGTGGCAGTTACAAAATCACTGCCATGGACAACTATTTAAACTGGCCTTTTTATGTCATAAACGTCACAACGGCTGCATTACATCACATCTCACAAACAGTATTTACTGACAGCCTACAAACAAACATGTATGCTGGATTATGTATATACTTAGGGTTACTCTTCCCTCATTAGGATTCTGTGCTACCCTTCTCTGACCAGGCATAAGCTTCTGCATTGTCTCTTCTGCTGCACACATTGCACAAAGTCTGAGTTTTACTGAAAATGTTGGCTGCTGGTAGAGGCTAATCATCCAGCCATTCTCAGGTACTTGTATATATCACTCCATAGTCGTTCTATTGGTGTTCAAGTCTGAAATTGGCTTGGCCACTGCATTAGCACTAAACAAGAATTCGTCGAAAAAGTACCTGTGGGTCGTAACATTTGACAGAAAGATAGCTCTCTAAGCAAGTTTCCAGGTCAGTGAAGTGCTTTTCGAGGAATACTTGTTTGGTGCGGAAGCAGCTGCAGCCATGCCACCCAGACCAGCAGTTCATTGCGAAACCGACTGTCTTGGCCAGCACTTTATTTTATCAGTTCCATTGGGAAATAACCACCTCTGCTTTTGAATATGTAATTAAATAGTCCACTGGTCAAAAGTCTTTTCATCAGTGTTCGTAATTCAATACTCAACTCAATGTTTAATTTCAATTATGAGAGTGCATGTTACAGCTTAGTGTGGGAGTTAGTAAATTATCTCTCCTGTTTATTTATGTGACCAGGATCATAGCTGAACGATAGTAGTAGTACCATTAATATCTCGAAAGAAAGAAATTCGAAAGAAATCAAAAGAATTGAAAGATCACAAATAAGCTTGACGTTGGTCATATGTGATTAATGACAGACAGATCCACATTCGAAATGTATAGGTTTATCATTAGACCTGGCTTATAAAGTGAGATCTGCAGCACATACATTTATTATATCACTATGTAGATATATGTGTATATATGTATATGCATATATATATATATATATATATATATGTATATATATATATGTATATGTATATATTCCATACACAAGTAGAGATAGTTTCTTGCGGGCCCTATTTGTCACCTCTAACCTTGTTATGCATGTTGTTCTTTGAGCATGCTACTGTTAATCATTAGATCATGCTTCCTTTACAGCAAATTTAAAGTGCCTAGAAAGAGATTGACTTCTCTGTGGTTGCTATAAGCAATGTATTATTTTTATTTTTATTAGTCAGGTGCCCTTTCGACTAGTAGCTGACTCTTTTAGTAACCACTAGCACTTGTTCTTCAAGTGCCTTTGGTTGCCCACATGCCCAATGGTGAATTCCATTTGATGCTAAGCATTCGAGTCGTCGGATGTGTTGCCCTTTCTAGCCTTGCATGCCATATGCTAACATTACTATGACTTGGTGGTATCTTGTTCACTAAAAATAAAGTATTACGTCAATATGTAGCCATATGATTGTGTTTTGAGGAACTTGAGCATTTCTCCTATTCTTCATCCTAGAGTACCTCAAGCAGCAGTCGGTCGGGTGGCGTGATTGCGATATGGAGCCAATCTGCATGCACAAATCTGACAGTAGGCATCATTTGAACCTGGGTCATCATTTGAACCTCGATCTGGGGATGGTGAAATACTATGGCACTGCATTCCAGGCCAGCTATAGGTCCTTATGTCATGACTTGACGAGCAAATCGTTAGCTCCCGTGCATGGCATCCTACCCACTCCTGGCTTAAGACAGCTGCATCGAGGCTGTCTGACCTACTTTTACAACTTGCAGCTTTAAGCTTTTAAGGGAGTTTCTGTATGATATCGTGTTCCTATTCTTGACCTTTCGATGTGCCGCTGCATTGGGTTTCTGTGTACACGCATTGAGTAAACCCTTCTCTTTCTTTTGCAGACCGGTTCGACCATCACTGTCCGTGGGTCGGAAATTGTGTCGGCAAGAGAAACTACAAATACTTCTACCTGTTTCTCCTCTCGTTGAGCGTCTACTGTGCCTACCTTTTTGCGATTGCTGCCACTTGCTTGGTCCAACGTGAGTCAGCAGCGCCTCGAATAATGCCGATCAAGCGAGCGAGCATGCTGCTCTTGCCAAGTCCGGTCGGTCCGTCGTCGACGAATCGTTTCTCCTTGGCACCTGTGCAGCAGCCCCCTCCCCCCCCCCCCCCCCCACTTTGCCTCACGGCCCACCACCACCACTGCCTGGCTCCAACGTCCCACGTGATCTGCCTGACAGCGCTCCGACTTACCTCGCCCTGTCGTGCCACGTGTTCAGAAAGTTGCCGGACTGCTGGGCTCTGCCAGGCTTGCATAGGTTGGACCTTGGATGTCGGACTGCTGATGACTGGTGTTCGCCTCCAATCGTGCTTTGGTGTTTTTTGCTGTTGTTTGCCGCTGCCACTGCACGCAGCCTAGCTCTTGTCATGCTCCCTGGCATTGCAGGATCAATAGACAAGGGCTTCGTCATGGCGCTACAGGAAGGTCCGCTCAGTGCCGTCGTCATTGTCGTCTGCTTTTTTTCAATATGGTCTGTGCTCGGACTAGCAGGGTTCCACACTTATCTTACCTGTCATGAAATGACTACAAATGAAGATGTAAGTCGCCTTTGCCATTGCACTGCTGCGGTCGATGCTTCATGCACACAGCTATAGCAAGGGTATTCTGCCAAGTGCAAAAACTGCTCACTTCCATCCTATCAGCGGTGATATGTAACGATACTCTTTATGCACTCTTCTCAGGGAGAATTAGAGCTCCCCTTGCTGATTGTGTACAGTTGAAACGTTTGGCTGTTTCACATGGAAATTCTGTGTAGCACACGAGAGGTTTATGCCTCTCGTGTTCTACACAGAGTTTTTCGTGGGTCTCCTGCTAGCGCTGCCTGCTATACTGGTAGCTTGGTCTTGCAAGGAATGGTGTTTCGATGCAAAAAAGAGGTGTCTTGTGTGTGCACATTTCCATCGTAGGCAATGTGCATTCATAGGAACTCATTTACTTGTTGCCCGTGAAGCACATATTAACATAATGAAAAGCTGGTGCCGGGTGCCCAGCAAGTAGTCAGGCTTGTGCAGGACATGCAGCCCTCTGAACTAAGTGCTAAATTTCTTGACTGCAAAGGGAGAGTGAAATGTTTGTTTGTGTGCTTTTTTTTACCTGGGTCTCCTTTGCAGATGGAAAAAGCACATACCCCCACCCCACTTTATAGCATGTTCGTAGCCACAGCTGGTGGTTCTGACTCTCCGCGAAGTAGCTGATTGGGACAGTCTATGATTTAATTGGTGGTTTCATTGGGACTTATCATTAAGGAATAGTTAATAGTTGTTTTGTTATTCTAGAAGAGGTGTCTTTGATGCTGCGTAAGCACCCGAGGCATTTGGCTAGGTCTTTAACTCGATTTTTTAAGTTATTGTGTTTTGTTACCTTTCAATACATTAAAGTTCTTAGAAAAATAATTTAGCTCTCAGACGGTGCTATGCAAATAGGTAGCTATTATTTTTATCACTTGAGAGTTGGTCTTGTGAGCTCAATACCCCTGGCATTGCAGCATATACCTTGTTGAGGGATTGCTCAATTCAGAAAAGTTGCTGCTGCTGCTCATGCTGCTGCGAATTGCTCCTTCTGCTCCGGCTACTGCTGCTCCGGCACACTACCTACGGCTGCCTCATCGTTCCTCATCCACTCAGATCAAGAAGACGTACAAAGGTGGTCGCAGCTCCTCCTCGACAGCGGCAAATGACGGCAGCACACGGAATCCGTTCGCTCGAGGACTGGGCATCGTCAACTGCTGCGCCGTTCTGTGCGGCCCCTTGCCTCCTAGTCTCATCGATCGGCGTGGCTGGGTGACCGCCGCCGACACCGAGGTTGCAGCCAACGCACAGCCGCCTGGCATTCCAGAGTGGCCCTCCGGCTACCCACAGCAGCCTCAGCTGCTGCAGCAGCGCCCAGCGTACGGAGCCACCGACATGCCGCCCCTCGTGCAACCCGGCCACGTGACTAAGGTATGCCGCTTTGCGAGCTGGTAAGAGGCTGTTATCTACTGTGCTAGGGAGTCGCCGGTGGTTATGGGGCTCTTGTTTTTAGTGCTGCTGCGCCGTTTGTCGTGTTCTGTGCAGTGACATTGTTTTGCTCATGCTCTGATGCATTTAGGCAAATGCATTGGTTGATGCATTATGCAAAGGCACGCAGTTCCTTTGCTGTAGAAAAATCTTTTGTCATATCATTGCACGAGCCAGGTTGTCTAGCGTCTTCTTTCTTCCAGTCATTAGCTAGAATTCAAACGTTCATGCAGCTTACCCTCTCCGAATGAAAGAATGAAAAATCTGAAGGATTGATAGAAGGATGATCCTTTCGCTTGAACAGTCTGTGCATCGGACTTCATAAGTGCTTTTCACTGACACACTCTGATTGCAGATACACACGTTTGCTATTCTGTAACTCCGTCCTAGTCATTTGTCCTAGTTATCTAACTAGTGTCACTGCAATTGCAAGGAGATGCTTACCGATTGTAAAAAGCTAGGGCAGTTTGGTTTGCCCATGGTGAAGGTCGCAACTGCTGTGATTCTCCTATTATAAGGGCTCTGATAGTCTATGAGGTAAGGTGCTTGTTCGTAACGATAGAGGTCATGGATTCGAATCCTGTATTGCCAGCTGCAATTGGTGATGTTAGCCGTTAAGTCTCTTCTGTCGCTTTACAAATAAAGCTGTACAATTTTATTTTCCGTTATTCTTTCTTGCCTATGTAGCCCAGCCTTTCGGCATCAAGTTTTAAGCTCCATCACTTACCTGTGTGTCCAGTAATTCTCTTGCTTCGTGTACCTAGCTTTGCTACTTACTCCTTGCCTCGAACTTACTCATTGCCTGCCCAATGTCTGTTCTAGCCCTGCACCGTGGAGCTTGCAGTTGACTTAACAGGTCGTGAGCTCCAGTCCTGAAATCTTACAGTATATCCCCGCCCCGTCCGGCAAGGGAGGTTGTGATGGCATAAGCTATTCTGCTGCTAAGGCAGTTAATCGGCTTCTTGTTTTTACTTTACTTCCCAGACATCACCTACAAGACTGCTACTCGACTATTGACGTTTGGCTGTGTCAGAGCAAGCCGTAAATATTTTGGAGATCATAGCTTCAGCTCCTGTGCACCTAAAACCTAGTACTCTTTGCTGACTGACTTTCCAACATATCCTGACTGCAGTTCTTTTTTAAAAAAAAAAAGCTAAAACCCCTCCTATATCTCACAGCAGTTTCACCCACCCTTGTGAATCATCTATAGTGTGCTCATGTGCCCTGCATTGTATGCGTTTTAATCACTCACAATTTGTTTTCCTTTATTTTTAGCCTATGTAAAGTGTTAACAATTTAGTTACTTTAGGGTGATACAACTGTATTACTATTATTATTATTATTATTACTGCTACTACTGGTATTTTGCATCGTGATCAAAGCCTGCTCGGTGGTTGATTTTAAGTTTTGTATGTGTTTAAGTGTCGTATGTCTCACTTAGTTATTTTTGAACCTGTGAACCTTCTCCAGCATTTACTGTAAACCATCAAATTATTTCGACAGTCTTTCTACGTTTGCCAAACTCTTTGGGATATAGATTACACTAAGCTTCAAAAAAATCCTTGCATTGTGGCCAACATTGCCCCGGCTGTAAATTCGTTCAAGTAAAATAAGAGGGTTTTTTATGATCCCAGGCAAACTAAAGTTATGAGTAGCATGAGAAAATATTTGTTGACTGCCAAAAACAAGCACATATGCAGTTGGTATGCATGGGTTGAGTATGAGCTCATCCTATCGTGATTCCTGTTTACCTCTCTTGTCTGGCCAACCACAGAGGCCACAAGCTTTGAGATTTTCTCTTCTGCAGAAGAACAGTCTACAGACTGAATTGAACTGAAAATGTTGACCTCTGATGTAGGCCTCAGCTCCCTGTCGATATCGCTCTATAGTTGTTCTATATAGTTGAGGTTAGGCGACTGGCTAGGCCTCTAAATTAGCACCACAGAAGGATTTATCCAAAAAAAGGAACCTCACCGGCCCAGCAGTGTGCATGTGGTGGTTATCTTGCTGCCAAATGTAGCGATCCAGCAGAGTATTTTACCTTTGAAATCCAATTTGCTTCACTAATAATAACTTGGGTTACATACGTTTTTGACGGATAATTGTTTGGTGCCGATGCAGTCTGCTAGCCTGTTGGTTTATTTGAACTCCTTGGAATAACTATGGAACAATATCGACTGGCAGCTGATGCAGAGTTCTGGGCATACATCAGTATCCGGTGTTTATTTAAGTGAAGTGAATTTCAGGCTATTCAGAGGTTGTTTACAGCAGAAGAGAAAGTGCAGAGGCTGATAGCTTGAATGCCTTGCCATCCAAGTTTGTTAAAAAAAAAAGAATCGTGGGTGGAAAAGCATACATAACTGCACCATGTGAGCTGGTTAGGTCTAGCGGTTAAGGTGCTCGCCCCGACCAAGGTCTGACTGAGGTCGTGGGCTCGAGCCCCGAGGCATATGTGAAGCGCCTGAATAAAGATTAAGTTCTCTTGGGGCGCTATATAAATGAATTATATTCTTTTTAAATTATATATGCGATTTCAATATTTTCTAACGTTCAGCATAACTTAGGTATGTGTGGCGTCATAATATAACTCATTACCTGAACAAACATAGAGCCACGAAAGCTTCGGTACTCATACTGCAAATGCTTTTTTACATTGAATTGCTGAATTTATATTTGCTAGCTGGCTATGGTATGCTCTCTGCAGCATGATTGCCTGTGTGTGTTGATCTATGGCAATGTGTTGTGGCTGTCCCATGCCCAACACACCTTCAGCAAGTTCTGTTTTTGTTTGTTTTCTCGGTATGCATTATCATTTGGTTCAATTTTTGCTCGATGTCTGAAGTCTACCTATCTTATCGATACAAACTAGTGTTCTTTCTTGACCATGCTTTATGTACGGTTATCATTTGATGAGCATTTATCCTCGGCTGACGTCTAGCCGCAGATGAATTACTATCCAAGGTTGAATGTAGTGGCTCTTTTTGGTTTCAATAGTATGGTATTTTGCCAGCCGTGGTTGTGCTGGTTCGAGCTCTGATATGTTGGCTACGTTCCTGACTTGGGTGTGCATCGCAAACTGGCAGGTGCCATTGGAAGACCAGTCACAATCCGGCGACCCGGATAGCATATGTGGCCTGATGTATCGGCCACATTTTCTCAAAATCTCAGGTGATAGAGTCGTTATCGTGAACATCGATGTGAGATAATCGTCTTACACAATTGATGCCTTTTTTGTAGGCACCCAATGGCAACTCAGCTGTAGTGCCTGCCAGCCGAGCCATTTCGGCAGCTGCCATAGCTGCGCACACTAATCGACTTGGTAGCACAGGTATGCTGCTGCCGTGCACTGCATTTACTGAAGGCCTTCTGACAGGCTGCTCGGTGGTTCCTACCTATGCTAGCTGTTCTCGAAGCTGCCTACTTTACTGGCTACTGTGGTCAACTCCCAGTGTGACCATTCTTGCAATAAAGACCAGGGATTGGGCCTTTGCTGTGAGCAGCACACTTGGTTTTCGGCAGTCAAATCATGAGCTCGAGATTAGCTTACGTGGGCTGGCTTGCAAGACGGTCACTATTCGAGCCACCTTTCTAGACCTGCTATCCTCAGTCAGAGCATTCCATTAGCTAAGCGCCCTGGAGCTATGCACCAGTAGTGTGCACCAATGGGCCCAGGTATGCACTCCGAGATGCTAAATCCTCGTATTTTGGCGATTCTAACTACAAGGTTTCCTACTTCACAAGCGAGCAATGAAGGACTGTGACCCAGGTGAACCATCCCCTTGTATTATTTCAAAAGACAAATCACAGAAAAGGATGCTGCCATACCTAAAAATTGCTGCTAAACCAGCATTCAGGTTTAGTGAGGGATTTCTTGATGCTAAAGTAATTACCATGTGTGTGCACCAATTGTGTGTGGAAATATAGGCGTAGTCGTCTATGGTGGGTGGGCTCCTGAGGCCAGTGTCATTCGCTTGCTGCCACAGCCGATGCTCGGTGGCTCGCAGCTTCCACCTGCCTTATTAATATTAATAATAATAATATTATTATTATAATACAAATTATAAAAATACGCGATAAAGCGCCCTCAGAGAACTCAATCTGTTTCGGGGCACTTTACATTTACTGCAAAGGGAAATGCGATTGAATGGTTAGTAATATCATGCTTGATAAACAACATGAATAACATGGTTAAGGGTGACATGCACAGGATCAGCATGCAAGTGTGGTTAGTGGCAGCATGCACAGTGTCAGCACGCTTACCCACATGGAGGACGAATAACGGGGACCCACTAAATGCTGTTCTAAATAGGCGTGTTTATAAGTTTTTTTAAAATGTGGTCAAGTCAGGGAATGTTGTGACGCCAGTCAGGAGTGAGTTCCAGGCTTTGGGAGCATACGAACTGTATTCACGGTCTCCAAAGGATTCGAGGTTTGTATGAGGTATTGGTAAACAGTTAGATTCCGAAAAGCAGTTGATACTATGCTTGACCTGGTGGGGGAGTGGATCTAGTTAATGATAGCGCATGTGTGAATGTGCATAGTCCTTAGTTGCGGCCAAGTGGTGAGATGCTCATACTTCACCACCGAGGACATGGGTTTGAGTCCTGCTGCTGGTGGTTTTTTAGTGCTAATCAAGTGGAAATAGTTGTTGCTATGCTGTTTCTGCTTCTGTATAAATGAAGCTGTTAAATAGGCCAACCTGTTCTTTTTACTTAGCTCGAAGTTGCCAGACTTATCTGTTGCACTGATATGATCGTCTAGTGGAATGCCACTTTTGAACAACATATTCTTATTTGTATAGAGGAGATATTCTGGCCGAGCCGATTTAGCTTGTTGAACAGGTCAGAGAGTATCTTCTGAAGGTGATCGTAATTAAACAAGAGAGTACCCACCGTAGAGCTCACCCTGTTTTACCTACCATCACCTTGAGCCAGTGATGCTGAAAGAGCCTCCTCAGATCTGTGCTAGATGTGACTGATCAAATAGGGGAGGGGGCAGTGATGCTTCAGCTGCTGCTGCCACCGTCGCCACCGTCACTGCTCGCAAATAACTGACAGCTGGTGGGGATGCCTTATCACACCTATGGCATTTCTCATGCATTCCCTTTCCCACTGTACTTGTAGCTGATTAGAGTGATTGACTTTTGCAAGTGCCCCTGGATGTTTGTAATCTACCAAAGGTAGAATCTCTCAGAGGCTGCTAGTAAATGAGAGGTCTTAGCCTTGTCCTATGGGAAAGATCTTTGAATGTGCTTGCTTTGATACAGCCAGCCAGATTTTACCTATCAAAGGGCTCTGTTTCTACATCCGGACAGGCAGTGAGTGCATTCGACGAACCCCACAACCCCTCTCCCCCCCCCCGTGTTAAAAAAAATGAGCTTCAAACTGCCCTCGGCCAAAGCCGGAAGTTCAACTGCAGCCCACAACCTTAGCCAGTTGGCACCAGCTGCTGGAGGGCCGCTGCTCATAGCTCGGCTCGCAAAGAGGGGATGCCTCCTGGATGCTCACCTGTCTCCACCGACATGGCTGTGCTCTGCATCTTTACCGGCATGGCCTATGAGAGGGTGGGGGGATTGTATGGGACAACACACAGTCGATCTGAGTAGCACAGCCGTTGGTTGTGTAGATGGGTGGATCGGCTGGGGTCCCAAGGTTTACTGCCACGAATTGACGAAGCTGTAGCTGGTCAACTGCCTTTCGGCATTCGTGCCTGCACGGCTGGCCTGGTGGCCTGTCGTGGTGCACAGCAGCCATGGAGTTGTGTTTGTGAGCAGGTGTCCGAGAATAGAGAATAGCTCTGTGCCTAACTGCCGTGCAATCGTGAGCAGCTGCAAATCATTTCGCCTGCACCTGTGCATGTCGAAAAATCAGTTGTAGAGCTGGAAGAGGCCGAGGTGCAGCAGGTTGGTGGGCATGAGTAACTGGGCTGCCAGAGCCGGTCATTGCATCTCCCAAGCTTTGCCCCTCCCCCAGCCTCCGGTGACCGATCGCTCGGCTCGGTCGGTGGTCGTCTGCGTCGTCGGCACGTTCTTCTTCGGGCAGAGTCGTCATGGCTGCCTCCTCCTTGGCGAGCTCCTGCACGGGCAGCATGCGCCTGTAGAGCCCCAGCTGTATCGGCCCCTCCATCGGTGCATGCCACGCATGAGCATCCCTCACGCGGCAGCAGCAGCAGCGCATTGCACACAGCCAGAGCCTGCTGCTGGTGCACTGCTGGTGGCTGGCTGGTTAGAGGCTGCGGCGGCTCGCTGCTCAGCGCCTAGCTTTGCATCGGTACCAAAAGAGAGAGGAGCAGGACCGGGCCTACTCGGGTGGCGACCGGTCAACCGGAAGCTCTGTGCACCAGCTTTCATCCTGTGGCAGAGGCACCCGTAGGATCTCGTAGCTATCCACCATGTATCAGAGAAGCGTGTGCCCGGTGCCTGTTGCCACGATGAAGGATGTCGCCTAGTACCCTCGTTGATGCGTACTTTTCACCTGAGCTTTGCCAGCTTCTGATGTGATGCCTTGACTCTCCGAGGTCACGGCAAGGTCCAAAAGAGCTTCGGCGCATCGCTACCGGCAGGCAGTGCTCAGTAGCTGTCTAGTAATGCTTCCGAAATTCTGCTGTCGAGTTTTGAAATTGGGCCTGTTTTGTAATCTGGTTCCGAATCAGTACTCGTTGGCCACTGTTTAAGCAGTGAAAAGACACCGCTGCTTAGAGGGCCGCCGATACGGTTAACTGTCATGAATGCCAAGTTTGTGTCCTCGAATATTTGGGCATTAGTGGTGAGCTAATATTGCCAGGCATGTAACTTTTAGCAGTTCAGGTGGTTTTGTGTCTTGTCATTGCCCCTGCTGCCCACAGGCTTGAAGTCAATCCATGTTATATGTTGACAATGGCAATCTGTCTCTTCAGCTTGCCTGCCAGCACCTGTAAGGGCACTCTGCCCATTCATCAAACCGGGTCCCGGTGTCTCTCTGCTTAGCGATGACCATTATCCCATCAACCGAGGAACAGGGAGATGTAGAGGAATGTGCTTCCTGCCTTGGGTCTCACCTCAACCCTCAGGGAAGATGTAGGCTTCAGGAGATTGCAGCCATTTGCTTTCAAAACAGGCTGAGATCTGTTCGACTATTAATATAGGGCCAATACGCCCTCTGCTTTCCTTGAAACTAATAGCTGGGCCGTGCTGCCACCGAAATCTGGTCGTTGACAGCGGCCAGTCGTTGGTGCTAAGCCAAGAGTCTCCGAGGGCATGTAGCCGCTTAGGGCTGTGTGTTGTCTTCGTTAGTTGATCAGCCATCGCATGGCTTTGTCCTAATTGACTCTTACTTCTATCGGTAAGAATGCAAGTGATGAGTCGTATTGAGACTTAATGGAGTAATTGGACTCTGCATTTTCGAAATTTAATACTGCTGTCATTAAGGTAGTGCCCAGTGTAAATCAATTGTTCAGCACCAAGCTCTATGACAGTGTTGGTAGTGTGAGACCATGTATGCACATCTGGCCGGCATTGCAATTCTCACGGTCGGCCGAGAGCTACTCGTGCCGTTGCTGACGATTTCCTGCAGCACTGCTGATGCTTTCTGCGACCGACTCGGGCAAGTAGTGTGACCGTCGAGATGGAATGCTTGTTATCAGTTGCCCAGAAGGTAGTCGTCAGTAACCCCTCATGGCGCTGCCTCTATGGAGTGATAAACTGAGCGCTCTGCCAGCATCCTACGAGTGGTTCGGCAAATACTTTCCGGTGATAAGAGAGTGTCACCTTCGCCGTCTAAATGGACGACTGTGAGATTGCATGTTAAGTTTGTTCTCGGAAGGGTGGCCAGCCAGTGTCTTGCCAGTGGCCGTGTCTTCCTTGTGAGAGGCACTGCTAACAACTCTGCTAAGCACGGCCCCATGAAGTGCTGTCATATCTTGGCAGCTTCAGAATCCCTACAATTCTAGACATATATATATATATATATATATATATATATATATATATATATATATATATATATGTGTGTGTGTGTGTGTGTGTGTATATATATATATATATATATATATATATATATATATATATATATATATATATATATATATATATATATATATATATATATATATATATATATATATATATATATATATATATATATATATATGTATATGTATATATATATGTAGAGAGAGTTAGTTATATAGGAATATTTTTAAGACACATCTAAAACTTTGCTGAGTTTTACAAAATTACGGCCAAAAATACTACCACAGGGTAAGATTAAGAAGAGGAAGCAGTAAATATACTGCATTGTGTATGCTACCACCTTGGTTGGACTACTAGGTACACAAAACGCACAATTTACTTACTTGGTGGTTTCACATGGTTGGGGAAACAGTTGCAATGCCTTTATATGCAGCATCTGTAAAGTGCCGAGAGAGATAGAGAGAGAGAGAGAGAGAGAGAGAGAGAGAGAGAGAGAGAGAGAGAGGGAGAGACTCAGTTCTCTGAGGGTGCTATGCAAATATATTATTCTTAAGTTTATTATTACTATTATTAAGCATGCTGATGATGGTTCAATGAGCAAGCTCTTACCATCACAGTGACCTCCTGATGCCTGGAAGTGCTAACAACTCTAGCCTAGTCGTGAACGACCTAGGCGCTCATTAGCACATGTTGTGTTCGCACGTGTCCACATGGTTTGCTTCTTAGCATGCTCACCCAAACTTCAATGGCTGCATACACACACAAGTACATGTCTGGAAAATCTTGAAAAGCTGAGATTGCAAAATGTCTGCATCCATTTGAAGGCAAAAGCAGTGTACGTGTATATGGCAGCACCGGTAGGAGCATTATGTTTTGTTCGTGCGGCTGTGCTTTGGACGACTGCGAGTGAAAGGATTAGCCGAAGAGGCCGTTGGCTGTGGGTGTGAAGGCCGAAGAAAACTGTTGCCACCTCAAGCACGGACCGATCCTGCAACCTCTGGGTCACCGTTCCCCGGGCAAGAGTCGATTTGTTAAGACTGCTATTTCTCAGTGGTTCTACACTGGGCTTTAAAGCTTCGCCTTGGAATTGCCTCCTACCTGCTCGAACCGAATCCCGATGTGCTGTGTGAATGAATGTTTGTAATTGCATGGCTTGGCGCCAAGTGCGACCACTACCCGTCTTGCTGTCGGTGACCAGGAAGGGTACCGGATAAACTTCTTTCGTGGGTACTCCAGGAGCAGTCCGCTGTCAGCAGTCCCGGCAACCCGAGAATGACCGGATATTTCCCGTCAGTTTGGCCATGTAGTAGCAGATTCAAGGGAAGCGGCAGCTTCAAAAGATAGTGCAGCCGGAGACAGGCCATCAGCCGAGGGGACTGGGCGCCAAAAAAAAGAGGAGCTACTGCTCGACCTCTAGTAAGACCTTCTCACGCCCTTCTTGGCCGCCAGTCTGGATGGCCAGTGCCAGTAGCAGCCTCCTTCCATTCCCTTCCCTCCCCCCCCCCCCGATGCCCCTTCATCCCCCTGCACATGCGGCCTGGGCTAGGCTCACTTCGCTGCTGCTGTGCAGTCGCCGTGTAGCCGCCTGCCAGAGCGTTCTTGTCGTGCGTTCGTGCTTTCGTTCTCTCTCACTCTTCCAGTGTGAGTCGGCCTTGTCGCCCGGTAAGTTGCCGGCGTCTTCTGTCTTTTAAGGCCCGCATGCTCCTACCGTATCGGCTTCTTAGCGTTTGTTATGTTATCGTTGCTCGACCTTGCAAGCAGCTGCGGCCCGCTGCTGTTCGGCTGGCTGTGGTCCTGCCGGGCTGCTCGCTAGCGCCGTCGCCCAGGCTGATGCCCCCAGCTCCAGTTGCCACCACTGCTGCTGCTGCAGGCGGCATCAGCCCGATAGGCAGGCTAAACCTGTGACGGCGACTCGCTCGCGTTGCAGCCGAGCCCTTCGGAAGCGTTGCTGGAGGAGCACCGGCTATGACCGCACCTGCAGGACGACTGCCTCCCATCGATCCGGGACTGGCCGAAATCAGTAGGCTGCCTCCACTGCTGCTGAACAGTGGCAGCAGTGGTGCAGCAACAGGTCACGGATCTGTCGGCATGCGTTCTCCTCTGCAGTCGCCGATCGGCAGTGTTAACGTCTAAGCATGTCTCTTCAGCCCGATGCTGCTGTCGCGAAATCGATGGCCTGCCGGAGAGGACGGCCTGCAGCAGCTGTACGACTGCCGTGCTGCCAGCCGTCCATCTCCCCATCGTCAATGGCATATGGTTCCTACAGCTTGCGGTGGCAATCGGCTACTCATTCCTCGGCCTCCGCAGCTGTCCGGCGCTCGAGGGGCTGGTGCCGAGCAGATGCACAGAGCTGACACTGCCGATCAGTGGACAAGCTGGGAGCAGGCCGATCCAAGCTGTCAGGCCCTCAAGCTGGCTGCTGTCACTGCTTCTTCTACCGAGTGTGTGTCATGCCGAGGCAACGGTGTGCATTCTAAGCAGGCATACACCAATCCTTTTTTGTTATCATCGTCATTATCATTATTATTATTATTATGCAAATTAAGTTGCCTAGCTCTAATGTCGCAGTCTATGTGATGAATAAGCACTTTTGCACAGCCATCTTACCGGCTATATGAAAATGTGAATACCCATCGGCTCTGCAACGTTCAGCATCCTGCTATTGCTCTCTGGTCATCCAGTCTCTATTCAGTTGACAGCTCACGACAGTAGGCATAATAGAGATGTTTCATTGTGCTTGTAGCAATCGGACTATAGGGAGTATTACCAAACCGGCAAAGAAGACTCACTACTATTAAATGGATCCAAGTCGACCCATCCAAAATTGCATACATAATTAATTTCAGCTTGTGTTTGCTGTGGAGGTTCTTTCGCTCCGACATGGTATATAAAGCAACCTGACAAAACTCTGCTGGGTTCGGGTACAAATAGCCCTATTAGTCGACAGTGAGTAAATATAGCTTCACAGAGGGAAGGCCAACCAAAGCATCTCACCAATGCTTTCTTGGAGGTAACGTGATTTTTTAATATCTGTAACTCCACTAATACTAAATGGGTGTTATATAGGAGAGTTAGATAGCCCACTCAAAGCCCATGTGATTTTCGAAAGACATACGTGTGACCTACCATGTTACACTGGCCACCCACATGGTCCCTGGTATCCAGTCAGTAAGTGGCAGTGGCTGGTGCCTACTGTGTTGGCATGGAAGCTAGCTACCCTTCATGAGCCTAGCAGCCTTGTAGGAACCTGCATGGCTGGTTGGGCTTGCTCAGCCTAGCAAACTGTAGTGTCTACATAGCTTCCTGCCGGATGCAGGACATATTAAAGGTAGCCATCTATTTCCATAGGCTGGCAGCAAGCCCGAAATACAAATACTGCAAGCCTCAGTCTGGACTCTTGGACGATAGCTATCTATGCAGATTTCGATCTATGGTTAGTGACTGAGTGTATCTGATGTACATGACATAGACATGCACTTGGCTTCGAGAGGTTGCTTAGGTATGAGCCAAGGCCTCCTGCATGCCATCCCCACCGAAAAAACTAGCCCCTGCGCGCTGTTGGAGGCCGTGTTTGTTTCATCTATGCTTCAGCCACTACCACAGCTCATCAACTGACGGTTTGGCACCTTTTGTAGACGGCCAGCGTAAACTCCCGGAGTAGCATGGATGGGAGTATTACCCACAGCAAGGAAGTAGAAAAGAATTGATTTGCAGGAGGGCTGGATGGGATCGAAACACAGGTTCAGCTGTGCGTCAACTGCTTAGAAGTGAAAGCCTAGATTGTGCTTGGCCATCAAATTGGCAAGAAGTAGAATATACATTGTGATATCAAATTATGGTAATAATAATAATAATAATGCATTCAATATAGCACCTTTGGAGAACTCGATCTCTTTCTAGGCACTTAACATTTGCTACAAAGGAAACACAACTTACTAGTTATGGGGAAACTTGAGTGTGATTCAGAAATTGGAACGGCTTTCTCTCAAAATCGGCTCTGCCAGCTTATCTCTTGTTTAAACTGCACGAAATGTAAATGTCATATTCCGAATTGACCTTTCATTGGACGACAACATCAGCTCCACAGTCAATTCTGCATCCGTCCAGCTACATAACATTGCTTAAACTTGGCCTTGTTTACACAGGGGTACTACATCTAAATAGGTCCAGGCATTTGTGACATACCGTCTTGACTTCAGTAGCTCAATGCTTGCTGGTCTACCAGTCTGTGATATCAGGAGCTTACAGTTGGTGCAAAACTCTGAAGCTCGGCTTGTCTGTCGTGAGCAGAGCAGTTGCAACATCACACCACACCTCCCCGACCTGCACTGGCTCGAAGTCAAGCAACCGATCGACTTCAAGGTTTTGTCATTCACTTTTAGGTCCCTTTTTCCTTTTGCTCCAGCCTAACTATCAGATCTACTCCCCCACCAGGCCAAGCATCGTACCAGCTGATTTTCGAAATCTAACTGTTTACCCATACCAGAAACAGATCTCAAATCCTTTGGAGACCGTACCTTTAGTTCATATGCTCCCAGAGCCTAGAGCTCAATAACGACTTGCGTCACGATATCTCGTGACTTGTCCACACTTAAAGAGAAACTGAAAAGGCATATTTTAATGACAGCATTTAGTAGTCCCTATGGTTCGTCCTGTATGTGCTTATGTGTGCTGATACTGTGCATGCTGCCACTAACCAAACTTGCATGCTGACCTAGTGTATGTAACCCCTAGTCATGTTATTCCTGATTTTATTGAGCATGCTACCACCAACCGAGTGCCTAGAAAGAGATTTGAGTTCTCAAGCAATGACGTCATTGCCGAGAAGTACCGGGTCCAGGTCCGGGCTGTGCCGGGGTTGACACCTTGCTCTCGCACTGCTGGCTCCCAAGCCTTGCGTCCTTGTTTCTCCGAAGCTTGCATATGTACATATTGGCTTGAACGCTGCTTTTCATCTGCCGCCCGAGGGCATTTCAAGCGCTTCAGCTGAAAGTAAAATAACAATACCTTATAATGTAGCAACAATTTGTGCGGGATAACGGTGGATTCACTTGGGAGACCAATATACAAAAGAATATATTCCCTGTGCAAGGCGCCTTAAGAGAACTTAATCTCTATTCGTGCACTTCACGTACGACACGGGGCTCGAGCCCGAGACCTCAGACCACCATCATTCACTTTAACCTTTGTTAAAGGCAAGCACCTTTATCACTGGGTCAAAGAAGCATCATCGCAATACACAAATTAATCACAAATCAGTCACTAATAATGTACTAGGGCCAAGTGATTTCAAAATTCCTTCAGGCCAAGCATTGCTCTAGCAAGTAAATATAAATACAATTCATTCATTCATACCGTAAGAGAACTGAACCTGCATCCAGGTGCTTCACATATACAGCAGGGCTTGACCTGACGACATTGGTGGTAAAAGTGATCACTGTCAACTTTGACAAGAAAGGAAGGCACGTTATCTCTGAACCAGACTTTTCTTGAATATATTCGTATAGTGTTCCTGTTCGTCTGGGATTTAGAGGAGCTAGTAAGGCTAGGAATTATGACATTTCAATTCGCACAAAACTCGGGCCATATACAGGAGAAGAAATAACGAATGTGGGTTTCATTTAGTTAAAGATCAGTTAAATTCACGTTAAATTGCGGACTCAAGTGTGATACATTTCCAAGTGTGCACCAGGCCAGAGTTGAACCTCATTGTAGCTCAGAATTCAGCTGTGTCAGCGGCACCTGACCAGTATTAGAAAGTCTGGATTGCAATAATTTTACAAGCGTTTACATGCTTAAATATGGCTTAGAGTATAGGGTATCGTGATTTGACCAACACCTTATCGCAAAAAATGCATGAAAGACTAAAATTTTCATCAACCGTCCTGATTTGAATACTATGGGATCCATCGTTGTTTTATGGTTGGAGTAAAACAAAAATATTCGCAAGACATTCTCGATCTGACAGAGACTGCATTTACAATCAAAGTGCACTAGCCCATATAAGTCAGTCAAAGTGACATGGGTGGAGATCACCATCCTTGCTTGGTCTACATTTGGAATACAATCTTACGGCATAGAGAGGGTGAAAGAAACATTAGCGAAGCATGACGACCGAATTCCGTAATAATTTTGAAATCGAAGTACTATTATCAGACCAATAGCCAGTTAGTTAATTGACCTGAAAGCAAGTCACTCAAAATCCGTACGGTGTCATTGCAGGCATACATTCATGAGCGGTAGTAATAAGGACAGCTGGGGAGAGATTAGATTCTTGTATTCCTCCTCTAATCTTCTGCTTCGTTCCTTGTCTGGCATTCAATCGCAGTTGAGCAGTTTGGCACTTTTCTACCCCTAATGTCATTGCTAGCTTTTACACACTCCCCCTCTTGCTCTTGTTTTGCCAAGGGATACAGTGCTTGCCTTCAATTATCATAATCGTCATCTTGAGCCCTTCTGAACATGCCCTGCACTTGGAAGTTAGACATTAAGGTCTCTTCCACTGAAAAGAAAGTGAATTAAATCTACAAGTATTACGAGCTTTGTTACTGGTTATCAACTAAGATAGGCTGGTAATCACTAGATAGACTTGAGGTAATGCACCTTGCTTGTTTCTTTTGATCTGCTTTATAAATCACAATCGAAATCCGAAAATGCATCTTGATAATAACCAAAATGTTCAGGAAGTAATCTAGTTCTTGCTTATCAAACATTGTGGCGCCAGCATTCACAGTAACTTCAAAATTAAATAAGCAAGCTCTGCATTAGGGTAGAGACCCAATTAGACTTCCTGAGCAGATCTTTTGCTATGGCTACACGGCCACGTGCACTGTATTGAGAAATACCATCACCATTACCAAAGCAAGTCAATTTTTTTCCTCAACCTTTAACAGTTTGGAGAATTCTATATGAAAAATTAGCAAATTGTTGCGACGGGGCTGTAATGGAGACTAATCAGCAAGTTTACCTTTTATCTGATACCAATAAAGGTGTTTGCGGCACTGGGCATTGCCATGTGCATGTTCTACTAATCTTAAAGATTTCAGTATCTCTACCTAATGCCGCAAAACAACAATTTTTTCAGAAAAATGTTTGATTAGGTTATACATTTAATCAAGACCTGTTTATAAAAAGTTGCGTAATTTAAATGTCAACTGCTGGAGGCCCGGCGATAGTGGCTGAGAGGTGCAGGTGGCCGTGGATGTGGAGCTAACCCGTTTGAACTATTAAACAGTTACTAACATTTGAAAAACTCTGAAAATTCTGCTTTACATTTTCAGGAACCATTAAAGTTCTTAACCGGCTCTCAGATCCACTCTATGGTGATTAAGATTGTGAAAATTTGCTGAGTAATGCATCTCGCTTATAAGACAATTAAATCGACCAGCATGAGCTGCCCAAATAGCTTTTCCCTGCTACATCGATGACAAGGAGCTTACTCTTGTTAACACTCTGCAGTATTCTCAATAAGATCTTAATAATCCAAATAATCCAAATAACTTCAATGAAAAGCCTTATTCTTACAGCTAGCAAGTTTTCGTTCGCTATGCTTGGAGTAGTGATATTAGCGTTGGCATCACTTCTTTCCTCGGCGTTTCTTTAAGCTAAAAATTTTAAAGATGTCTGTAATGTATGTGCCCGTCTCAGTTGGCCTATTTATCAAGCCGAATTAACCATTTTCAGCTGGGATAGCTGGAGCTCAACGAATATACCAGCAGAGAGAAATCAAGAAAACTAATACCTCGTGCAGCAATGGCGGCATCGGGTGGCTATGACGGATTCGCAGTTTTTGGCATCAGCAGGACATCAATTTCGTAGTGGCAAAAATATCACAACAGGGAGTTTTTTTTAGCCCCCAACTCTTCCTAGAATTTAAATCTGCCGCCATCCTTTTAAGTCGACAAGAACTTAATTCAATAGTTACCAAGTGGTAACTTGTAAGGGAGAAAAGGCTAAAATATTACTGAGTAGTTCGTATACACATAATGATGTAAGGTCAAACTGCGCCAGGATCTGGTTTCTGGGTAGTTTTGGCCGAAGAGTAAGATGTTTGATTTTGCCGATCAAGTTCACGGGCTTGAACTCCAGGGCATACATAAAGCACCTGGATGAAGATTATGTTCTCTAAGGCCGCTTCTCAAAAGAATTTTATAGTTGCATTGTCGATATATATTGGTGAAAGTGGAAATATCAATATCGTTAAACTGATAAACGTAAATTCATTGTGATTTTGCTATAGCAATACAAGAAAAAAAAGGAAATTTATATGAAAACCACGCAGCAGCATTTAGCTTGGCAAATTGAGTGTTAGCGGCTTTTCTTGAGCCTTGACAATACAAAATGGCAGTACTAAGACCGGAAGAGCAAAGTTAAAAATCAAGATCTTTAAGCTATCGTTGTAGTAAGTCAAGACATTAATCGATCTTTCTGATTAGCTGTAGGGAAGCTGAAGCTCTGGCGGCCGTTTGAAAGTCTATAGTGTTACGAGCATAGGATAAAGACCTCTTTAGCTCACCCTTATTTAAAAGTATAGCGTTTTAAAACCAGAAGCGCCCTGTGAGTTTACCGTGCTAATTTGGGAGTTATTCACGATTTTCAAGGAATTTATCTTTATATAAAATATGCCACAACCAATCCACCAAATAAAAAATTATGATTTTTGTAGCATGCTTACCATAAGACCTTAATAGATTGTAATTAACAATCCACCTAATCAAAATTTGAAACTGTGTTGCCATAACTTCTGACAGTCAAAACTTGTTTTGTATATTATTCTGAGTAATTCTCAGTAATCCCGCAGTGCCACTGTGGAGTAGGATAGGGGTATAATTGATTGGCGCAGGATAGTTCGACTGTCTTTACGAACCGAAATTAAGTCAAGTTAAATAAGGCCGTATTATAATGTCCCAAGTTCGAACTAGCGAAAGTCCCAACAATTTCAAGCATGCAAGAGGATCGCATAAGCACGTGAGATCCCGGCTGTCTTTTGGATACATAAATTACATTTTGAACTCAAAATATGTGGCTGTCTTTGAGATACAGAGCTAAGAATATGATTTCAAAGGCCATGGAGTGAGAGACGACCAAGAAAGAACATTAACACCCCGTGAATACAGAATTTCATAGTTAGCAAAGAGTAAAATCACCTAACGTAGTGATACCAACTCAATACTTGCTCGAGCACCATCAAATGCAACGTCTAAGTGGTGAATTTTTCATAACCAGGCACCTCGGGGATTAGAAAGCAACTGCAGAAATACTACATCCACAGTTGTCTGTGCATTTGTAACATCCCATTTTGACTTGTGTAACTAACTGCTTGGTCTGCCGGCCGGTGCATCTAGGAGCATACAGTTGCTGCAAAACTCGGCAAATACACTTGCCTGTCTTGAGCGTCACAGTTGACGCACAACAACACCTCTCGCTAACATGTACTGGCTTCTGACCAAGCAGTGTACCTACTTCAAGTTTCTGTCAATCACTTTTACATCCCTTCATTCTCTGCCAAAAGTATTACTATCAGAATTACTCCCCCCCCCCCACAATGCTTGGAGTCATATCAAGCACTTTTCTGGCTACATTAGTTAAGCTCTACCTCATGAGAACCTCAAATTCTTTAGAGACAGCGCCTGTAATTCTTATGCTCTCAAAATGGGGAGCTCACTTCTCACTGACTTCAACGTATGATGACATTTAAAATAAGCTACAAATGCACCTGCATGGGTAGTGTGATTTGTCCTTTGCTTGCTTATACGCGCTGGGACTGAGCATGTTACCACTAACCACACTTACAAATTGAAAATGTACATACTGCTTTTAGCCATTTAGTGCTTGCTGACATCGTGTATGTTACCACTAACCAATTTATCACGATTCCTTCACAGAATCTGTTAACTGCCAAGAAAGATACATTTCCGTGAGGGTGAAATACAAATGTATTGTGTTATTAGTACTATTATTATAAGGTTGACGAAAGAGTTTGTGCGCCATGTTAAAAATTTGATTTGTATATTCTTTATAAATTTACAATAATAATATATTTAACATTATGGCACGCGAACTTTTTTCTCAATCTTGTGTTTGATTTTTTGCGTTGGAATTTTTCGATTATCATTCGGTCATTCACTTGTAACTTGAGTAGCGAAAGCTTAAGAAGCTTTCGTCGTGCATTTTTGCATGAAGTGATTGGTAGATTTTAAAGCTCAGATATCTCAGATGTATGTATCTTATAAAAGTATAGCTATCTTTTGGTTGCCATTCTTATGGTTGACTTGAAACTATTCGTCCATACTCACATTCTTTTCGATTTATCATTAAGTACAATATATTCCTTACTTTGATGCATGAGACATACAATTATACTTGTATTTGGATCCCTACTGCCTTCTATATTGTTGTCAAACTCTGTCAACTTCTTTAGAGAATGCATTCCCGAAGTCTGCGCTTGGATGCCTGTAAACGGTCGCCTATACTGGATGCGCCCGAACCACCTGTAGCGACCAGCGACTTGTATGTACTGCAAGAGGGCACGGGGCATGCTGGCAGCAGCCGAATAATGTAGCGACGAGAATTCAAAAACCGTGAATAAATTAAGGCTTAGTTTTTTCCAGGTTCAAAGAATGGAACCCGTTGTCGCTATTTCAACAAATAAACAAGAGCCACTCAGAACCGGGCTCAAGTTATGACGAGGTCAGTCAAGCACGAACAAAACTAACGTTTGGGAAACCAAATAAAGGCAAAGATAAGAGAGCCAGAACCAATCTTAAATATACCATTGCAAGATGGGGATGTGAGAAAACCCGATGTATAGAAAACAACCGGGCTTCCACCGAACAAACCAATAGCCATACTGATTAGCTTTTCAATTAACATCGTGATAATAGCTTTTTCAATGCGGAATCCGATATGTGACAAACAAACTCACTGAATTAATAATGCAACAAAATTTTTGTAACCAAATCAATCGCTGATTGAGTACCCATGTCGTCGCCTTGGCTAAGCACCAGTCCAGGCCCGAAAGCAACACATTGAAGCTTGCGGAAAGAGATAATCGTTGTGCCTCGTACCTGTCACGGGCAACCGGAAATCAGGCTGACCAGCTCAATCGGATACCTTTTTCCTAGGCTATTGTGCGCGTTGGAACAAAGCTACGCGACAGCGTCCTTTTTTATTAAATAATCTTAAAGCACATTAAATTGTAGATATACACTTTAAAGATTATAAATTGAGCTCACTATCAAAACTTAAAATTGCAACAAACTGTAATATTGTGATACATATTTTCTCTTATAAGATTGAAATCATAATACTTTAAATAAAAACAAAAATTATAAATTGCCTAATTATTAAAAATTATGAAATCTTATAGATAGGTTCTCCATGTCTTTACCTTAGTAAATTGGTCAATGATGTCATCAAAATTGAACTTCCTCAAATATTCTCTTTCATTGCTTATAATTGCAAAATGGCTTAGACGGTCTTGCCCTGTGAAACAATGAGATTAAGATCGAATAAGTTTTAACATGCTGAAACGCAGCTCACAGCTGGCTATCGATACCACAACCTTCAGAATAATTTCGAGAGAAATGAGTCAATTTAGAAGTACATCATCTCCAGATGCAATATTAGAATGTAGAAGATAGATGAACATTTTAGGTATGTTTTTCATTTGCACCCTAAGCAAGACTTTGCAATCTTCAATCCTCGTTATTAGTCCTTCGCCATTGACCTCGTTATCGTAAAACAATTCAAAATGCATGCAACTTTCATGCAATTCTTCTAAATCCATGTCGGAGAGAAGAGTCTAAATATCTAGTAAGGATTCACATATTATCTTACGTATTTTATTCTCAAAAATCGTGTCGATATCTCTTGTTGAAGACGATTAATTACGGTTTTCATGACCCGCATAATTTCGTCGTGGGCTGCAAATCTGGCGTCTTGTGTCTCCGAACATAATCTTACGTCGCCTTGCTCTTCTTTCAATTTAATCACCCCAAGCTGCGCATTTATCTGTGGCAATTTTTCAGAATTTTCATTCAAATAGCTGTAAATTTTGATTAGTTCTTGCTTGAGGAATTCAAGATCGGCTGCTGCTTTTCTAAGATTCATCGCATGATACTCACATGGTTTCTATATTCAGTCAATATTGCCGAGAATGGTATTCCAGAATTCCTGTCAAACTGTAAAGTTAAAATTTAACATGCTTGAAAGTGACAGTGGCGATTAACTTATGATTTCAGAACTCATCGATAGGTCTTCTGATATGTAGCGCATTTGAACGACGATAGTACAACGATGAAAGGCCCTCACGACGATACTGAATAAGCAGATCATGAATAGCCCACAAACCTAAAGCCGCAGGCTGTCTGCTGGGGTAGACCGCGGCACACCGGAAACCAGCAGAAGCCATAAGCGTTTAGATATTGTTACCCGTGTGACCTCTCAAGTTGGCAGGTTGGCGATCGCGATAAAATAAATCAGCGAAGCGGTTCCCACATTAGTCAGAGCGCGCCTGAGAAGCGCCCGGCCAGAAGCCTCCTCCTCCGCGGTCCGACTCCGCTTCCTCTGGCACGCCCTACGACATTCGTTTATTGCCATAATGATGTATGCAGCCGTGCGCCGATAATTTACCTAGCTGTGAGCTGAGCCCAAAACAGGCAAGGCCTAGCAGACAGGCGCTGCAACTTCTGACTTGATTCCTTCCAGCTCAGTGCACCCTGCTGCCCAGCAGTATCTTTGCTAGGTGTGACTTTAAAAATGCTTCAATAGTATCAATTTAGCGACATTCCATTTGAGCAACAACCCCCCCTCCCCCACCCGCTGACCCAGCGCCCAGAGCATAAGCCCCTGTAACCCTTCGGTACTCCACTTCCACCCATCAAAGGAATAATATCCAAAGACTCAATAACTCGAAATACCGATACAAACCAATAAACGGGCCAATTTGTGCGATGTTAAATGCAGCTCTCCGAAATAAAAGAGCTCTTCCCGGCTATTCTTTAGGCGCTAGGTGTCTAGGAGCTGCTTGATTGGCGCAAGGTTGCCTGTATGTATTGATCATGCGCTCTCCTCAATCAGTGGCTCCCAAGTCACGATCCCAAAATAAAAACACGTCTGCACAACGCACGAGCCACCTCCTGACCTTTGAAAGCTCCTCCACTTTTAAGTGAGCATTACCTCTACCATACAGGTCCTCGACGTAGTTTGGCAACTTGCTGAGGTTTCTAACTGAGACGGTATGTCCTTCATGTGCTTCAGCACTTGCTCCACGGACGATACCGCTCTGAGACCCCTTTGAATTGCAACCGCAACTCCCGGAGACTCAATTTGTCGGTTTCGGAGCAAACCACTAGCTACAAATAAGCTGGCGTAACAACTGAACGAGAAATCCTAGCAAACTTTTTTGCACGCACTGCTTCATCTGCGCAGAGAAAGGTTAAACCATGGCTACAACGCATTAGCTTTTCGCGTTCAGGGACTTGCTCTGAACTCCCAAATATAGCTCGAGCCTATGAATCGCCGCCGTCGTTATTACGGTCGCGGTGTCCGTACGACGAACCCTGGGATTATTATTAGTCAGAATTGGTAGAAATGGAAGGCATTAGACATTAGAAGCAGCCTCTCGTTCACGACAGCCGGCCGATTCGGCTCCACGATCCCCACGATAAGGGGACGTAGTAGCCCAAACCGGTGGGAAATTGGCAAACAGTCGGCACCGATCTATCATTACCGTTGAAAGCGTAGACGCAACTTGACGTCGCAAGTACAGATAAGGCGTCAGCGGCGATTCGATGCAGCACTATCCTAGGTCGTATAGTGCGCCACCCTTTTCCGCCGTGTTCTAACGGCGGCTAGTGCCAAAAACAGAAGAATTAAGGCAGTTAGCTATAATTTGCAATTACGAGATCGTGCGACGGTTTACCGCACAGGCCGTGCACAAGGCCGGCGCCCTGAGACAGGGGGCAGGCAGTGAGCATTCAAGAATCGATACATCGGCACTGCAAGCTGACGTGAGCTGTAGGCCACATAGCCGTTGGTGTACATTGTGGCAGCTGTAGAACGCCTGTAACAAACAGTCCGGTAGTGTTAGACTTTTCTGCATTACAGATACGGATTTGATATGAGCTGAAGTACGAGCGCTCGTCATCGCTGCCGCGGGTTTCTTTTACTGCTGGCAGCAACTGAGCGCTTTGGTGCAGCTCCCAAAAGTAGCCAGCGCCGCGCTACAAGAGGTCGGGGCGTCACCGCGTACTCGTCGCGCGTCGGCTGAGTCTAGAACCGCTACGAGCACGCACCTGTACTTGCGGCCTAGTTCTAGACCGGACGTGGCAGCAGCACGTCGCGTTCGTAACAGCATACAGCCGCCATGGGATATCACTTCTATGCTGACGATACTCAGTTGTATTTGTCATTTAAACCGTCGGAATCTGCTGCAGCAACTGAAAAACTGAATGCTTGCCTTGCCGATATTCGATCCTGGATGTCGGAAAACTTCCTGAAATTAAATGATGATAAAACCGAACTGCTTCTCATAGGACACCCTAAGCGTGTAGCTGGATTAAAAGGCTTTGCTGTTCTAATAGGTGATGCTATTGTGCGACCTTCAGCACGTGCTCGTAATCTAGGTGTCGTGTTCGACAGCTGCCTCAATTTTAAAAGCTTCATTCAGAAGACTGCCTCTACAGCTAGCCATCACATCCGATCCCTATCCAAGATTAGAAGCTGTCTCCCACAGTGGCTTGTAAAAAATTTAACTAGCTCTTTAGTTCTGTCTCGGCTTGATTATTTTAATTCCCTTTTGGCTGGGATGCCAAAGAAAGCTATTATGCCACTACAGCGGACTATGAATATGACTGCAAGGCTGGTCTTCAAGTCCCAGCGGTTTGAGCACGTGTCAACTCTGCTGAAAGAGCTAGGATGGTTGCCGGTTGAGCAAAGGATACAGAGCAAAGTTCTTACGCTGACCCACAAGGCCCGCCACGGCTTGGCTCCTTTGTACCTAGCTGAACTGCTGCATTAGTTTCAGCCTGTTCGCGCCCTCTGGTCCTGTGTGGACAATTAATTAGCTGTCCCATTCCTCCGCTTAAAGACAGTTGGCGACAGAAGCTTTAGCTCTGCAGGTCCTAGACTGTGGAACTCGCTTCCATAATTCTTACGCAACGACAACTACTCTCCAACTGCCGACTATGGCACATCTTTTTCAGCGGTCCTGAACTGCTACTTCTATGCTAATCACTACCTCAACTACTCTCCTGACTCTGCTATGCTTACTACTTTCTCTTTGTTGCGTGAGACGAAGTCTCTTGGCTACCGAATGCATACCGAAAGGCGCTTAGGCTGTGAGTGCGCTATACAAAACTCTCCTGCGTAACACCCACATGGTCTTTATGACTTTGTGGAGTTACTGACAGAGATACATTACATTACATTACATTAGCGAGTAGCAGATCAGCCTGTCTGTACATCGGCAACGGCTTTATCTGAGTCTTTCCGAAAAAGCTGCTGCTTTACCTGCTACATTTGCCGCTTACACCAAGGTCAAGTCTCTGCTCGAACGGTTGAGGTCACAGCCCAAGCGACAGCAGACTATATAGCGTACGAATCTAAAAGTGCCTCTGCAAAGACTGTAGTTTGTATGTATGTATTGTATGTCTGATAAGCCACTGGTGAGCTGTTAGAAGCACCACCGAGAGGGGCCGGTGCACAGCCGTGGTCCGCCTGCGATGTGGTATGGACACAGGCCGGTAACCAGCTGGTGGCCAGATGGTGGATTCACCATCAGGGTCGGCCAGTGCACTGCTGTGGTCCCCGCCTTTGATGTGGCATGGACCAGCTGGTGGCCAGATGGTGGATTCACCATCAGGGTCGGCCGGTGCACCGTTGTGGTCGAGGAGTCATCGGAGTCGATCACGGGAGGGGAGTCGTGTGAGAGCAGGGGCCGAGGGGAGCCGTGCGCTCTTCGGCTCCGTGCGTTAGTAATAAACTGTTGGTGTTTGGAATCGGCTGTCTCTCTGCTGTGCGACCAAACTACAAAGACGACTCGTGTGTACTGAATGGCAACGCACGTATTCAGCAGTTTCGATGCTGAAGCTCTTGGTCGCACCAGATGGTTGATTCTCTTTCAGATGAAGAATTTCGTAAACTCTCCTGGTCATTTTTTGGGGCGCTAAATTCTGCCAAAGCCACGAGAAACTAGTGGCAGGCCTAAGCATTGGAAAAAGGGCAGTACCCTGCGATTACAAACTTTTGACCTAAGCCACTGATTTTAAACTTTAGGTTTTTACTATTGGACTAAAGTTAAGAATATTTTATAAGAATGAAGTATAGGGTGAAAATAGGCGTCTGATATACTCTATTATGTAACCGGATTTGTGAAATCTGATTTTGCCAAAACATCGAAGCGAAAAAGAAACCTTGTCAGTCTCACTTTGGGTTTGGTCGAAATATCTGTGAGTCGTTGAGCTGAGCTTTATACTGCTAGGCTTTTAATTAGCTTACCTGAGCAACCGAGCAATAGCCACTTCAATATGCTTGCGGAATCTTGTGCTTCTCATGGCTGGGCTGGGTTGTTGATAACGCTCTTTTGGAGTTTGGGTGCATGTTTTTATACTGTTAGTCGTGGTATTGGCTTTAGGGGCACATGCCTGGGGCACGAGCTTCCCGAAGCGTACGCTGGAGAGGGTTAGGCGGAAAAACCTTTCATGGTATACGACTCGTAGCAATTTCTAGAGCTTCCGTCCCGCATTTGGACAAGTGAAATTCAAAGACCGTGTCTGTTGGTGGCGGCAGCGTAAGTGTAATGGAAACAGCACTCTACTACGGAATTCAGAGGGTACCATAAGAACCTTGTTATCACCGTCGCTACGTTTCTTTAACATCGCTTTGATCCAATGGAAACAGGCAGCCGCTAATGCGAAAAATTGACCCGCTAAAACAATTTGAGCCGTTCTTTCAAATAAACAATTTATCAAAATTAGCTTATATTAGTGAAGCTTCTCTAAAAAATAGTCTTTTGAGGCACTTAAAACATCATGCAAATGACGCGACCAAATTTGTTATAGCAGCATACCCATGATCACAACACAAACCACACTAAATGCAATTGACTTGAAACTACGAAAAATGCGGTAGTACAATGAATCGCTGAAGGTATTCTCAAAAATTCTTCTGGCGTCTCATTCTTAACCTTAATTTAAGGTTTTTTAAATCAATGTTAATGCGGTTTTTTATTATTGGTATTGAATGGCTTGGTCAGCAGTCTAAAGCCAGTTGCAGAGCATTTCGGTTACTAGCAGAATTCTGGCATTAGTCTTGATTTATATGCCTGCAATACATCCACAGACACACTTTAGATGAGCTACTTCAAGCCCATTCGGGGATACCATTTTGAGGGAATATGCTAATTAACAAGTAAACGCTATAGACGAATAAAGAGTGACCCGTCAAATAGAATCTAATGACATCAAGGAAAAGACGAGTTCCGTAATGCTTACGTGGTTTATGAAGTTTGTCATTTAAGAAACTTTAGATGAAAGGAAGAGCATGCAACTAAGATCCTGTACTAACAGCTAGTGTTCATAAATTAATAAGCTTTTCACAAAAATATATAACATCTGCATAGCGCCGCATAGAACTAAATATCCACCAAGGTAATCTTTACACGTTTCATTGAACGTTTGTCAAAATGGCTGATGATAACATACACATCTTCAGCAAGCATGTGTACAAACAGGACGATTAACACTAACCAATAAAAGGCTGTCAGGAACACATGTGGTTTGGGCTTTTTTAATTTCTTCAAGTCAAGGTATGTCGTAACTTGTCGAGAGTGAGTTCCAGGCTTATGGAGCATATACAATCAAGATTTTGTATCTGTAATGACTTGAAGTTGTTTGAGAGAAATTTAAGTCACTGAAACTTGGTTTAACCTCATTGAATTTCAGAAGGTTATTGGCCATTGTTTGTGAACGTTGGCTACACCTGCAGCAAGTGAGTTGAAAGAGCTTGACGTTGTAGAAGGCAGGAGGATCATAGCAAAGATACACCTACGTGTCCTCTGCATAGAAGTGAAGGCCTAAATTTGTCTTTATGGCACTTGTGAATTTGTGGCTATATTAGCAGAGTGCATGTGCGGCGACATGATTTCACGTTTATTTTCAGTAATTTTTAATTGTCCACAAATGTAGGTCAGATTCTGTTATTGCTTCAAAATTGAAATTTGACCGTATTTTAGACATTCTTCTACTGTCCGATCCACTAGGTAAAATGCCACCGGCAAATACATCCATAATGACCAACTCCAATCGAATCAAATTAAAAGATTTGAATAAGTTGCTGTAATATATGAATAGCTTGAGTCAGATCTAGTGCATCGGACTATTGTGTTTTGATTTCTCTGATAGTGGAAAAATAATATATTTCGTCGATTTGAAAAAGCACAGGCATATAAGCTTCCCTATAAGTATTTATGGTAACAAAATGTTCGTCAAATCACGAGTATTTGCATGCTAGGCTCAGCAATTATACGTAACAAGACCAATGCCTGTAGGCTATTAGAGCACAGGCTTTCAAACACTAAGCATAGTCAGTGGTAGAGGCTCCAGGACTGTTGAGCTGCGTTGCGATTAACTTGGGCAACATCAACACAAGCATTGCTGACACTCTCATTAGTCCTAGCTGGTCGTAGACATAGACACTCTAGTAGACACTTTACGTAATAAATGAAACTAATTGTTCTTGAACTACTAATGCGCACGTAAGTATTCTTGTCAACGCAATCCCAGTTTTCCAGCATTTAAACTGCCTTTATCTTCAACTCCGCTCGCCATCTAAATCAGCGCAGGACAGTCGTAGACCTACATAGTGAAAGGAATGGTTTCTTGAAAATAGACAGTAATATCTTTTAGCCAGAAAGAACTTGAATGGCCTCAGTCTGCCAAAATCTTGGGATTTTATGTTGCAGTTGTCAGCTATGGTAAACCTCACATGGGGGTTTTACAATGCAACAATATATTATTTTTTCCAGCGGAAGCGCTTGAAATGCATGTGGCGGCTCACGAAAAGCTTTACACCGACATTGTGAATGTTGCCTCGGAGTAACCAATGCCAGGCATAGGGGCAGTGTGAAAGAAAGGTGGTCAGCACTCCGTCAGTCATGCAGAGACCTGGCACTCCTCATCAATGACATAATTGCTCGCGCTTGTGAAGAATCTGATTTGTCCGTCGTACGCACCCACCGCAGGGGCTACGCTGGCATCGTTGAGCGCATACAGTATTACCATTCACAGAGAGATGATTTACATTCTGGACGCAATGCCTGCTAATACACCTGGAAATAGCGGCATTGAGACTACCCTCTTTGGGTCTGGAATATTAGGGTATTGAAACCAAAGCAGAATTGTTTGGATGTTCCTTGGTACGAGGGCCGGAATTTACATCACCGATTTGGGCTCTGTGGTGCAACTTTCCTGCCGTCTTAGCAAAACTGGTATCACATGTCAAGATGCAAAGTTGCAGGTAAAAATTACAGTAATAAATATGTCTGATGAAGATGAGTCACTTCTTAAATGCCTCGGAAGTGGACATATGTTTGGCGTAGTGCTGGCAACATGAATTGTTTGTAGCTGTCAGTTGGCACACAAAGGGCGGATGCTTTATCATTACTTTCGACTACGTATGATGCGCGGTGTAGAAGAAGCAACTCTACGGCGGAGCGAGGGGCTTCCGCCTTTCTTCGGACGAGGCATCTGTATACATATCTAATATGGTGTCGAAGTTGGTCGCGGAGATCAGTCTAGCACGCGGTAAGAATGCAGAAGTGCTCTTTTATTCTCCACCAGAACTATTCGACCTACATCCGCATAAGGTATCATTGCTGCATGGAAAGAATCAATATGCACCAGCTGTACCACTCTTTGGCCTGGCTTGTAACTGCGACGCCTCGCTGCTTCTAAGATCAGAAAAAGCATGCACCAATTCCTCAAAATAAAGTGAGTGTCTTTTGAAACTAAGAAAGTCTGAAGTAATAGTGAGCAAGTTTTACAGTTTACAATTTTTACACAGTCCTACTGCGGTCGGCAATCAGTGTTGGTGCTCTTAAGCGCTGACTCGAGTGACGACCACTCGAGTGCAGAAATAAAGCGTTTTGGAAAGTGGACTGCTGGTAATCTCAAACTGTTTGCGCCTTCAAAAGAGTCCAGAAGTACTTCCAGTTGATATTTGCTTTTGTCGGTTGCAGAAAACACTCAATACCCAGAGTAAAAATCTTGCTTAAATACTGAATGTCCGGAGTGGAAAACCTCAAACAGGAGACGTACAGTGTGCATGCCAAGTAGGTTACTTGATTCGTGCAGATCATCTAGCCTATCAATACGACGCATTGACTTTTATTGTTGCTGTTGAGTCTGGTACAAAAACTAGCATCTTATACTCTGTTCAGCCGGAAATGCGTCAACAGTGCCTCTATCTGTCAAGACATTGGCCTCTGTTATGATAGCGATTACGCACCTTGCTTTTCCTCGTCGGCGACAGGCAAAATTGCAATCAAGAAAAAAATATGTATGTTCTCTGACCTTTTGTGAGTTTTATTTTGAGCTATGCAAAATTGCCCCGTTTGAGAGTTTCGCCGAGTTAAGAAACTTTTGACTACTACGTCTGAGGCCAATTTGTTATGGGTAGGAAAGTAATAGAGCCATATTTGTAAGCTGATCTATTGTCTGAGATCAGTACAATGGTTGCTCGGAATAGGCATTGATGGGTGTACGTTACAGGATCAGAAGCATTTTAAAAGGCTTTTTTATTGACGCTGAATCTTAATAATTAAATTAAGCTATTAATAAATTACATGGGTATATGGGATTAGGATTCAAGAACTACACAGAATTAAAATAAAAGTGGTAAAGTGTGTCGGAAGAAATGGTATCTGCGCGTAAAGCATAAATTTGATTACCATAATAATCGGCCGCGAACAATAAAAAGTTTGTCATTTCGTCACACAGTTTAATAATAATATTATTAACGTACTTGATAAAGTGCCCTCAGCGAACTTAATCTCTTTCTAGGCGCTTTACATTTGCTGCAAAGGGAAATGCAATTGAATGGTAAGTAAAATCATGCTTGAAAAACAAACAAAATGAATAACATGGTTAGGGGTGACATGCACAGGGTCAGCATGCGAATGTGGTTAGTGGCAGCATGCACAGTGTCAGCACGCATAAGCACGTGAAGGACGAATCGCAGGGACCCACTAAATGCTGTCCTAAATAGGTGTGTTTTTAAGTTCTTTTTAATTGTGGTCAGGTCAGGGGATGTTCTGACACAGGTCGGGAGGGAGTTCCAGACTTTGGGAGGATACGAACTAAATGCACGATCTCCAAAGGATTTAAGGTTTTTACGAGGTTTTTCTAGACTGTTGGATTCCGAAAAGCAGGTGGTACGATACTTGGCCTGATGGGGGAGTATGTCGGAGAGATAAGCTGGAGCCATAGAATGAAGGGACCTAAAAGTGAGCGACAAAACCTTGAAGTCAATCCATTGCTTGACTGGTAGCCAGTGCAGGTCGGCGAGAAGTGGATTAATGTAGCAACTGCGACGCTCACGACAGACAAGCCTAGCTGCAGAGTTTTGCACAAGCTGCAATCGCCTGATCGCACATGCTGGTAGGCCAGTAAGCAGTGAGTTGCAGAAGTCGAGACGAGATGTCACGAATGCATGGACCAACTTAGACGTGGTATCCTTATCGAAACAAGCCCGAATTGTAGCAATGTTATGAAGCTGAAAATAGGCAGATTTGAGTGTGGAGCTGATATGGTCGTCTAATGAGAGGTCGCTTTGGAATATGACACCTAGATTTTAGTTTATAGAAAATGTATCAACGGGCTCTAGATGCCAGCTTAAGATGCGCATGTTCTGCAGTGGCTTCATTGATGTACTTAGTTTACTTAGAAGCTGTAAAATCACTTTGAGTATATGTACTTCGGCAATAGTTAGTTTTTCATCATTTCACAAACGGCAATAGGCTTACTGTGGTCACCCTTTCGCTGATTTCCATTTTGTATCGCATTCGAAAGTGTTAATGCTTCTTCTGGTAAATCTCTTTTGCTAAGCTTGCGTCTAGGCCAATCAACATGGGCACTAGTTACTTATTTTTAATAATAACAATAATAATACATTTAATATAGCCCCCTCAGAGAAATCAATCTCTTTCTAGACTCTTTAAATTTGCTGTAAAGTATATCAGCCAGACTTTTGAAAGCTAGCAAAAATTTTTACGTGTGTCTATCCCGCTATAACTCTCAAAAGCTGGGAATGCAAAGCAGGTTTTGTATCACAATTCGGGGATATCTGTATGGCACTTGGAGTATGTTCTAATTTTGGAACACATACCTTATCCAGCAGCCTTTAAGCTTTCCGGCAAAGATTATTGAAACGTTTTGCTTGATCTTTCGGCAGCTTTTGATACCATCGATCACAAAGTTCTTCTAGAGCGCCTCTCATCTCGCCTGGGCATCACTGGCACTGCTCTGCAGTGGTTCACGTCCTATCTCAGTGGGAGACTCCAGAGTATTGACGTGAATGGACAAAGATCATCTGAAGTACCTCTGAAATATGGAGTACCTCAGAGCTCAGTGCTAGGTCCGGTTCTTTTCACGGTTTATACTCTGCCTCTTGCTGATGTGATTGCCAAGCACAATCTAGGCTTTCACTTCTATGCGGATGACACTCAGTTGTACCTTTGCTTTGATCCCTCCCAGCCTTCGAGCACCTCAAATTCTCTAAACTCACTAGCTGCATGCATTGATGACATCCGCACATGGATGGCAACAAATTTTCTAAAACTTAACGATGATAAAACTAACTTACTAGTTATGGGCAAACCCAGTGTGATCCAGAGATTGGAAAGGCTGACTCTCAAAATTGGCTCTGCCAGCATATCTCCTGTCGAATCAGCTTGGAATCTAGGTGTCATATTCCAAAGCGACCTCTCGTTAGACGACCGTATCAGCTCCACAGTAAAATCCGCCTATTTTCAGCTTCATAGCATTGCTACAATTCGGGCTTGTTTAGATAAGGATACCACGTCCAAGTTAGTTCATGCATTCGTGACATCTCGTCTCGACTTCTGCAACTCAGTGCTTACTGGCCTACCAGCATGTGCGATCAGGCGATTGCAGCTTGTGCAAAACTCTGCAGCTAGGCTTGTCTGTCGTGAGCGTCGCAGTTGCCACATTACTCCACTTCTCGCCGACCTGCACTGGCTACCAGTCAAGCAACGGATTGACTTCAAGGTTTTGTCGCTCACTTTTAGGTCCCTTCATTCTATGGCTCCAGCCTATCTGTCAGATATACTACCCCATCAGGCCAAGCATCGTACCACCCGCTTTTCGGAATCCAACAGTCTAGAAATACCTCATACAAACCTTAAATCCTTTGGAGACCGTGCATTTAGTTCATATGCTCCCAAAGCCTGGAACTCCCTCCCGACCTGCGTCAAAACATCCCCTGACCTGACCACATTTAAAAGGAACCTAAAAACACACCTATTTAGGAGAGCATTTACTGGGTCCCTGTGATTCGTCTTTGACGTGGTTATGCGTGCTGACACTGTGCATGCTGCCACTAACCACATTCGCATGCTGACCCTGTGCATGTCACCCCTAACCATACATATTATTCATCTCGCTTGTTTTTCAAGCATGATTTTACTTACCATTCAATTGCATTTCCCTTTGCAGCAAATGTAAAGCGCCCAGAGAGAGATTGAGTTCTCTGAGGGCGCTTTATCAAGTGAATTATTATTATTATTATTATTAAACTTACGTATTCATTAAGAAAGAATAGTCATGTATGTTAGTTTAAAAGAGAATAGTATCGGCATCTGATGGCTTCGTGCAGCAGAGCAGTGGCTTTTGGACAGCATTAGAAAGATTTAAGCGCTAATCTGTGAGAAAAAAATGAGCTGCCTAGTTCAGAACTGGCCCAGTAAAAAAATGTGCTGTCACCCTATTTTAACTTCAAGTAAATGAAAGCTACCTTATTATTTTATATCAGAAAAACTATTGGCGAGAAAGTACTAGCATATATAGCCAAGCAATTCAGATACAGTCGTCGCTCGCCACTTTGCGCTTCGACTTTCGCGGCTTCACTCTATTACGGTGTGTTCAAATACACGCATATTCAAATACCCTACAGATGTTACACTAAAGGGCATATTCATTAAAGTTTGATCGAGATAGTGAAAATGATACAGCGCGCTCTTGGTCATGTGAGTCAATTATGCACCCCTGCATTACAATGAAAAGTAAAAATAGTATACATACGGTCTGAAGGTCTATGTATTCGAGCCCCCACCTCCGGCATACCCTTCAACGCCAGGCGCAGCCGCTTGACCACTCCTTGTGTGTGGGCAAAAGCTTTTTTCCAAAAGATATGGTTGGTGAAACCAAGCCAATTCGATCGTGCTGTTTACTGTTTTACTGTCCTAGTGTAAGATCTTGGAGTGTGCATGTCACTAAATGTCCGATAATAATAACGTGATCTTTTTAACGTCTAATATATTTTATTTTCTCTCTTTCTGACTTATATATTGGTAAATACAAGTGTAAATGTGACTATTAGGGTGTTATTTCATATACAGAGGGCTCAAATTGTGCTACAAACCGTATTTAGAGGGTCGTGAACAGGTTTTCAATGTTCCAACTACGAAAATATTTTATTTATAAATATAATCCTACTTCGCGGAATTTACTTATCGCGTTAGAGTGTGGAACTGATTAACAGTGATAGTTGATATTCGATTGTACTTATAGTGGCATAAAAAAGTAAGCCAAGTTCTGCCTTCTGGAGGTGCTCAGAAATGTAACGATCTTCTCACGAATTAATGCGGATTCTCTGCGTAATCTTGTTAGCCAAATTCACGTGCGAAGAGCGAGTCTTGAATTTTAGAATCGCCACAGAGGTCTAATTTAGCACTGCATATTCAGGGCTGCACCGTCTTCTGAGATTCTGCCAATGGTTAGTGACCTGGAGATTGAGAGGTTATAGGAAGGTCTATAAGCCACACTATTCAGAAATTTACAACTAAGAATAATAGTCTAGCTCGCTGAGTGGCAGTAAAGAGATTAAAACGTCACTCGGCAGTCTTAGAGGTCACATATGATATGAGCTGTGAACAAAGACCTTGCTAAGATCAATAGAAGAGACTATTAAGCCTCAGTGCTACCATTGGTGCACTGAGGCGAGTCCTGTGACGAGTTTGTTGTTTTCTATTTTTTAAAGGAAGCTGTATGACCTTTAGAGATTGTGCTAGTAGCTTATCCTCCGTAAGCTATTAATTACTCGTCGAGCGTGCCAACCACTAATAATAAACGGATTTGAATAATAATCAATGTAATTAGCATTTGAAGCTATTCTGTGAATGAGAGCATAGTAGCCAAACTTTGTGTATCGTCCCAAGTAATATATGCAAGCCAGACCTAAATTCCGAAATCCATTTTCATAATTGAATACTTTAACGTTCGTAGGCGTTTTTCCCCAAAGGTTTCGTAATCATTAAATTGTTCGAAGTTAAGAACCAATTATAATCACAACCATTTTGGAGTTCAAGATCAGAGTCAAAGCACACAGGTCGTAACAGCACGGAATTCAATTCCGTCTTTCTCGCTCACCACCAATGACTTACAGCTTTGACGTTCAACTCGGTTTCCGAACGCCTCAGAAATTGTTTGAAATCGGCTTACGTGAAAAGAATAAGCAATCTAGAATCGTGCATGATCAATAAGGGTTTATACGTTCCGTCCTTGTCTACGCAAACTGATAACCTCAGAAATCCGATAGACGGAGCATGGGCCGACAGACATGAGGCAGATACTACTTTAATAGAAAAAATTGCTGCTGTAGATACATTGCTAAATTACCTTGATAATATATATGGTAGAAGGAATGGAGCAACTGCCGGGATTAAAACGTCATCACCATCAATCATCTATCAGCCGAAACAGTCAGAATAACTGTATTCACTGCAGCAGCGCTGCATAATTAGCTGGGACTACCAGCTTAGCTGGGACTACCAGGCCGGTAAACCTAGTAACAGGCCGCACTAAGTTAGCTAGCGAGTGAGCTGCCTAATGCGAAGCACGTTAGCAGTCGTCTTGGTTTGCAATCGGTAGAGACTTCCTAGTTTTTAATCAACCTGTAGCGATTGTCTGCTCGTGGAGTGTAGAATAATGCGGAGAATATCAAGTTAATTCATTTGCAAGGAACCGGAGAGAACCCAATATCGATTCAGGCGCTTTACAAATGCAACGGGACTTGAGCCCAAGACCTCGGTCATTAAATACATTCATCTTGACCTTGGGTTGAGGCGACCGAACCAGCGTGGCAGAAGCTGGCGTGCTTGAGAGATTCCGCCTCCTCAGCCCTGACCTCGGAAAGCGATGATTCAGCCTTTCCTTCTCACCAGTCGTCTCATCTGAACCTGCGACGTCGGCTGAATTTTGCGGCGGTTCCGGCTTGAGTTACAGCCCAACTTGCATAGCTGAAAAGGTGCACTAACGGCTGTCACTACCACCTGCAGTGGCCCATAAAGGATCACCCAGGACAGGACTCGAACCCCCCACAGCCAGGGTCGTGACGAGCGAGCACCTCACCTCCTGGGCTAAGATGCGCGGGCGATGGCGTGTACGAGCATCCGTCACTCGGGCCGCTCGGTCTAGCTGAAAGCGTACCGAGGCGGACACGGTGAGCTGGTCCAGGAAGCTGAGCATTCCGCCGGCTTGTTTGCGCTTACATTGGTGGGCTACATATTACTACGATGGCACGGCAATGAGAAGTGTCGAAAAATGTGAAAAATCAAGACATAATTTGGTATTTTGCACTTGTAGCTGCAACTAGAAGTCTCGTGATTGGAGTTAACTTTGAAATTGTACAACTTCACAAGACTATTAACTTCAATAGGTAGCTCAATTTTTAGCCACTGGAGGTGTAAAGTGCCAAGAAAAAGAATAAGGGCGCTGAACAAATTTATCATTATTATTATTACTGCAGCTTGCGCTCTCCCTTGGCAGTCGGCGGAACTGACTACTGGCACTTCCGTCGCTTTCGCTTGAACCAGCTAAGTTTGCGGTAAGGTAGGCTTACCAAGTGAGCCCTTACGACCGGAAGCCGTGCTCTGCAACTGCCTTAAGAAGAGATAGACGAGCGGAAATAGGCTATCAATACGGGGAGTTTCTCACCAACTAGGTCAGGTCCTCACTAACGCCTTCCGAAGCAAAGTTAAAGTTTACCGCGATTATTCACGGGTTAAAGCGAATGATCAGCACCGCACACTGCCACATTACTCCACTTCTCGCCGACCTGCACTGGTTACCAGTCAAGCAACGGATTGACTTCAAGGTTTTGTCGCTCACTTTTAGGTCTCTTCATTCTATGGCTCCAGCCTATCTTTCAGATACACTACCCCATCAGGCAAAGCATCGTACCACTCGCTTTTCGGAATCCAACAGTCTAGAAATACCTCGTACAAACCTTAAATCCTTTGGAGACCGTGCATTTAGCTCGTATGCTCCCACAGCCTGGAACTCCCTCCCGACCTGCATCAGAACATCCCCTGACCTGACCACATTTAAAAGAAACTTAAAAACATACCTATTTAGGACAGCATTTAGTGGGTCCTTGTGATTCGTCCTCGATGTGCTTATGCGTGCTGACACTGTTCATGCTGCCACTAACCACATTTGCATGCTGACCCAGTGCATGTAACCCCTAACCATGTTATTCATTTTGTTTGTTTTTCAAGCATGATTTTACTTACTATTCTATTGCGTATCACTTTGCAGCAAATGTAAAGCGCCTAGAAAGAGATTAAGTTCTCTGAGGGCGCTTTATCAAGTGCAATATTATTATTATTATTATTACCTAACGCTGATAACGAAAACGAAGAAAGTTCTTACAGTACCACAAAATTAAATAAGATTTAAAAGGCTTTTTTGCATGATTAGCCAAGATCGAGATGAAGCGGACTATCAACTGCATGGAAAAGGAACTAGATAACCCTGCGAGAAGGCGATAAGTCGTGATGGCGCACTGGGAAAGTTGGTTGCTTTTCACGACCTCGGTCCCGAGGTCATGGGTTCTAATCCTGCGGTGGGCGATCCTTTATCGCCACTGCAAGCGGTGGTGATAGCCTTAAAGGCTCCTCTGTCGCTATACAAAAGAGGCCACTAAATCAGCTAGTATTTATTAAGAGGGAGAGTAAACTCCAACTGAGGCAGCAAACTATAGTTCCAAGAATTTGAAAATTAATTTTTTTGACTCGTATGAGTAGAAGTCCAGCCACTGATAACAGATGCCAACTATTTGCTAAAGTATCTGAGAAAGCGCGTGACATGCGCCTTCATGGTTATACCTCTGAAGCTACTCATAAAGTTGCAGTCACACTCTGTCGTATAAGTGCCCTAGATGTGGCTGACGCGGATGCCATATCGATTTCACAAAAAGCCCACCCCCGCCAAAATTTTTGAGCATTATATTTGAAGGACTAGTGCCATGAGCCAGTTGAAAATAATTATCATGCTGCTTAAGAAGGAGAAGCAGAGACAGTTTTCCTAGTAGGCAGTGCGCTTACAGACGATTTTGTAAATGCAGGCCGTTTTAAAATTGACACTACACGTCGGTATGTCTCGAAAGCATAACCAAGCGTAGCTGTTTGCATAGTCAGGACCATGCATTTCAAGTGGGACTGAAGTATGGCACTTTCGCGCACTTGTATTAGCTTGCTTGTAATGGAGTCCCAATCTCACGGTGGCGGTCTAAATCCGGTGAGGTACGGACATTTCCCCCCTGGACGGTTCTTCCCCCGGACATTTTCCCGGTACATTCCTACCGGAAATCCCCCCTGGGATAGGAAATTCCCCCCCCCGTATATAGCTTAGGATTTAGATTTAAAGGTTGAGTGTTTTCGGGTTTCGGGTTTAGTGTTTAGGGCTTTGGAGTTTGGGGTTTAAGGTTTAGAGTCTAGGTTTTAGGATTAGGGCTTTTAGGGTTAATAATAATAATAAAAATGCACTTGATAAAGCACCCTCAGAGAAATCAATCTCTTTCTAGGCACTTTACATTTGCTGCAAAGGGAACCGCGATTGACGTGAGTAATATCATGCTTGATAAACAACATGAATAACATGGTTAGTGGCAGCATGCACAGTGTCAGCACGCATGAGCACATAAAGGACGAATCACAGGGACCCAGTAAATGCTGTCATAAATAGGTGTGCTTTTTAAGTTCTTTTTTAATGTGGTCAAATCAGGGGATGCTCTGACGCAAGTCGGGAGTGAGTTCCTGGCTTTGGGAGCATACGAGTTAAATGCACGGTCTCCAAAGGATTTGAGGTTTGTACGAGGTATTGTAGACTGTTGGATTCCGAAAAGCGGGTGGTACGATGCTTGGCCTGGTGGGGGAGTAGATCTGAGAGATAGGTCGGAGCCAAAGAATGAAGTTACTTAAAAGTGAGCAACAAAACCTTGAAGTTGAACCGTTGCTTGACTGGTAGCCAGTGCAGGTCAGCGAGAAGTGGTGTGATGAGGCAACTGCGATGCTCACGATAGACAAGCCAAGCTTCGGAGTTGTGCACTAGTTTTAAGCGCCTGATTGCACGTGCCTGTTGACCTGCAAGCAGCGAGTTGCAGAAGTCAATGTCACAAATGCAAGGACCAATTTAGACGTGGTATCCTTATCTAAACAAGCCCGAATTTTAGCAATGTTAGGTATGGGTTTAGAGTTTAGTGTTTTTAGGGTTTAGGGTTCAGGGTTTAGGGTGTAGGGTTTAGGATTTTAGGTTTTTAGGGTTTAGGGCGGGCTGCGCCTCCACCGCCTAAATCCACCCTTACTCGTATTTCGCGCTTTCATTAGTGCGCATTAGAGCGTAACTAGATCTCTTGAGCTCGACTTATACTCAGTAGACCTCGGAGGCTAAGCGCTCATTTGTAGGAACGCACGGCATGCTGTTGCGCGCACCTGCTTGACGGATACGAACGCTTGCCTGGTGGCGTCGAGTGGGACCGAACTCCCGCGGCACCGAACTTGATAGCTCACCGCTGCCGCCGCTGCAACCGCAGCCGCCGCTCGCTCCATTAGAAACCATCCTTCCAATCCATCCATTATTCTAATTACACTCTGAGTTGATTTTATTTTAATAAAGAGTGAACTTCATTTGATCATGCATATATACGCATATATATATATATATATATATATATATTTATATATATATTCTTAGTTTAACATTCATCAACATAGGGGGAAATGTTCTACCCCGGGGGAATGTCCGGGGATAAATGTCCAAAGGCTCACCAGGGGTAGAAATGTCCGGTGGGGGGAAACGTCCAGGGGAAATGTCCTGCAACCAAATCCCGCATCTGTTAACGATGAGCTACTCTGTACTGGACAACTTATATTGCAAATATAATGTAGTGTAATGTAATTTATCTCCGTCTGTAACTTCACAAAGCCATTAAGACTATGTGGGTGTTACGCAGGAGAGTTTGGTATAGCGCACTTAAAGCCCAATTGGCTTTCGGTACGCATTCGGTAGCCAACATACTTCGTCTCACGCAACAAAGAGAAAGTAGGAAGCATAGCAGAGTCAGGATAGCAGTTGAGGTAGTGAGTAGCATGGACATAGTAGTTCAGGACCGCTGAAAAGGATGTGCCATAGTCGGCAGTTGGAGAGTAGTTGTCATTGCATAAGAATTTCGGAAGCGAGTTCCACAGTCTAGGACCTGCAGAGCCAAAGCTTCTGTCGCCAAAGTCTTTAATCGAGAGAGAGGAACAGCTAATTTATTGTCAATACAGGACCTGAGGGCACGAAGAGGCTGAAACAGGTGCAGCAGTTCAGTTAGATATGGAGGAGCCAAGCCGTGGCGGGCCTTGTGGGTCAGCATAAGAACTTTGCTCTTTACCCATTCGTCAACCGGCAGCCATCCCAGTTCTTTTAGCAAAGGAGACACATGGTCAAACCTCAATAAAAATAAAATCCTAAATAAACCTCAATGAAAAATAAGTCCCGAAGGAGAGCCAGATGTACTTCCCACGTGCAAAATTAGCTAGGCATTCCATTTTCTGATATTGGTTTCCCAATATCTCCTCTGCTGTCATTACTAATTTTTAACATGAAAAGATTTCTACATGAAAATTTCATTGACATATGGAGTTGTATCGGGTTTGGTGCATAGCTTGTGTATACAATAAACTAGCGACTCCTGCTTTCTCACATTTCGCACGTGAGATAGTCATTCCAGAAGCTCCTCACAGCATGGCCATGTACTCTCTCGTGAACAATGGCCGCTCTGGCTTGAGCGCAGCATGCCGGGCCGGGCCAGCGACGCTATCGTCGCTCTTTCAATGACTTCTCACACCAATTTGAGGTCCCAAGAAACAAATTCATACACTTAATTCATCTCGATGGTACATGATCGCTTGGAGTTACTCACCTTTTTTACTATATGAAGCCGAATAAATCAGGGTCAGTGCGGTGGCGGCTTGGGCATAGTTCACCCGGCAGTTCGGTGAGCCGCTATGGTACACTAGGTAAGGCGGTTGCTTTACATGACCACGCTCCCGAGGTCGCGCGTTCGATTCCTGCTGTGGATAAATTCTTTATCGCCACTGCATGCGGTAGTGAAAGCCGTTAAGGTCCTTCTGTCGTTACACAAAAGAGGCTTTTAAATCAGCTACGACTTATTTATCTATTTATTTGAATGAGCTCTGACGGGCGCTAACACACTGGCAGTCGGCCGCCGAGCTGCCGCCGACAGCCTGGCGATCGGCTCACACAAGATGAAGGATGCGGCAGCGGTGTGCGACGGGGCGTCTGCAGAAGGCCCGGAGCGCGAGCATAAAGCGCGAAAGGCGGAAGCAGCCCCGCGTAATAGTTGTACTAGTGAGCGTATCTCGCCCGACAAACGAGTGTGGAACTTCAGAGCTGAGCCGTGCGCCTTCATGACTCGCTAGGATTTTCGCGTGCACGAAAGGCTGCACTAGCTGCGCTCGACTTGGCAGCTCCGCGATAGAAGAATAAGAAGAAGTAGAATAAGAAGAATAAGAAGAAGAGAGTGGATAGAATCCCTATAGGTGGACAGACTGGCGCGAAGTCGGGATCAAGCCGTGCCGACGGTAACGTCATCGATGCCTTTTTTGGCTATCCCGTGCAGGGGAGGCAGCCAAACTTACGGTTTACTTTGCGTTGAAATAATAATAGGCGTTGTTATTATTATATTTTTAATCATTTTTATTATTATTACTACAAGACAAGGGAGTGACGTCAACTTCGGCGACTCGGTGCCTGGGCGTACCTTTCCATTACTGCTCTGGAACGCTTCGCGAAGTGCGAAAGGGCGAGATGGGCCGATTTCTCCACGAAACGGCAAAGAAGGCTTGAGGCGAGCGTTCAAGTAGCGCTCGTCGCGCTGTGGCGAGCCCAGCCGCCAGGCGCAATCGCCAGTCGGTCCTGTCGCAGCGGGACGCCGTCGTCACCCCCGCTTACCGCGAGCTCAATGCACAGCGAGGATAGGCGCAGATGCGACGGGGCTAGCGGGGTCGGAAGTCGTAGCGGGAGGCGGCGCGAGCTTTTGCCGGTCCTCAACGGTGAGAATGGGAAGAGACGCCGAGGGCAGGCGATTGAGCGCTCGGCTCGCACACTGGCCGTGTCAAATCGCATCTCGCGCTCTCCGAGAGCCTAGTAATATCACGGTCGAAAGCCTCGCCGTCACCCTCAGCCAAGCTGCAGGGTACTCGCACGTCACAACCTAGGTCGTTGATTCGAGCCCTCGTAGTACGAGTGAGCATACGAACTAAATGCATGGTCTCCAAAGGATTTGAGGTTTGTACGAGGTACTTGTAGATTGTCGGATTCCGAAATGCGGGTGGTACGATGCGTGGCCTGGTGGGGGATAGTATTTGCTGCAAGCCAGCGACACTGACCGTCGGCGGCAAAAGCCTTTGTAATGTAATGTAATGTAATGTATCTCCGTCAGTAACTCCACAAAGTCATAAAGACCATGTGGGTGTTACGCAGGAGAGTTTTGTATAGCGCACTCACAGCCTAAGCGGCTTTCGGTACGCATTCGGTAGCCAACAGACTTCGTCTCACGCAACAAAGAGAAAGTGGGAGGCATAGCAGAGTCAGGAGAGCAGTTGAGGTAGTGAGTAGCATAGAAGTAGCAGTTCAGGACCGCTGAAAAAGATGTGCCACAGTCGGCAGTTGGAGAGTAGATATCGTTGCGTAAGAATTGTGGCAGCGAGTTCCACAGTCTAGGACCTGCAGAGCTAAAGCTTCTGTCGCCAACTGTCTTTAAGCGGAGGAATGGGACAGCTAATTTATTGTCCACACAGGACCTGAGGGCGCGAACAGGCTGAAACTGATGCAGCAGTTCAGCTAGGTATGAAGGAGCCAAGCCGTGGCGGGCCCTGTGGGTCAGCATAAGAACTTTGCTTTGCAGGTCCTATACTGGGGAACTCACTTCCGCGATTCTTACGCAATGACATGTATTCTCCAGCTGCTGCCGACTATGGCACCTCCTTTCCAGTCGTCCTGCGCTGCTACTTCCTCGCTAGTCACTTCCTCGACTACCGTCTTAACTGAGCTATGCTTTTGACTTTCTCATCGTTGAGTGAGAACAAGTCTTTTGGCCGTCACGTACCCACCCACTAAAATCCGCTTAGGTTCCGAGTTGTTATAGAAAACTCTACCAATAACACCAACAAAATTTGTTCAGCGTCCATCAATGACTGTTTAATGGAAATATTTGCACTGAACAATTTCTGGAGATTTTTCACTGCGCTGGCCAGCGTTCCTGAAGAGTGTGGATTCGGACTTGAGCCTTTTGAAACTATTTTGCCTTCCGTCTGCAACCGATGACCCATCTCTTTGAAGCAACAAATTAAACCTATCTTCAAAAGGCAAGTTTACACTTCCAGCATTATTTGACAACTTATGGACAAAAACTTCTACATGTTGACACAAATAGACGAGACGCTACATTACCATAGAAATTTAGCGTAGTTTCTGACGGCGCGACGAATGGATCTTAGAAAGTTTGCAAAGGTGCATGACATCCTTGTTCGATCGCTCTTCAACGCAACGATTCAAATTTTCAATGAGCTTGGTACTACTGTCATTATTCAGTTAGAGAGCTTTTTAAACATTAATTGTAATCTTGTGTTAGCACTATCGACGTCGCTTCTTCCTAGAAATGGAGTCTCAACAGCAAGTTTCACGGGTTCCATAGCCATCAGATAAGCTTTGAGAGCATCAAATCCAATGCCTCAATAACTTCCAGCGCCTTAAATTTGGTTTGGCTCTCGTGGGTGTTGACTTCCGTCTTTACTAACTGCACTAACATCGTTGATATGGAGTTCTAGCGCGTATTCACGTCAAGATACAGTTCAAGCTCGCGTCCAACCTCAGCTTTTACTTTGGATTGCAAAACATTATTTTAAACAGTAATGTTTTGAGAATTGTTCAAGCTTGCGTGATTTCTTGAGCGGATCACGGTAGTCGACGTCTCGTTCTAATGTATCATCGCTGATCTCTTCCAAGTCGGTAATTGTCCATTTCATCGATGTCGTCACTATCCAAGTTTAAATCGTCTTCGCAGTACCTTCTTGTACCGTGTATCGCATACTCCAAGGTGCAGAACATCGTTTAAAAAGAACTGTCCGATGACAGCGATATGGCTAATGCTTTTACTACTTACTGCAGTACCGTCCTCAGTTGATCCCGCCGAATCCTCCTCTTTTGTTATTCCAAAATAGCTCAAATGCTGTTTGATTGATTCGACCATACCGAGAGTATTGGACGAACCAAATATCCAAACGTGTCTTTATTTTTGTTTTTATCGTTGCTATCATGAATGCTGACTCCGAAGAATCAACGTCCTCTCACAGCTGTATATTCATCAAGTCACGCTAAACTTTACTTCTGTCTCGAGTTTTCCCCCGATGTCGACAATCGCTTTGCTTCTCATTTCTTTGCAGTCATCACGCACCATCTTCATCATACTGCTTTCGTTCACTGGAAGTTTAAATCCGTCCCACAAGATTGACTGCCGTGTAAATACTTTTTCTAGCGATAGATGTAATCGATATTGCATCAGTAGCCAGATAGGTAACAATCTCCTCCAGACTCTCTCGCACCAGGAAATCGGCAATCGATGTTGCTCTCTAATTGTTCAATGGCTGTTCCTTGGATGTTTACCCTCCAGCAGGTTTATCAAAATCAATTCCGTGTTTTAGGCGATTCTTCAACGTTGTCGTGGAGTTTTCAGAACATTTTATGATTTTATTACTTCGTCCGCATTAACTGTCTAGATCTTATATGATTAGACTCTTTCGTTTTGTGGCGTACCAAACTGAAGACACGACTGAAAAAAATCTTTATTTTTCGATTCCACGAGATCAATTTAATTAATACCTTACTTAATGTTTTCAAATTCCAATTTAATTTTAGCTTTTGGCCAATTTTATAGACCATCCTGACCAATTGCTGACACGTCCAAATTAAATTTTTAAACTTTGTTTACCGTAACATATTGCACATCCCTAATGAAGATTAGAGCTCTATTTTCAGCGTCTTTTTGATTAAAAATATCCTTTAGAAACGGTAAAATTGTTAGAAAACAGCTGCTTAATGTTGCTTTTTGGGCGAAAAACAGCCATTTTACTGTTGCTTTGACTGTTACTTTACCTGGTGTTAAATAAAAACTCTATTTGCGGAATATCTACTTGCGGAGCACGAACGAACCATGGCTGTTTGCAATGCACTCCGACAAAGCTCTGTGTGGACCAAAGATTACGACGTAGAGTTTCTTATTTTTATAGTTCAAGATCTGTAAATATTCTTTACCTCCTTCATAATCTGACCGACTTAGCATGCGCAGTTTGTTGAGCGAAGCCTCGACATTTGGAGGCCTTGCAGATAAAAACACTTTGACGTTTTCGACTCCGCTAGGCACGCAGCGACGACGTTTCACGAAACGCCGCATAAACTCTCCGAGTACGCCTGTCTATTGTTTGATCGCCCCAGGGAGTTTTATTCCTGCTCAAATTTTCAAATGCAGCGAAAAAACAAATAAGAAACAAGTAAAACTAAACTTATTAAAACAAATTCCGCCTCACTGCCACTCTCGCGCTCGCCATTAACGGCCTACAGTCTCCGCGAACTCAAGGCGGAGCGTTTTACCAGCTTCATCTAAGGATTAATTTAAAGAAGTGGATTGTTAGTTTACTGACCATATTGATGCTCCAGATTGTGGCCTTGCAAGGTAGGCTTCCAGACGGCATCATGCGGATGAAATTGGAGGTCGGGCTCTGACGATGCGTACTAGCTGCCCGGCGGTCAGAGACAGCACTTCCATTGTCAACGTCAGGAGTGTGCGACGCATTAGTAGTGGCACCGAGTTCCAAAGACTGACTGACGTATTTCTTCGCTTGCTATACGTGAGGCCTCGACGGCCCCGACGCGTCCTGGAGCACCGGCGAACGCTAGCTAGTTCGGCTTCTCGTCCATGATAAATTGCTTTTCCTTTGCATTACTCTGAGCTGCGTTTGTTACTTTTTCTTTTGACCCCGCAACGCCACAAGTAATGAATATGTGTCAGGCTGTAGAGTGCTCGCTAGCAAAGGCGAATTGCAATCAGTTGTTGGTGCGCATACGGTAGCTGCCAGCCTTGATCGTCGTACTCAGCAAAGGAAAGCTGAGAAGCCTAAATGAGCTGGGTGAATAGTCAGTAAGCCAATTGGCATAGCCTTGCACTCAGTTGCAAACGACCCCTGGCGAATGACTGACAGTGAATTCTAGAGACTAAGATCTGGCCAGGCAGCAGCAGCTCTGCAGCCTTACAGACCCAAGGCGAACCTCCTCAAAAGAAAAGAAGGGACCGGGAGAACATAGTGATAGTCTCGTTGCTGCAACGTAATCGTCTCGTCTTTTCTCGCGGTGCCTCTGAAAAGGTTGGCGAAAGATTTAACCTCAGATATTTCAGCATTTTGTATGGGGTGCAAGGTAACACGATGTCATCACTGCACACGACTTGCATTACTTTGCAATATTTCCAACAAATCGGGCATGCTGTCTCATTGGTTTGCTTAACCAGTGAAACAATTTGCGTAATAAGCCTTTATTTGCAGTATCCGGGGAGATTTATGGCTTCTAACCTGGTCACCAATCTCGCTAAATATGATTTTCTACTATGATTGCAGCACAGCGAAGTAGCTGGATGACGGAATTTGATTAAGCATTATTAAATCCACCTACCTTTGTCATAGCATACCCAGGGTTGTTTATAAGAACATTGGGCCAATAATGAGCTTACTAAGCGGTAAGCAAGTTCTCCCCAGGAGAATCATGGGATGACCGTTGTCGATGACAATAGGAGGGGGGGCATTTCTCGCAATCCTCCGTTTTCCTCGACTCTCAATGGACGAAGCGATCCAGCAAATTTTTGTAGTCCTGTCATCTGACAGTGATTTAGTGAGCATTCCACTGAAGATAAATTGCTACTACTTACTCATTTCTCTTTTTCCTTTTCAGATTTGGCTCTCACATTGTGCAGCTTTGAGATTCTGCGCTATATGCACGCATGCATTTATGAGCCCTTGCTGAGAGGTTGTCTAAGAAACCGTAGCCTGAAAACAAGTTTGCTGAAGGTATACGCATACTATTATTCACACTGACCTTGAGTTTTGAGCACCGGTGACCTGTGCTATTAGCTTTAGGCTTGGATGGATGTAGGCAAAAACAGATGAAACATCAGACAACATTACGATCGCATTTATTCTGAAGTACGTGTCCCTTCGGTAACCAAAATCGCCCTTAAATCAAGAAACCTTGTAAACCTTAGTATTGATGCTGCCCTCAACCACATATCCTTATTTCCCTTTTGCTCCGTCTTCTAACGACTCAGCTAACCAATGAGAGGCTGCAATACGACGAGTGCAGACATTCTGAATGAATGCCTGGCTCTGACTAAGCGGCGCTTTGGGCGCCCTCATCTAGCAGGCCGTAAGTCAACTGCTTAGGTCAAATCAGCTGGAAACTACTCAGCAAAGATTGAAGAAGCACACAAAATATCTGAAGTCAATGTTGCTGGAATTGCAGACAGGGGCTGTTGTAGATCGTACCGATTCATTCTGGGTATAAGCCCTGGGGTAAAGTGCTCACTCTTCACGACCCTGACAGAGGGCGGCTTGAGTCCGTTAGTGATCAATTCTGTATTGTCCACTGCAAGCGCTGGTCATGGGCGTGAAGGCTCCTCTGCCTCTACATAAATGAGGCAGTTAAATCAGCCTTCCCTTATAATCCTAACTAAGCGTAAATCTAGCGAGCTTGCTTGGTCCAGCGGTAAAGGTGCTCGCTCCGGCTAAGGTCTGGCTGAGGTCGTGGGCTCAAGCCATGAGGCATATGTGAAGCGCCTGAATAGAGATTGGGTTCTCTTGGGGCGCTATACAAATGAATTATATTTTTTTATATTTTATACATGACCGAAGTGGAATCACAGCCGCACAGTCAAAAAATGTTGATGACGGCCATTGAATATTTCTTTAAAAGCTCCTAGGTCAGCATCCAGCTTAGCTATGCCTAAAAAGAAATAGCAGATCTTTCTTTAGCTTATTGTAAACAAGACAAATAAGATCAGAGTCCATCTCCAAGGTAAATATCCCCACTGAGTTTGCAACCCCTTTTAACTTGTTGTTCCTTAATCTCTACCTTCATACATTGCCGCTAATAACCTCATTTCGACATGCATCACCCACACTAAGAAGACTACTGGAAATGTTATAATAATTATTATTAAAGAATCATACAGCGCCCTTTTGCACTAAATCTTGTTGGAGGCGCTTTGCCAAAGCGGACCCCATAAGTTTAGCTCTTGTTCAGAGTAGCCTGTACTTACTGCTGCACGGCTTAAGGAAGATTGCAAATCTTGATTAGGTCTGAGGTCATGTTCCTGCATTGATAAAGCAAGCCTTTTAAGGCCACTCACTACGAAATCGGCACTAGAACAGGAAAACCTAAGTAGCTAATTAGCTTCAGCCATGACTCCGCTTTACCACTTCTATTATAAAGGCAATGGAACAAGTAGTGGAGTCTATCAAATTTAAAAACCAAACAGCATCGGCCATTTTCGAGTCGGCGTCGACTGCGCCCGCTAGCTGACAGGCTACCGCGCGGAGCTCAGCACTGCGACCACAGGCCGTCGCGCGAGCGTACTCCGGCTATTCGACGGAGAGCAGCTAGGCGAGGGAACGCTCCAGTTGGTAGCCACGCTCCGCGAGGCCGCGAGCGGCCTCGCACTTCACCTCCTCTCCGCCGGCACGATGTGTGCGCTCCGCCGCCGCGACTGCGTCGCTTCTGATACCGTCTGACGCAAGCAATGCCGCGCGGCGCTCGCTCGCGCGCCGCCTCCGCTCGATCTAGAGGCGACCAGCCTAGCGACGGGGCGATTCGCAGCGCGCGTTGCGTAGCGTCGCGATCGCGCGGCCGCGTTTCGCGTGAGCGGTGGGCAGCGGTCACGTTCTCCGGTGCGGCAGCTCCAGTCTCGCCCGATCTCCTCGTCGGTCACTCAGCCCAGAGAAGGCGACTGGTCAGCAGCCTGCGCTCAGGGTCCAATTCCCGACGAAGGTGAGACATGCGCTGCCGTCTTCGTAGTGCTGAGACGCCACTAAGCGGTGTTTCAATGCTGCATGCAATTGGCTGGCAGTTTATTTGCATATTGCAATTACATTTACCACGCTGTACGTAAATTTTCCTAGTCTACACTCCCTCCGCTCTCGCAGCAGCCCACGCTTCTCCGCTCTGGACCCACGCTCTCGCCACACGTGCGCGCTCGCGGCACCGTCAGGCCGAACGTGCGTCTGTCGAATCGGCGCGAGCTCAGCACACGCGAAGCAGCCAGCCGGCAGCAATTTCTGCTAGCGTGAGCGCGCGCGGCGGTCACCTACTGCCCCTCTCGCCCGACCTCGCAGCCCTTTGCTCGCGCTTCGCGCCGGAAATGGGATTCGCTATGCTCGCGCGCTCCCCATCCCCGGGCCCCGGGGTAAAGTGACGCACGCGCGCGAGCTTTCACACCCGGAGCTCCGCCGCCGCCGCCGCCGCCGCGCTGTTACACCCGGGGCTCCGCCGCCGCCGCCGCCGCCGCGCTCTTATAACCGGGGCTCCGCCGCTGCCGCTGCCACAGCTGCCGCCGCAGCCGCTCTCGCACCGGTGACCAGGTTGGGTCGTCGAAGCCGGCCGCGCCTACGCCGGCCGACGCACTGCCGTGCGGGCTACGCTTGCGAGAGCGCGCTTCGGCGTGTCGCGCGTCGAAAAAAGTGAGCCCATTGTTTTCCGATTCTTGGCTCGTTCACGCTCGATTGATGCTGCAGCGGTCGCCGACGCGGCATGGGGCGCGATCGACCGCGGCGGATGCTGAGCGGCGGTAGTTAAGGGCGCCGGAGAGGCGTGGATACGAAAATCTCGAGGACTCTCGCGAGACCCAAAGTGCGCGACTTGTAGCCTCCGGGCGGTGCAGTAAACAAAAAAATTTTACCGGTCCCGTTGAAAAAAAAATCAATATAGGCAACAACGGCAAGCCTTTGGAGGCAGTGCTGCGATGCTCGCTGAGGACGAATGATACCAGCGCCCCGCGCCGCCGGCCGCCGTCGCCGTCTTCGCTAAGAGCGCCCTAGCCGAATTGCACGGGCGTCGTCTTTGGGCGAGCCGCTCCCGGCACGGCGTCCGCCGCGTTATTCGCACCGACTTCGAGGTGAGGGCGCGGCCCGGCGCGCGTAGCGTGCCGCATGGCGCTGCGTCGAGCACCGCAGGTTGGTGCTGGGGCGGCGGCGGCAGGTCCCAACGTAGACGAGCGGCGGTCTGCGCTAGAGTCCCCGAAACTCCCGGTTCCCCGGGCCGGCTTCGGTCCGGACGAACTTGCTGCGGCGGTGCGCATTCTGCGGACGGTCGGCGCAGTGACGAGCGCCCTTATGACGGACGGAAGCGGGCAGCCGCCTGCAGTCACCTGCAGTCGCAGCCGTCCCAGGCCGAGCCTCTAGGACCGCGGTCGTTGGCCAGTCACCGGTCGGTCGTCATTCGGTCGTCGCTCGGCTGACTGCTACCGACCGGTAGACCTACGCAAACAGGGCTTCCTTCCCCCAAGCGTCGCCGCCGTCTGCTATCGCCCGCCAGGCTGTCTTTTGGGCGCGCAAAAGCAGAGGCAGCAGCCGCGGCAGCAGCCTTCTCGCGCCACGCCTCGGCCGCGGTGAGGCCACGGGCGCAGCAGCACAGCGTCGGGTGCGGTGACTGACGAAGCGCAGCGCTGGCCAGCACGACCGGCGGCAGGCACCGCGACACGGGGGGGGGGCCGCTGCGATGAGCACCGCGTAGACGCCAGCTGACGCGTAGACGTAGACGCACGCAAGCGCAAGCTCGCATCGGGAACGTGCGATTCCACGCATGTTTTGCTCGCCGCCTAGACCGCCGCGCGCCGCCAGGACGGACCGAAGCCTCTTTAAACGTCACCTGCCACGCAGCTTTATGGTACTGAACCTGCATGCTGCTGAAACGAACGTGCGTCAACGGGAGATATTCTGGCGGCCCATTGACGCAGCCCCGTTTAGACGTCCGGGCGCTTTAAGCCCTCGCATAGCGTCCCGTATGCCGTTCCTTTCTCGGCCCCCCTCAATCGGTCGTCCGCCGCCGCCGCCGATCGGAAGTTGACTTGGCTGTCGAGCATCCGCCGGCTGCCGTACTGCCATCGGTCGCCGGCCGCCGCAGCTGATGCGAGCAACAATCCTCGAGCGAGCTGGAAGGACAGGGCGCTTGGCAACGGCAGCGACCGTCTGGGGCGCCGCGGGTCTTGCGCTTTCAGCTGCTTCGCGGAAGCCGGCTTCTGGCAGAGCGTCGTCAGAGAGGACGGAGAGAGGACGGCGCGTGTTTTACCTTGCTCCGCAGCCGTGCACGCATCGGCTAACGAGTTCGGTCGCATTAGAACCTGGAAAGCGCCAGCCTCAGCATCCGTCTTGCGATTGTAAGAAACTCGATGAGAATTCGGAAGCGGCCTCGAGAGCGATACTGCCTCGCGATGGGATGTGGTCGTGCCAGCGCCCCTTCAGTTATCTCTGGCTCCTCTGTCGGACGGTGGCTGGGAATACGGTGGAGCATAGCCGAGGCAGCTCCAGCTGAAAGTGTCTCACACAGCAGCCCACCCGGTGTGGTTGCACTCTTTCGGCCGCTCTATTTGTGCTCGAACCGCAGAGCTGCTATTGACGTTCACTTCCAGTGTCGCGTGGCCAGCGTTGACGGTGTTTTAAGGCGGTGTGACTTTTCTTCCCGTCCTGTCTTCAGCTGTGATAGCCCAAGTTGAGTTTGGCCCGTATTAAATATCCGGCTGATATTCTAACTAGTTCTACCTTAATGTCAGGTGTTTATTTTCGATTTATGTGGAGTAAATGTAGAAGCTTACCGGGCAGAAAAAATATAATCCATTTGCATGGCACTCTGAGAGAACTCAATCCCTTGCCAGACGCTGTACATGTGCCTCGGGCTCGAGCCCACCATCTCGGTCAGACCTCGGTTGAGGAGAGCACATTAACCACTGGCCCACAGCACTGCATGAGTCCGGCGAGCTTGGACAGTACTGCATTGGCTAGTGCAACTCCCTGAGCCAGAAGACCCGATGGGAGAACTCGTGGGCCACCCTGCGGTGGTTTCGGTTTGTGCCGAGTCAGTGTCGTCAGGGTCTGTTGTGGCCGTTAAAGGGAGACAGTGAGGCATGTTGAGAGTATGAACTCTCCTCTTTCGAGCTGAGCTCCTGCGATCAGCCTACAGCGGAGCCGTAGCTGCTGCTGCACGCTGCCGAACACGTAGAGCCCACAGAGAGCGAGAGACGAACCAACCTTGCGATCGGCGATCGCCATCGGTCCTCGCGGCGACCGTTATCTCGCCTGCGTTGACCATTGGAACGCTAGCTCGGAGCCGTCGCCGACTGAGGGGCTGAGTGGTCTAGCGTATGTCTCGTGAGAAAAAAACCCGAGGCCACCCCATTTCACCCAGACAGCTTCGCCCCACCCAGCTGCCGGGCCCAAGCTGAAGGCGCTGCGAAGGCGTCCTGAGCGCTGGGCAGTCGCACAGCCGTTTTCGCGCTGGCCTCGACACCACAGCCGTCCTTAGGGCGGGTGGCGAGAGGGACAGGCGAGCCGCGATGAAGAACGCCTGTTTGACGTAGATACCGCAGCACACTCCGATACCGGCACGCCCTCGGCTGAGAGAGGCGGCAGGAGAGAGGCTGCTTTGGCCTGCTCGGACGCTATCAAGTGAGTGAGCTACGACGAACGTACCGTTATCTGGCGCCCTGCGAGCCGGCGTCTGAGCGCTGCCCGCGAACGGGCAGCTGGGACTGTCAGCTGCATGCAGCGCTCAGAGGGAGTTCAGGCGATCGAAGGTTCGGAGTTAAGTAGTAAGAACGAAATCGCTGTCTCCGCCCACTCATCAATCGCTAGGAGCTACATGTAGTTGGGAATTTGTAGCTGCCGGCAGTCAAGTAGCAGTATTATGCAGTCCTACTGCCTGCCTGGGGATACGCTGGTTGCTTCGTGGGGTGGGGGGTGGTGGTAGGCAGAAGCTTTCCAGGCGGGCTCGCTAGCTAAGCAGCAAAGCAGATTGTAGGCAAGCGATTGTCCCCTTCCGCTGGTGTCGGACGGCGATCGCCTCCTCTGCGACTTGTGCACCGAGCAAAATCTCGAGAGCTGGGTGATTCGGCCGGCGTGTACCTGGGCACCACGAGAGCGCTCGCGGACGCACGCGTGAACACGCTCGAGAGCAGCAGTGGTGTAGTGCGTTAATGCACGCCGACGATGCGAAAAGGTCGATGTTTATGTATCGCTCCCATTAGCAGCACTGGTGTTTGTGTGCAAAGCATCGGCCTAGGACGGTACGTTCTGCCTGCCCATCTCGAGTGCCTTGTGCAGCCTCCACCGGCCGATTGTAAACACCCGGACGTCAAATGCCGGCATCGTTTGCGTTAGCTGCACACTATTCCCTTGCTAGTTCACCGATTCTCCGTGGCGAACGGAGCGACGCAGGAATGAGTTCGCAGCACGAACGGGTTAGCTTGCTCTCGAGCAGTGGGGGAAGCAGACGCTGGCCTGCCCGACGCATTCTGCTCACTTGGCCCTTAAGGCAAGCCATCTGCTCAAGCCATCGGTCGCCTAAGGCCAGAGTGATCGGCGATAGTAGGTTCTCACAGTTTTAGATGTGCTGAGAATTTTCGGCCTCAATATGATCTCGTCAGTAGCTGAGGGCATGCACTCAGGGAATGCCATCCCTCTTGGTAAATCAGCAGCCGACTCGAACCGACTTTCCGGTCATTTAATAGTATATTTGTTTGTATAGCACCATCGGAGAACTTAATCTCTTTCTAGGTATTGTATACATGTTTCAAAGGAAATATGGTTGCAAAGAAAGCATGGTTTGCCAACAGACAAGGTTCAATCCCGGCCCGTGCTCTGCTCTCACTTCCGTTCTCAGCCGACTTTTTAGCCGAAGAAGTGAAGCAGCCATCTTCGATCGGTTTCCCTGTCACACGTCACGTCGTTATAGACACCTGCAATGAAGGGATGCCAACATGCATAGTCAAATGCAAAGTCAAAGCAATGAGCACCAGTGCTAGCTGGGCAATGGTCCTAGACCAGCTGAGATTGTATCACTGTCTGAGATTGTATCACTGTGTCACGTGAATATTTCCAGATTCGTGTAATGTTTCAAGACTCACCTGGCACTGAGATAGGTTGGCTACCTTTCGGTTATTGTTTCTTGCTTGCATCGTTGGCCAGGCTCGATGCCCCAAACCCTGATTGGATTCATAAATGCTGCCACAGCTCCATATCCAGCTAGAGATAAGGGGCTCCAATCTGCAGCACCTCCACATGCCTGCACAGTGTCAGTGGTCTAGCACGTGATGAGTGTACAAGCCGAGCAAATATCAACCAGGAGTTTGCTATTGCTGCTTGTCCGTAGCTTGTCAGCAGGGATCGGGCTTCCAATTCTTCTGCTTCACGGCGAATAATGTCAGTGCAGAAAAGGTATCTGTTGATGCACCAGTAATGCAAGTGTTCATCCCTATTTGGAATCATTCAAGTCCTTGAGGTAGTCTAGAATCATTAAACTAGCCTGTTGTATATAAACAATTACCGAAAATTGCTACCTAAAATCTGCCCAGCTTTCTACTTTTGCGCCACTGCCTGCAAGAGCCGTCCTAGGAAAATGTTCGCATCATTGCACCAGCCCTGGCAGCCCTTGAATTGTACCACCAGCACGCGTTGCATAAGCTTCTTCCTTACTTAGGCAGCACGTGCCACCGGCCAATGCTGCAGCCTCCTTCACCCAGTCCAACGTAAAGACCGGACAAGGGCGTACATTCATTCAGTAGGCTGCGCAGGGAGAAGTGTTAGTTTGGCAATGCCAGTTTCGGACCCCTGGCTCGAAAGCAGCCTCTCGCCACTGAAGTGAATGCGTCAATCGCAGTGTCGCGCCGGTTGTTCGCTTTCGGGGCTGCGTTGTTCACTTGTTCACCTTCAACCGCTTGAGAGTGGCGTCTGCCCGTGTGTAAGCATGCGACGTGGGAGAATGGCCTTCAGCAAACACTCAAGGTGCTGGCATCACCAGCGTCCAAATGCTAAGCAACAATCGCGTATGGTAACGTCGGGCTATTGGTATGGAATCCTGCCGAGCTGCAACGGCAGTAGCTCTCATACCACACAGCCGCACTACCTTGCGCAAGATTCTAGTCTAGACGAATCCATCCAGGAATCCATCGATGATCTGTCCTTGCCAGGTTCGACGGAAGGTGGCTGTTCCCAAAATAGGTCCAAGGAAAGGTGAAGAGTATGCCACCATCCAAGGTCTTACAAAATACTGGGCTGCCTCACGACGTCAGCTTAAGACGTTTTGCAGCGCTGAGTCTTCGACAACCCTATCCACCCGCCCGACGGGCTGCAGCACCCAAAGCTGATATCAGGGTGAGACAATTCGCAGCTCCCAGCTCGCTGCTACAAGGCAGACCGGGGCACGGCATATTCCAGAACGCGGCAGGCTATTGAGGATGACATATCATGCCAGCGCTGTGTGCCTACCGCTGGCCTCCCTGGCAGTACCCCTCAGAGGTAGCATTAGGGAGGGATGCCTGGGTCTCAGTAGAATGCCCGGCGTCAGGAAGTGAGCTGTACTCAAGATCGGAGAAGCTGGGAAGATAGCTGCTGCAAGTAGTGCGCTGCCTCACTCGCCACACAGCTGGTGACACTCTGCTGCAGTCAGGCAGATTGCCATTAGCCATTGCCGTTAGCTAGTTTGTGAGCAACTTGTAGGCAGCATGTGCAGCTCCTACATCGTGGCGCACCCTGGTCTACAGCTGCCAGCCCACTGTGCAGCCGGCAACTGGCTGTCACTACCAACACACCTTGCTAGAGTGCCTGCCTCACCTGCCCTGACTCCCGGCTGGGCAGCTGCATTGTGGAGCCGGCCCTGTGTAGGGCCTTTGTACACACTAGCCGCCGGGTCCTCGTGTGACCGGACAATGGGCTGTCAGGCGAAACTTTGCTCTAGAAGCCATTGACGTCAGCCGACGAATTCTTCGGCCGGTTTTGAAAACAAGAGCAATTATAAGTCTACATTGAGGACGTAATAACCGCCGCACTGTCGAGCTGCTCGCTTGTAGAAGAAGCCCCTAGAGTGGTTCTTTGGCATGCCTGCCTAGATCATGATTGAGTCGAAGCCACAGTAGTGCTTTTCTCTGCACTGCACACACTGGGTGCTGCTGCTGCTGCTACTCCGGCTGCTGCTGCTGCTACTCCGGCTGCTGCTGCTGCCCATGCAGAAGCTCAAGAAGCACTCAGCTACTTTGGTAGTGGCAATCAGCCGCTGCGGCTCCGGTAGGAGGCAGTACTCACCAGTCGCTCCCATTTCTGTGGGTAATCAGCAGGAGATATCGGCCCACGTGTAGGCTGCTTCAGACGCCCTGCTGCCCATGTCTTGGGGCAACCACCATGGCTTCTGCTGCCCTTTGTATGTCCGAGCCGCCCGTGGGATGCACCTAGCCAGGCTAGCAAACTGCTGCTAGTCGGTCGTCGGCAGGTAGCATCATGCGGTGCGACCACGGTGACTGAGTGTACGTGTCCTTGCATGGAAATGTTCATTGGTAAGTGGCTGTAGTGAATCAGGGCATAGTTGGCATTCAGCAGCAATGCGTCATTGTGGCAAGTGCTTCAGTAGCCAAACGTAGCAGTATGGCAAGAAAAACAGGTCAGATGTTGATGCAGTGGAGGTGGCAGCAGCAGCAGCCGGAATTGTAGCCGGAACAGAGTTGGTGGCGGATGCACTGGCTGCAGTACTGGCAGCATTTGCTCGGCTGCAGCAGACACAGCAGTCTGACAGCAGCAGCAAGCAATGACACAAGCAACTGCAGCGACTGGTTCCGGAAAAAGTAAAGGGCTGCTGATTGACCAACCTAGCTATTTTACTTTACCTATTTAGTGTGGGGGAGATCAAGCAGCTTTCAGTGGTCTAGCAGTACGGGCTGAAGAGATAAAGAATGGGCTGTTGCAGTGCTTGATTGAGCTCATGGCCGTAGAGCCTGAGCACCACGTTGCTTGGCAGCTGCCATAGTGGCAGCGGCAGCAGAGCAACAGCAGCAGCTGCTGTAGTGGTGCCAGCAATTGCAGTAATGTAGCAATGTGTATCTCCGTCTGTAACTCCACAAAGTCATAAAAACCATGTGGGTGTTACGCAGGAGAGTTTTGTAGGAGAGTGCACTCACAGCCAAAGTGGCTTTCGGTACGCATTTGGTAGCCAACAGACTTCTTCCCACTGCGACGAACGATCACAGCCCTGGTATACGCTAAATATCGTGCGAGCCTCGCATGCCACGCAAGGAGCCGAGAAGGAGAGCCTGAGTGTTTGGCAGTCGAGTATGCGGGCATTTGCTGAGCTACTCTTCACCTCTGGGCGCCGAGCAGCAGCTGTGGCGGAGACGCTTTTGTTGAGCAATCAGCAGCCCAACAAACTGCATTGGATGGGGCCTGCAAACCCCAGCTCTACGCGGCCGCTGGGATGCTGCACCCAGGGAGCAGCTGGATTTCAGTGCTGGCGTTGCTGCCACTGCAGTTGCCAACTGCCATCGCCGGCCAGATTGCTGCTGCTGCTGCTACTGCGGCTCGTTCCTCTCCAGCTGCCACGGCCACCACTTTTCCCCAACAGAAGCCTTCCCATCACCACCACTGATGAGCTCAGCCACCAGGCCATCAGTGTCGGTCGGAAGACAAGCGTTTCGCACTACGTTCAGCAGTATGCCTATGCCTTCACCCGATCTACCAACTGAAGATTGTCCGGCAGCTTGCTTCTATGTTAATCAATGCATGCCTTTCGGCCTGTTCGAACTTTGCCTTCACCCTTTTCATTGGTGCCCATTGTCGACGACGCCAAGATGTTTACTCTGGCACCACCGTCGCATGAGTTTTTCCCTCTGGCATGGCTCCTGCAAGCAAAAAGCTGCCCTCAGCCGGCGCTGGGCGTGCTTCTTTTTTTCGCTCATCCTGCGTGATTACAAAGGACACATTGACTTATGACTGCATGTCTGCTGTAGCTCTTAGTTCGGCGCCGTTGTCGAGATAAGGCCACCTCACCTCAGTGACACATCTTGCTGGCCGCCATGGTGACGAAAGTGATTCACTTCACCATTAGGGGTCGAAAAGAGACTGCAGAGTTCAGCTCGACGGACAAGCCGGAGGATGTCAGAGGTAGGCCAACGAATGCACAGTGATTTTGACAGATTGCTAGCATGCGCCAGTGATCTTCACACTGGCGTCAGCCACTGCAGCAGCAAGACTGCTGCTGGCCAGGAAAGTTGCCCGAAACTGCCAAGACTATGTGCCTTCAAACAGCAGCTTATTGCATTACTTCTTCTTCCCAATCTCTGTCATTATTTTCATCCACCAGCTCTAGCCCCTTCACTTTCTTTCCTCTCTCTCTCTCTCTCCCTCTTTCTGTCGCTCTCGCTTATCCTCTGCATCCTTCATCCCTTCATAACTGTCTCTCTGTACTTAACTAGCTAAGAGCAACCAAGGGCAGTTTATTCAGAGCTAAAAGCCAAAGATTTAGACGACAGCAGCTGTTTAGGATACCGGCATTCTCTAGAACTGACGTCAATTCTGATCGTACATGCTGTATCAAAATCACCATTAGAAATGTGCTTTGGAGTCTGCTTGCTGGACATTGTGACGCCGACGATTCCCTAAGATTCGCTGAAGTGCAGAGGATGCCCCCTTCACTTGATGGAAGTTTGATATTCTTTTCGCCCTTAGGTTCGCGATAAAGTAGCCTAAATGCTGAAAGAGAGGACAGCGGCAATGAAAAATCCTCATACAATGTCAGTAGAATAGGGGCGATAAGAATAATATTAAAACATTCGTTATAGCACCCTCAGAGAACTCAATCTCTTTCTAGGCACTACATATTTGCTGCAAACGAGCCGTGATACGAAACCACCGTGATACTAATGCAGTGTATTTTTTGTCCACATGGTGCTAATTATTTTGAGACCATCTTGTTGAATTGAATTGTATAGTGCGCATTTCGCTCACACTATCAGTATGCCACTGAGCATCGCTTTATTCGATATCTCGAACTGGCTGGCCAACGTCGGCCTGTTCGTAGCCGTAGTACTAGGAGCATTGCTGCATCATTTAGCACACCTTAGCACGCTGTAACTATATTTTTAAAACATGCATGCTGCTCAGCTGAACATATCGTAATCGTCTTCAAGGTAAAAGTTTGCAGAAGAAAGCTCTTGCAGATACTCGCCTTCCTGGGGTCCCAAGCTATCTCCTTGGCATTTGCGGCACATCTCTTTCGGGCACAGAACGTCGCTGAGAGCCATGCTTCTCTTTACAATTCGGATCGTTTGCAATGAACTCATTACCACTCCCTTTGTCCTAGCAAAGCTGTGAAACTTGCGAAGTGAGCACCTCTAGGTGACAAGAACATTCATTCTAAGATCAATCCTATCATTTTGCATGCTTTTGCTCGTTTCAAAACGCAACTTTAAAAGTCTGTTAGGGAATATGCAGTCGCACAAACTAAGTGAGTCAGATCAGAACGTCAATATTTTTCTAACTCGATGGCCGAGCGAGCGTTAAATACCATGGAACACTGATCAGCAAATGTAAAGCGCCCAGAAAGAGATTGAGTTCTCTGAGGGCGATGTATCAAGTGCATTGTTATTATTATTATACCTATAAATGTGGCTTAGAATACCGTATTTATAAATAAGACAATCAGTAGGACTTCAGAACTAGAACGGGCTTGTTGTGGGGGTGCATCGTACGATTCGGCTGAAATCACGTTTCGGTGCATTGCACGAGTGCCTGCTGCTCGATATTACCAAAGAGCCGCCTGAAAATACCTACCTCGGAGGTCTGCTAAGACAAGAAGTCTCCAAGCTTAAGGAGTCACGCTAAGTGAGAATCTCTCAGAAACAGGCATAAACAGAGGTGGAGCTACAATTTTCCTCTGGGGCCAATACCCGAAAAATTTTTAATAGGGGCAAGACCCACAAGATTTCGTCAAAGGTGGCTGTTGGGAGGCTTATTTAGATGAGATAATGGCTAATCCTGTACACAAATCGCTCTCCTGCTTTGGAAATGTGATTCACCCGAGCTTGCAATACAGGGAAGGTAAGGTGATCTATTGAGTGGCGTCTCGCTTTGCAATAATCTCGTGACAACTGTTGTGAACACTCACTTGGGTGCTCTGTGGTCATCGGCAGGTTGCAAGCAGCTGTGTACCCAGCTTCTGCCGATTCTGCACTACCTTCTAATTAGCCACTGTCGCTATTGGGACACGAAATTCTTATAATAGCTGCAACGGTGCTAACATCGATGCACTCTGCCGAAAGCTTCTTTACGTATCACAAAGATGCTGATTGGCTAGCTACAGAATTGGCATAGAACAGCTGAAAGGTTTTTGGTAATCCCCTGAAGTAAAGTCACAGTGTGTCCATGAAAGCAACACACTTTTACTATTGAACTTTACCTTGATCAGCCCTGTGCAAGAATAAAATGCAGTATAGCCACATTGAATGCACAGTTTTAACTCCCTAGTCCCCATGAGTGTGATTTGTTGAAAGCGTCGGCAGATTATATACACATCAATACAGCTGTCGATGTGAGAAAACCCTAGGGTTAGCTGCTGATCACAGATACCTAATGACATGATCAAGGTTAACTTACTTCTCAGCTAATTTATCTCGTCCGTAACTCCACAAAGTCACTAAAACTATGTGGCTGTTATGCAGGAGAGTTATTTATAGCTAAATCACAGCCTAAGCAGCTTTCAGTATGCACTATATAGCCAACAGATTAATCTAATGCGATAGAAAGAAAGCGAGAAGCATAGCTGAGTCATGAGAACAGTTCAGGTAGTAGCATGGAAACGGCAGGTCAGGACCACTAGAAAGGATGTGCCATAGTCGGCAGCAGGAGAGTAGTTGTCATTGTGTAAGAATTGTGAAGTGGAGTTTACCCAGAAAAGAACCTGCAGAGCAAAAGCTTCTGTCACCAACGGTCGTTAAGCCGAGCAATGGAACAGCTAAGGTATCAAGCCATGCTATTCTTCGTTATTTCAATAGTGGTTAAACATTCATTACTATTCTGACGAGTTGGTTTTGCAAGAACTGTAAATGTAGCTGATAGTTCACATGCTGATTACTTTGAGCCATACCTTGGCTTTGCCACAGCAGCAACCTTAGCATTTACAAGTTAAATCTGCCAGCCACAGTGCAAACAGCTAGTTAGAAATGGCTGTGTCGGGCAGCTAGCACATATCTCGAAAGCGAAGGACAGCTGACTTCAACGAACTAGTCCATTTTTGTAAACTTGTGTCCACAATTTGCTGAGTATCCGGCCATCGCTATGCTTCAGTGCCCTCACTCGTTATGCAGATGGTTATCGATCTTGCAGGCCTTAATGCCAATGGCTGCTTCGTACTCATGCTTGCCCATTGACCTCTGCACTGCAACTTCATCAGTGCCGGTGAGGAAAGATGCCTTCTGGCGACAAAAATAAATTAATAGTGATCACAGTAAAAGCTAGCCCGTGGTTTAAAAACGCACTCTGCGTCAAAAGGCTACAGCTTATAGTATAGTTAGTACGAAAGAAGGGGACGATGGAAGGGCAGAATTGGGAGTTGATTATGTCGTCCAAAAACGAGATTCATACTAACTCACCCACTTGAGTACTAGTGAAGGCTACGAAAATTGACAGCGAGCGAGCAGGCCGATCGTCCACTACACCCCTCTGCATCGCTCTTGCTTCAGCGAAGTGGGATGGTGACTGGAAAGTGTGAATCGAGCTCCGGGTAGGCTCGGATCACTTGAAATAAGGGGCTATATATAACACGAAGCTGTGCCACTCCACTGCAGCGTCTGTGCTTTGGCCGTGGCCGCACTCAGCCAGTAGAGGCTCGACAAGGATGTGCTAGCGAGTTGTCGGGGACGCCTTTTCGTTTTTACCAGGCTTCTGCTGGCACTGCTGGGCAGTGCAAGCTTCGTCATGCTGAGCTGCTGCATCGTTGCACGTGGAGACTTTCTATCCAAGCTTTACAGAGCCTGCTGCCACGGCCTTTGGCATAGTCCTAATTGCTTCCCCTACAGTCCATAACTGTTTGAAGTGGTTCTGCTAAGTTGTGAGAAATGAGTCTGCGAGCTGTAGGCACAAAAGCCGCGACAGGAGGTGACATAATGAGGACTATTGACTGTGTAGCTCTTCTTAATCTCTATTGACTGAGCTAATTGTTACCTTCGTTGCTTGAACGGCTCGCATTGATTTTTCCCCAGCGTCCCCGAGAGACGCTGCTCACCATGCTTAGTTGAATCGTGCTTGCCTTTGTTTGAACAGCTTACGTTGCCCTAACCTGACATTCCGGTGCAAGATAGTGAGTGGCAACCGCATTCACCTGTAGCGGCCGTGCGATCAAAGCTTAGCCGAGTCTTTCCAAGTATCAGATTTGCAGGTCACGCCCAGTAGCAGAATTGTCTTGTCGTATTTGGTGCATCTGCTCGGCGTCATAGGTTATGAGCAAGACATTCTATTGAAGTGCTCACATACTTTGAAACAGTGTTTTCAGCATTATTCGTGGAGACGTTCATTATTGTGACTGACCAGCCACCTCCTGGTTCAACTCATTAGCACCAATTCTCAGTAATAATGATGGCCAGTGTCAAAGCATGACAATTTTGATTATGCAATATTCCCAATGTTCACTGGTTTTCTTGGAAATGAGTGAGCCTGATTCCACGCGGCATCAGAAAGAACTTTCGTGTTCTCGATTCAAAGGATTTCCCGTCCATTGCTCCATCCTATCGATAATTTGTCTAGAGAACATCTCCATCGACGCCATCCTTTAATCGTCGTGCTGGTTAGACCCGACGGTTAAGGCACTCGCAGCGACCAAGGTCAAGGTGAATGTATTTGATGGCAAGGCGTTGTGGGTTCGAGCCCCGTGGCATATGCAAAGTGCCAGAATAGATATTAAGTTATCTTAAGGTAATATAACAATTAGTTATATATATGCATAATTAAAAAATAGTGAATTGTGCTCATCTATGGTTAGCGAATCGTCCAGAATGTGCTAAAGAGTTGTTGCACTTGGGCATATAAGTATCAGTAACTAATTGAAATGCAGCCTTTTGCAGCCCACGTGATGGGGCTAGATGGAAATAAAGTTGTAGTTGAGCGCTATACAAAAATTACTTGTTAAAATACGACTACCATTAAACATATGCATTTTTCCTTTGTCGTAGATAGGAGCCACCTGCGATAAAAGTCAGTGGCTGAGGCTGCTACACGTGACTCCATTGGTACCTCGATGGGCAGCTATTATGCACGCATGCAGTCGGCATAACGTGGCAGGCCATCGGCTTGCTAAAAGTTGCCACACTGATGATTTCCCAAACTATCACCTCAGCCACGTCAAGAAGAACTTAGAATTAAGCTCATTCAACCACTAGCTCAAGAGAGGTCATAAGGTCAGCTAAACAGGTCCCATTTTCACTCGGGCATTTCCTTACTGGGTCGCAGAGACCACTTTGGTTCACACCCTAAGCACTAAAAAGAAGTCTTCCACTGTGAGTGAGGCTAGGCTGCTGAGCTCACTCGGTGCCTCTTCTAAATATTACCTCATCTACGAAAGAGTCACATGGGTATAAAAAAAATGACAGTTAGGATGAGACAACAGTCAAAATCAGTTTAAGTGAAATACACTGCCAAGGAAGTTCTGTCACCTCTTCATAATTTTGCTGCCTGGGTTGGCATTGAGCTTGCATAGAGTTTAAGACCGGCTTTTAGTTCACAACGACTTTGCTAGGCTCCTAGAGAGATATGCAATTTTAGGAGCTGTACATTTGCAGTATCTGCTGTTCATTGGTAACAACAGTCTGACGGCTGTACCTCTTCGGATTGTGTTCTGACGGCTTTTGCACACAGCCCAATATTGTTTACTGATAGACCTGGTTGAACGCTAGCAGATTGACTGACCCCTCCGGTCTTGCACCGAATGATTTTGAGCACAACGACCTGTGGCTTCGAGCGAGGAAGAACATCGTGACTTGCCATTAACTCGCTCTCCCATAGTGGGCACTCGCTTGCCTACTGGGCTGGCCGCAGCCCTCGTTCGGCATGTTCTGCTGCTAAAGTCTCACTCTAGTGGCAGCGTCGCGATGGTACTTTGACGGTACTTTTGTCGTTGGCGTATCCTGGCATCTGTCATCGATTCACACAGCAACAATGCCACCACAGAGCCCCTTTATGTTGCCGTGGCTGTGAACCTTTTTTATAGATCTTTTCCGCTCGGCCGCGGAGGCGGGACAGCAAGACGTGCTTAAACTGTACAATCGGAAGGGAAACATAATCAACATCTCCCCGAGTCTAGCCAGTAACACGCCAGACGACAGCTACCGTCTGGAAGTCGTCACCTTGTCGTGTACGTAAGCCGAAGCTGCCGTCTCTGCGACCGTCCGGAAGCCAGTTGACTAGCTCAGGTGGAGGTTTTCGCACCCTTCCCTCCCCCTCTTTTCTCGGCTCGTATCGCTGCTCGTGCTCTGGCTCCCCTCGGCTTAGCCGCCCCCCGATAAATATTCTGATTGGGCACGACCGCCTGGTACTGCGGTGCTCGGTCGGGCGTCACCTTCGTCAGTCGCTCGCTTTGTCGATGGCTGGGCCTTCTCACGGCCGGCATTCGGCTCGACTCGCCCTCCCTCCGGCGCTGACCTCTAACCGACGAGGGGCGATAGTGACCGCATTTCCTTTGATTCGGCTAGCCTACTAATGTGAGAGCGCTTCTGGAGCACGGCTCAGTACGGTCGCCCGGCCGTGAAAGGGCGGGCGTAAGTGACACTTAGCGTTAGCGATGCATCCGACCGAGCGACTGGTGCTGGCGAGAGCTATTGGCTATTGACTGGCGTTACCCTGCATCAGCGAGCGACCGCCCCATGCAGCTCTGGCTACGTCGCCAGCCGCACTGGTGAGTACAGTCCTGGTCAGCTGGCGGTTTAAGCACGAGTGGGCGAACGCATCGCTCGATCTGCAGCTTCTTAGTAGCAAGCCTCCTGGAAAGCTCACACCACCGAGTCGAGAGAGCGAAGCTTGTGAGCGACGCGTAGTGGTCTTCGGGCTGCATCTCAATGGGTACGTGAGGGGGCTACTTAAGCTCGTCGAGATTCTACGGATAGATAGATAAATCGATAGGTAGAGAGAGAGAGAGAGAGAGAGAGAGAGAGAGAGAGAGAGAGAGAGAGAGAGAGAGAGAGAGAGAGAGAGAGAGAGAGAGGGGGGGGGAGGGAGAGGAGAGAGAGAGAGGGAGAGAGAGAGGGAGAGAGAGAGAGAGAGAGAGAGAGAGAGAGAGAGAGAGAGAGAGAGAGAGAGAGAGAGAGAGAGAGAGAGAGAGAGAGAGAGAGAGAGAGAGAGAGAGAGAGAGAGAGAGAGAGAGAGAGAGAGACAGAGAGAGAGAGACAGAGAGAGATAGATACAGAGATGGAGAGAGTGTGTGTGGGAGAGAGAGCATCCTGAATTCTGAAATTCAAAGGCGGTGTCCGGTGCTTCTCATCGCCTGCTACTGGCAGTGTGTAGTCGCCATTACTACTTGCACGAGACTTGCTGGTATAACTAGAGCCTCAAAGCAGAGCAAACGAGTCGTAACGATTCATTGACACAGTCCAGCTGCATGAAGGTGTGCAGACCGTAAGCGAAAGGAGCAGCTGTGAGTGCTGCTCATTGCTCATTAGTAAGTCCACATACCTTCGCGGTGGCATCATACTCTCTACTTACTACCTGACGATGACCATCTTGCAAGTGTGTGCAAGCGCTGTACGAGGGCGAGCGCTCTCGAGTAGGATTTGGATTCCAAATGGTCAAAGGTTAAGATTAGGATACCTGCGACTCCTAAAAATCATTGCTGAAGAGCGGCCCAAATAAATAGTCTTCGCAGCCATAATCCAGGCTGATGCAGGAGGTGAGTCTGCAAGATTTTTGAAGTCAATGCCCGAACTTTCTGAAGCAGCAGCTGTAGTTGGAGTTGAAAAAGAGTGCCTTCTTCAATGGCTTTGAGCCGGCGAGTAGCCTAAGCGTTCGCTCAGTTCGCCTCAGCGCCCTATCAGCCACGCTTACCTGCTCGCCCTTTTCGTATGTGATCAGTAAATTCGCTTGCAAATGAAAAGTTGTGCAAGCTCGTTTCTACTATCCGATCTACGCTAAGCAGCCCTGTCGCATGGGCACGAAATTGGTGAGCTAGAAAATACACCACCATCGGTGAATGCTAGTGCGAAAGCGCAGGCAAGTGGGAGCGATCGACTCGGCATAGGTATTGTCGCGACTCCCGAAGTTATCCCGCCCCCTTTACTATCGGTCTCCTCACTGCGTTAGGTGGTCATCGAACTCGGGGGCGGTGGCCCGACTCATGCAACTGCCGGCAATCGCCATCCGTCTCAGGTCTGATGGGGAGGTCTATCATCTTGAAATGACTCCGATGATTCGAAATATGTAACCCAATTTGGGGAGTGGACGGTCGAGAGACGGTCGCTATGGCTGTGGTTCATCCGCCGATAAAGAAGCGATGGCGAGCGATCGCACACTGGCTCTGAGATTCCTCCAAGAGTTGCACTTCCGGCAGCCTTGTGTCGCCGTCTCAATTAAAGCCTCTGACTCAAAACGATTGCAAAATTAGGGGGGCGGTGGGCGGAAGAGTAGGCACAATACACTAGCACTCTCTAGATAGGCGAATGGGCAGCGAAGGCGCCAGCACTTCCAGCGGCACTCCTCGCTCCGCTAGCTCCTGGCGCATTAACTCACACGAAATTACCGGTTCCGTAGTGACTGCTTTGTGCTCGGGGCCGTGACTTTGGTTTGTTCACAGCATTCCCAGCTGCTGCATTCCCTCGGCTTTGCTGAAGACACTCGGCCGAAAAGTCAAGCTCAGGCTTGTTCAGTTCAACCTAGTTCGGCATCCATTGACCTAAATGATTGCCTATCGATGGCTTGCCGTTGCTGTCTCGCAGGGCTGCTCGGAAATGCAGTTTCGCCAACTTTCATCTGCTGCTTCCACCTCCTGTGGGCGCTGCCGTCGAACTCAGGAGACGGGATGGGGGCCTAGTGCAGAACGCAATGGGTACCGTCACGACATCCCCTGACTTGACACGTAAAAGGAAACTAAAGCCTTATTGGTTTGTTACAGAATTTAGAAGGTCCTTGCGACTTGCCTTTTGTTTGCTTGTGCATACTGATATCTATCATACTGATATGCATTGGTATCGATATTCCTATTTTACAAATTGACACCGTCCAAGTCACTTCTAAATGTGGTATGACTATTGATAGTGTACACGTTGCCACTAACCATTCGATTATGCTTTTGTGCAGCCTATATACAGTGCTTAAGGAAGAGATTAAGTTCTCTGAGGGAGCTATACGAACGTATTATCCTGACTAGCCCACTTGCGATGGCTATCTGACGTTGCTATGAGAACAAACGAAGCCATACTAGCTGCGTTCCCACAGCCACGGCCGAAGACTAACGCAGCCGCTCGTCGTCCCTTCTTCGTAGTAAGCCAGGTGGCCGAGTGGACGCTCAACGACCGCCACACCCCCATAGATTACTGCGAGCCGTACGTATATTGCCCAGCACTTGCCGCCTCATTGAGCCCAGCTCGCGGATCTCTGCTAAGCGAGCCCCGACTGCAGCACACTGCAAAGCGCCCAAAAAGCTGTCGGAACAGCTCGTAACTCGGGTCTCCTGCGAACTGGCTGCTGGCTGCTTCGAGCACAGGTGCTTGAGCTGTGGCTGATTGGTTCGGATGATAATGGCGACCGGAGCTCCCATCTCGAACCGCCAAACTAGGCCAGCAAACGAGCGGTTGGGGTTTCTGCTGGCTGGCCGCCGAGCCGGGGCGAGCAAATTTCGGTGCGATGGCGTTCGGACGTGCTTTTTCAGACGTGCACCATCACCTGGCTACCCCCCAACCAAAGGCAAAGACCGGAATACCCGAAGGAGAATACCGAATAGACGATTAACCTTCGCCCTAATAATATTAGTAATAACACGTTTGATATAGTGCCCTCAGAGAACTCAACTTCTTTCCAAGCACTTTACATTTGTTACAAAGGAAGCACGATCAAATGATTAGTGGTAGCATAACTAAGGTCGAAGGCGGCAGCTAGGTCTCTGGCGCATGCTGCTCTTGGTCGCACCACCGAAGTCGCCGGCTGCTGTCGTCCCACATGAATACAGGCGGCAGGCCGGAGCTCTCCTTCAAACGACCTCCACAGCGGCGACGTCATACGGATGCAATGCGGTTGGATGCGTTCGAGCGACGGACTGAAAGTGCAATCCGAATTAAAATGGAAATTAGCAAATTAGCCTCGAGCGCAAGACAAAATGGGCAGGTAGAGAAGGGGAGAGAGGGAAGTCTGGTGATCAATAAATGTAGCGAATTTAGTGCGCCTGCTGCCCGGCTAGGAAGCTGCCGTCGAGTGCACACGCGAGACGCTGGAGCGAGCTAGACGAGGCAGCGGCCGTCGCCTGCGAGAGTTACCGACGAGTGCTCGCCAAGCCGAGGCCACGAGCCCTTCGCCAACTTCGAGGCAGCCCGCGGCTGCCGCCGTATGCTAGCTCACGCGAGAGGTGCACTCTGGTGACTCTGCGTCGACATCCAGAGGCGAGCCCAATCGGGGCCGCCGTCGTTAACCGGCGATCTCCAGTGGAGGCTTTTGCTGTGCAGCCAGCTTGAAGTAAGGGCATCGGCAGCAAGATGCTTCCTCCGGCTCAAGCTCTCGGCAGCGCCCGGCTTGCCGTGCCTGGTTAGCGTTTGCTGATTATCGGGCGGCTGCCTGTAGGGGTCGCTCTGACCTGAGTGGTGGTGCTCGCAGTTCTTCGGCGGTCGAGAATCGGCTCGAAAATTCGCTTTCCGTGAGAGAGCCGTGAGAGAATTCTGTGAGCTTGGCACGGAGGCGCCCACACGTGGCGTGAAGCAACGTTCTGGTGTGGCTGCACAGGCCGTTGGAGCGGTGGCCTGCCTCGACCGATGCATTTCTCCTTCCACTGTCGCTGTGCCCATCTCGTTTTCGCGGGAGGAAGGGTCACTGCTACTGAGGCCGAGCCACTGCGGAGCCCCTGACGAAGCTTCGAAGAAGCTCGTCTGGCGACTATCATGCAAGTGAAACTGGCGGTGGCTCTCAGCTCGACGAGGCAGCTGAAGGCGGACGGGCCTTTCACAACGGGGTTTCGAGTGCTGCCGACGATGTGTTGGTATCTGTGCGGGACGCGGTTGCCATGCTTTCTTTCTCTTTCTCTCTCTCTCTCTCTCTCTCTCTCTCTCTCTCTCTCACTCTCACTCTCTCTCTCTCTCTCTCTCTCTCTTTCTCTTACATAACTTCCTGTTAATTTGCAATAGCTAGAGGGATTTTCACGCAGCCGGTAAAGCCCCAACTTTTGCTACTGCTGCCTTGCATACGACTGACCAGTTCACCGGTTTTAGGTAGAACGTCGCGATCATTATAGAGCGGTCGTTTTCTCACCCTGCTGTCACGCTCCATTGCTCTATTCGCACGAAGACCACTTGACCTAATTGCTTTCAAAATGTGAGCCTCTTCGCTTTGAGGCTCTGAGGCTCTGAGGCTCTGCCTATTCAAAAGGGCTTATTCAGCCGCATCGAGGCCCGGCTCGGTAGCTCTGAGGGGGGCCATTTTTAATGAGGCCTCCTGCTGGAGAGGTCACCAAGCCCCGCCTACTCGTTTGGCCCCTCAGCTGCTGCGCCCAGGAGCAGTGAGCGTTGAATGGGAGACTTTCGGGTCGGGGCTTCATCTGTCGGCCAAGGCCACCGAGCGCCCCACGCTCATCGTGCGTTTCGTACTGGGCGCATCCGTATTCGCGCATTCGTTCGTTACGATTCGAAGCCCAACCAACCGCAATAAGGATTTTGCGAATTTTCTGTCTGCAGATGATGCCATAAGGAAAGAGCTCGGCCTGAATTTGACAGAACTAGAAGGAAGGTCAGTGCCCACGTTGACCAATTGACACTCTTCTCCCGCCACTTCTCTCTCTCTCTCTCTCTCTCTCTCTCTCTCTCTCTCTCTCTCTCTCTCTCTCTCTCTCTCTCTCTCTCTCTCGTACGCCCCCAACTCTTTTTTCGCAGCCAATGGCTTACTTCGGCAGAACCCGAAAGCATGCGTTCATACAGCTGCTGTCAAAAGCTGGCGTCTCGCTTTCGGTAGACGCAACCGACACCGACGGTGAAAGCAAACTATTTCGGCGAGCGCTGCAATGGCAAGTTAGCTAGAGGACAGAGCTGCCGCCGTTGCGTCGATAGGTCGAGAAGAGGGGCAATGCAGAGCAGGCCCCCCGGGGCCATTCGAACGTGGCTGCTGTAATGGGCCCTTGCCGGCGCTTGCGAGGAACAAGCGAATGACCTAAGGGAGATGTAAATGCTCGGGGCCAAGCGAAGACGTTCGAGAAGAATGATTAGTGCGTCAAAAACGAACTAATCATTGGCAATTAAAACGGAAGAGTAGTTCTTCTTCGATGGTCCTTGCCAATTTTAAGAGGGGAGATTGGACATGTACGTCTCGCTTAACTTAGAAGGACCACTGTGCTATAATTTTGAAACTCTTTAAGATGCTGGCTTATTTCCAACTATACTGAACCATTGGCGAATAGCGAGATATCGGATATGCTGCCCTTTATTCTCCGAGCCGAAAGTGAGAGTCAAATAAAGGTAAAAAGAAGTTTCGCTCGCATAAGAAAACTCGTCGGTCAGATGATGAGGCTGATCCTTGTTTATACGGCTGCAGAAGAGTCTTGGCAGCGGTAAAACAAGCCTGCAATTAATGGGACAATAGCTAAGGCCCTCCGATTGTCTAACTCGAACCCGCGATCTGGGTCGTCAAGTTCGAGCATCAGGGCAGCTGACCCCGAGCTACAGGCAGGTGACCCCGAAGCTTGCTAAGACCCGGAAGGGTGAGCCCTTGCAGCCGTTTCTCGCCCGACGGAGAGTTGTCTTGACTGATCTCTAAGATTTTGTTTGCCCTATGGCAAGTAACTGGCTTATGAGATGACTTTCGGAAAGCTGCCAATAGGACCGGCGTCGGTTACGTGCGGCAGCCATGCTCGTTGGTCACGAAAAGTCTTGCTGGTGCGAGGCGATGATGCTGAGAAATAGTTGTGTCTACGACAGTAGTTAAAAGCCAGCTGAAATTCAGTGGACTTTAAGAGGCGTGAAAACAGACTAAGTTTGAAAAATTCGCAAGTGAGCAACTACACGTTCAGTTTGGGTAAACGAGTAGGAGTCGCGTGAAGTACAATTTGTCTTGGTGTGTAACACAAATCCGTTCACCGTCGTTCCAAACGCATGTAGTGCGCCAAAGCACCTTGCGAATGAGCATTCGGTGCAGCGCATTTTCAAGTTGAAATCGCTGATTCGCTTTGAACCGATCTCTGCATGACTTAATATAGCAAGCCCTTGTTCGGCAGCGTGCAAGCTGCACTGAGGCAGTGCAAGCTGCACTGAGGCAGTGCAAGCTGCACTGAGGCAGTGCAAGCTGCACTGAGGCAGTGCAAGCTGCATTGAGGCAGTGCAAGCTGCACTGAGGCAGGCGTGTTGCTGCTCGAACGTCGCTCTGCTAGTCTGGCTCGCAGCGAAACGCTCGGTGCTCCACACGCTCGGCAAAAGGCACGCGAAGCTGCCGGCAAGGAGCCTAACGACGAGCGTTGGTGACTCGAATGTCGGCGTCAACTTTCGTAGCCCACGCCACGCCCCCGTATCTCGGCGCTTGTCGAGAAGCTTTGAGATGTCCGTCCTTCGACGGTGGTGGACCTGTGCGGTGATGCGGTTAAATCTTTAGCTCTCTGAGCCCTGGGTGCCTCTTTCGGATCTGCTGAGCAGAGCGAGGCGGTGCTCGGAGTTTTCGGTCGTTGACGCGTCAGCCTTACACGCCCGAGCACTTGCTCGGGCGTGTAAGGCTGCACCTCTTCGAAGACTGCAGCCCGACAAGTCGCAGCTCCGGCTCCTTCTCGGTGCTTCGACGCTTCGGGCGAGATGATCGCGAACCAGACGTGCTCATACCGACACTCTTTGAGAGTGATCGCAGAATGACCGCCGAGCATGCCGCCATTGTTAAGACCCGACAGAGGCGTGCTCATACAGAATGAACTTCGAAATTGCACTGCGCCGCCGTCTAAGTGCCGCTCACGGTCGGTGCGCATGAGAACTAGGGCGTCTGGCCTCCCGTAGCTGCCTGGCGAGACTGCGGTAAGTGGGGCGGCCAAAAGGAGGCCACTGGTCTGCCACCGAAGAGTTAAAGGGTGCGGTAAGAGCTGAACGATATCTAAGCTAGTGCAGCAAAAGTTCGTAGCGAAAGACCACCATGCCTAAAATGCGTCTACAGTGCAACCGTTAGGATTCGAAACAGCCCGTGAACTTGTCTCGAGCATTAACTATCATCAAACCAGCCAAATCTACACTGAGTAGACACTAGCCTCGTTGTCAGACTGTGGCTAGTATTTACTCTCACATAATTAAAAGAGAGATCTCGGAAGTGTGGAGGTCGATAGGCTTATAATTCGGCTGCAAACTAAAAGGAAGTGGCTATCCCTGGACACGTATCTGCTGCCACTATATAGGCTTGCACACCAGTTATCTAAATTTTAGCCATAATCCTTGCATAGGCAGCTTTCTTTATCTATAAATTCCTGCATTCTGAGCATCTACAGTCCAAAAAATCGAATCTACCCTGGCAATATGTGTACGAAAGCGGCCTCCATGTTGCTTCCTAGATCTTTTTCCGATTAGTCAGCTGCCTCAGAAGTCTCAGATCTACAGTCTAGAAGTAGACCGCACGGCAAACTCCTCGAACCTATTATCCTTCCCGTCAGGCACTAGTCTCGCCCTTACCAGTAAAACTGGTGACTGGGACTCAAGTTCTTGGATGTCTCGTGCCCGAACGTTCGTAGACCCAGCTTTAGTACATCTGTGGATGGTCCGTCAGCGAAAGCATCAATAGGCTCGAGATATAGGTGATAAACGCATTATGCCGTTTCACATTGCCGCTCGGTTCGTCAGCGTTCGAACTCGGACGGGCTCAGTTCTGTCCGAATCGCCAATCTGCAGCTTCTGGTGCCGGAGTTCGAGCTGTTCGGCGACGGCGGTGGCAGCAAGCAGCCAGTCAACACGAGTGGCTGGCTTAGTCGCAGCGAAATCTGGGCGTGAGCCCGATGCGCTCCTTCGATTCCTCTGCCCTAGGCTTCAGACGCTGGAAGTACGCCTGCTACCGGACAAGACCGGCATGCCCGAGATGCTGCAGCAGATCAAGCATCAGCTGGACGCTCTGAAGGGCAAGCTTGAGGCAAGCGATCGCGCCTGTACTGCAATGCTTGAGCAAACTCGGTCGATTTCTCAGCGCCCCTTTTCCCGTCGCTGATCTCGCACGGCAGCTCGACGGCAGACTGGCGATAGGTGTCCGACTTTGTGAGACTGCAGCTTTCACGGATGAAAATTCTAATGGGAGACCGTCGCGAAGCTGTGCCGAGAGCCGTTCGTGTATCTCCGAACGCGCCCCTGTGGGTTTCGGGTGGCACACTCCTCGTCGCTAGCCTCGGAGCCGTGCTGATTCGGTAGCTACGAGCGGTTGGGCACGCCCCTTCAGCCAACCAGGATTTTGCCCCAGGCAAGGTCGAAGTTAAAAGTTTCGACGTTGAAAAGCCCACAAGAGGATAGATACTCAGGGCCTCTAGCTACTAATGTAGGGTAATTTAATGTATTGTTGTCATAGCCTTTTAGCCACTTAGCATGAGAAAGAGCAGGCCATTGCTCAACTGAAATCTCACAGGAAAGAATTTGACATCTGTAGGATAAATATTGGCAATGTCAATCACCCATATAGCCTAGCCAGCCGCTGTGGATTAAGGCTAGGCGAAGCCTTAGTTTCTGTGCATTGGCTTGGATGCCGTCACAAATTACATTCAGCAATGCATGTTGTTCGTGTGGCTGAGAATCAGAAGAGGTGCATACCAGCCGGCTCATTGCCGTCGGAGAGAAGCAAACTACTGCCTTGTGGTCTCTTTGTAATTTAATGATGTTCTTATGCAATTCAACTATGTGTCTCTTAATAAGGGTGTATTGTTTGCATATTGGACAAAACTCATTACGGCTCAATCATAAATGTTCACCGACTATCCTAGTATGCAAATTGTAATGGGCTTCTTCTTGGTTTTTATTCATTGCGGTTAGATGTCAGGCGAGAAAGTAATTGAAGCCAAGCTCATGCGAAGACTAAAGGGTATCCGATGAATGAAATAAGAGCGAACAGGTGTAGAGAGGTCTACTGGAAACTAATAAATCCAAAAACAGGTGAGCACGATATCGAATAGAAACCAAAAAATACCAGCTAACTTGTTTTGGGGCGCTTGGGGGTGCTGGCCAAAGGAAGCCAGCGTGGAGGCACCCTAAGTGGGAAGGCTAGTAAAGTACTATATGGGAACTGAAGCAGTACCTAATAAAAGTAGTTGCACCAATTCTCAACTAGTTTTAAGCCTCTGTGATAAAAGTTTACCTGTCAGGAAATGTATGCACGGGTTAACGTTATTAAGGCGCCATCTTAATTCAGTACACCACTGCTTTTCGAGTCAAATACGGTCTCTTAAGTAAAAACGCGGTCTAATTTGCTGTAGAACAGGAAGGATATATGAAGTTGTGTATCGAAACCTTGAGGCTGTTTTTAAGAATGTGCTCACTTATTTTAAGGTTACCGATAATGAACTCTAATGTGGAATTACGCTGAGATAGCACCAAAGGCTCAGCCCGTCAAATTATGGTAGAAGAGAAAAACTATTTACAATACATCCTTCAGCAGATTACGTATATATTACAAATAATGATCCTCTTCACTTATAATAAGAAGGTTAAAATAAAAAATTACTCTGGCTTATCGTTCTTCTTCCGCACGAACTCCAAACTTCCCTCATCGGCAGCTCTTAGATTTCCAAACTGAACTCTGATAAACGGCACCGCTGCTCGGCCGTACCTTAAGCTTTGAACTGCAAGCAAACTCATTAAGTAGTTTGAGCTATACGTACTGGCGAGTGCAATTTTGAATGCACGAAATCCAAAATTATCTATCGCTCCGTGTTTGATGCAAGATGAGTATTCCCACCTTGTTGGAACTTTTTATTGTTACCGTAGAGCTTCCAAATAAGAGCGTCTTTTCAATCACTTTTCAAGCGCACAAAGGGTTTGGTCCAGCGGTTAAGGTGTGCTCGCTCGACCAAGGTCTGGCTGAGGTCGTGGGCTCAAGCCCTGAGGCGCTTTCATGAACCACCTGAACTAATGTCAAGTTCTCTTAGGGCGCTATACAAATAAATAATATTTTTTTACCGCACGAATATTACCGAGCTCCTTCGCTGATTACAACCACGATCTGAGCTTCGCCGTAGCTGCGAATTAACAGGCAAGTCTCACTTTTGCTTTGCTACTTTAAAAGATTAAATAGGTGATATCGAGGTTTATTAATTCTTCTCTGCAGCTTCATTTTTGACGTGTGTATATATAGAAGACCATATATACACAAAAGCTTCAAAATCCTATTTTATTTGATGAATAACGAAGTCTGCCTAACTGCATTAGCATCTAGTCTGAGTCCTAGCTGCAGCACCTTGTGGCTTGAGTGTCGCAATTTAGGCGTCCCCACGAGCGTTCATCTTTCTTTTTCAGGGCATCGAGCATCTGAGCTGGCTGGGGCTCAGCAAGGATTTGAACCATGCTCCTCTGATTGGCCACGTTTGGAATAAAAGCAAACCAATTCACCGAGGGGAGGTAGACAACGAAAGAGTCTTCGACAAGTTTAAAAAAATATGGTTTGTATAAATTTATCATGTCACTGGCACTTCTGCTGGCGAGCTTCGTTAGCAGAGCTCTCACAAGCCTTAAGCATCGTTTGTGGCATTGGGACACTTGCCTATAGAGATACATGCTTTTGCTAGCTTTTTTCATTTGGATCTTCTTGTCACTTGAGCAAATTTACTACGAAACAACTGGTGGTAGCCATTCGTCCTCAAAATAGAAGTTTCCGCTGGGCTGCAGCTATCCGAGCCGGTATGTACGCTATCCCTTTACCTTACAGCCTGCTTGGTTCTTCCCTTACAGCTACGCCGAAGTGAGTGAGGAAGTTCGAAATCACCTGAAGGAGATCGCATTCAACAACTGGGAGTGGGATGACACAGAAATGCTGCTGCTACTAAAGCAGATGTACATCGATCTAGGGTTTCTGACGAAGTTCAATATACCGGTAGGGACGGGTGCTTGCTATGCTGCTACTTAATAGTGCTGCTGCTGCGGGCTGCAATTTTGCCTGGCCAAGCTGACTTACTGTACTCGAATAGTCACTTTAGAAGCCAGAGGCTAGCACGCAGCCACTAGACTCGACGTATTACGCGCCGGACAAAATATACGAAGCCTGTGGATTTATCCAGCTTAATAGTGCGCTGCTAGGGCCATGCCATTAGGTCTGCTTAGTGTCATTAGAAAGTCATCTATCCGCGTCATGCTCCTGCAGCTGAACTCGGCAGCTGGCGCTCCACTCTTCGGGCTCCAGCAAAGGTTCTAGTGAGTGCCAATGTCCTTCAAATCATCAATAGCCATATTTGGCATTCAGCAGCAATGTGCAAGGCTGCTCTGTTGTGTGTTTTATTCACTCTACCTCTGTCGCGTACTAGAGAGCGGTTGCTCGAAGACCCGCGATGCAGAACTGCCGAGCTAAATCTTTCCGCTTAGCTTCCAAGGACGTACACCATTCTTCAAGCAAGTTGTCTAGCCAGCAAACTGGCCACACAACAAGCATTGGGCGTAGAGACTGATGAATGTTAATATTAGATGCGGCTGCAACGATAGCGTTAAAGGGTTCTACTTGGCTATTAAAAAAATGTTATTTCGTGTTGCTTTACAGAGGGAGCACTTTTGAATCTTAACATAAAGTGGCTTCCATCTTAAACTCAAAATCTCCACAAGGCATCCGTATTACTTAAGCCTGTGCCCGTGTATGTCTAGTTACTAGGCCGACTGCTATGCATGCATGACCATCCACCATCCAAGTCTCAAGAAATTATACCCAGATAGAGATTTAGTTCTCATAGGGTGCTATGCAAATTCCATATTTTTATTATTATCATGTTAATGGCAAGCAGTGACTGGGCATGAATTCTGCATTTACTTGACTCGGCTATGTGCCTACTGTCGTCTTATACGGAAGACATTTCAAAGCCCATAGCTAATCGGTAACAGTTGCTGCTAGCAATAAAAGTCCGCTTGCTTATCCTCCCATTTTACATTGCCATTTACTTTTCTACGTTATGACTACGAGATGCGATCTAAGCACAGAGCCTTAGCACTGATTTGATTTTAATAGCTCAGGCAGAACAATTGATGTGGTAGCTAATAGAAGTGCACCATCGCTAAGACGCTCGATTAGACCGATAATTAAGTGGGCGTTTGCAGTCGGTGTCCTGGTCAGTGAAGCTAGAACTCATTTGTGCAAGCATCTCTCTGATTCACGTTCGCCATACGGCAGACGCCACTAGGTGGCAGTTCCCGGTTCTCCTGCAATTAGTCGCCGCCTGGCCACAAAACGAAGCCTACATCTCACTCTGCAGTATAGGGAGTCTAAGTAGTGAGGATGGTGGGCAGCCCTCTTAAAGGGCGGGATAAAGCTGATGAAGATCGCACCAGCATTTCGAGCACTGCAGTGCAGTGGCCGCCAGCCAGTGGCCTGTGTGCAGAAACATGTCGCTTTGCTTTCGCCGTTCGTTAGGTACAAGCTTTGCACAACTGGCTGTTTGAGCTGTACCGAAATTACAACACTGTACCATTCCACAACTTCAAGCACTGCTTCATGGTCTCTCAAATGGTAAGTTATTAAAATCTGCCACGAAGGCGGACCGGGTGAGGGCCGGACATGAGAGGAAGATCGACCGGGGGAGGCTCCAAAAGCTGTCGCCGAGGCAGCGCTAGCTAACTTGGGCAACGCAGGGCCACGAAGCTTCGCTTTGCTTCGATCGTGCACGGCCAGTGCCGATGTCGAGCGACGGGACGAAAGCTGATTGGCGGCAGCTGCTGACTGCCCACTGCTTCTCGGGTCGTTCGCATAGTCGGCCTCGCGAGCGGAGTGCTGGGCAAAAGGCGACCTAAGCGGGATGTAAACATGATTAGCATTGATACTCAGCTCAGCAGCGCTACTGCTTGTGCTGAGCAAACGAGTCCTTCGCCGGGAAGCGGGCGAGCTTTGACCGATATTTGCAGTGCTTATCGCTCGGAAGCTCGCTCCCAGCCGACGTAAGTAGGCTTGCACAAACATTTGGACATGTGTACTGCAAGTTGAACTTTGATATACTCTGCTGCGGCGGAATCGCGGCCGGCCGGCTGCATTCGTTGGAAGGCCGGAACCCGGCTCGCGTGGCGCTCGACTTTGGAGAGCCGCCGCCTGCCGCGTCGCAATCGGCTGCATCAGCGACGATTTCTGTAGATGAGAAAAGTCTCTTTGCCACTCTCTCTGGTTCAGTTACCGTATTCAACTTGCAGCCATGTGCATGCAAGGTTTTGGGCAGCAAAGCCCAGCGCTTGCTAGGCATGCTAATGCTTTACCATGTAGTTTGATCAAATCTATCTGTCGTTATCTTGGCAGCATGGCGAAGTTCAATATGTCATAGTAATAATGGGCTGGCACTGTACTGGTACAACTAGAGGTCTTAAAAGTAATTAAGTAACGAGCTAAATCGTCACCCAATCGGTTTTTTGAGCCGGTCCGTTCACTGACGAAGTACACCAGCCAATTCAATAACGATGAAAAATTGAATTCACATCCGAGCTGAACTACGTTAGTCAAAAAAATCTATAGGTATGGGTGCAACGTAACTGCAGGTGGTAACGCAGCCGAGCAGCGATTTCCAGACTTCCGGGGTATGCGGACTGAGGGCTAGATCGTGAAAAGATTTCAGTTCAGTGCGAGGAACCGTGATACGACTGGAAGCCGAGGAGCGGGTGGTCTCCAGAATACACACGAGCAAAGAGGTTGGATAGCTAGACTGTGTTAGCGACTGAAGCGACCTGTCTACGAGAGAGAGAGAGAGAGAGAGAGAGAGAGAGAGAGAGAGAGAGAGAGAGAGAGAGAGAGAGAGAGAGAGAGAGAGAGAGAGAGAGAGAGAGAGAGAGAGAGAGAGAGAGAGAGAGAGAGAGAGACAGAGAGAGAGAGAGACAGAGAGAGAGACACAGAGAGAGAGAGAGAGAGAGAGAGACAGACAGACAGACAGACAGACAGAGGGAGAGAGAATCATGAACTCAGCTCGGTGCTTGATAGGGAGCCAATGAAGTTCGGACAGAAGTGATTTAATGTCGCAACCATGCCGATCCTAAGGAGCCAATGAAGTTCGGACAGAAGTGGTTTAATGTGGCAACCATGCCGATCCTAACAGCCAAGAAAATCTGCAGAGTTTTACATTGGCTGCCGACGATTACGTACAAACTGAACGAAGGTAAACAAAGAAATCCAGGCATGTATGGCCTGCCCACTTTACCAGCAGAATGAGAGAGCGATTCGATATGAGGCATATTGCTCACGAATGCCATTCTGTAGATTTAGTTGGTAAATGCAAAGGTACGGTTAAGTTTTTTCACTGTTATCTGCTTGCATAGATAGGTCTATGCTCCACCTGAAATCCTAGCACTATCTGCAACTAGCCCGTGACTGTGGCAATCGCCTGGTTTAAAGCGTTGGGCGAAATGCATAAGCTTCGCTTACAGTGTGGCAGCTGAATTTTACGTCTGCGTCTAAAAATGGCAACGAAGATCTTCGTAAGCCATGTCCCAGAATCGGCAGAGGGAGCGTGGGATGCATCGTTTGAAAATAAAAGTCTTCATGATTTACATGGTCCGTGACCAGCGAAGTAAAAGAGCTGCAGCCACTAATATTTAAGAAGCAGACAAGTATAGTCAACAACATTTTATGTGTGAAGTAATTTACGGGCACACAGATGCGGACACATATGTAACAACTAGCAGGACTGTTTGTGAGCCTCGGCGATATAAAGAAAGATCGTTTCATCTAATTGTGTTTGTATGAACAGTGAATTTTTAGGTAAGTGAGCTGTGAGAGCTGAAAAAAAGAAAATTTAATCTGATGCTCAACCGAAGCACGGACGGCTGGCTCTAGTCATTCAGTTCTTTTCCATTGCGACGAGAATTTAATTTATGCAATCTTTTTAGCGAAATCGAACTGATGCAATCCCTTTCGAATGTGCCTGTGGGGAAGAGAAAATAATTTAATTTTAATGGCACAGCAAACAAATGTGCTTCCCAAAGGACTCTGTTAGAAAAAAGGATCAAGCTGATGGCCAGTACTTTTGCAATGCTTTTAGCTGAAGACGATGCAATTAGAAGGTCAATATTTTGCTAGTAGGTAGGATTACGGTTAAAATAAAGTGTGTGAAATCTAAATAGAAACATGCCTCAACCAGTGCATCGATGACTCGCAACTTAATAAGGAGCATGCACGTTAGGCTGTAAAACTCTTGATTTGATTTTGCCTCTGCCAGACTTACACTAGAGCTCCTGCTTTTGTTACTTCCAAAGTTAAGGCTCTGCCATTAATTTCTTCTCTTTTGTTCGTATTTTGATGAGTGTCAGTCGCCTTTAGTCATTGATTTAAGTTACCCTTTTCGTGCGGCCGAATAAAGAGATGGTAGTCTCGATTCTTACGGCTTACCAACAGGTCACACTTCCACTGTCTGGTGACCATGAACCTTGGGTGTTGATGCTCAATTAAATAAAGTTCATAAATGGTTTAGCTGATTAAACAGCCCCATTTATACAGCGGCTGCATTTTTAAAGGCTTCCACCGCCACTTGAAGAGTGCAACAAAGGATATCCTACTGCAGCACTCCACCTCACGACCTGAATCTTGCAGAGAAAGTAATTTACCCCTGGTCTATGACCGATTGGCGATAATGCTAACCTGAATATTTAGACGGTTGATATTCTGGGTACCTTGAATCAAAGCCACTTGAAATTCGGTTTGCTCTGTTTTGCTTGCACGAAGATTTCTGTGCATATGAATGCACTAAATTCTTCTGTTTTATTTGATTGTGTCTGCGATTTCACGAAGCCTGCAGCAAAGGCAAAGCGGGCGGTGCACTTAAATTAAGTGTTTCGTGCTGCTTGCTTAAAGACGAAGCTGCTTTTGGTGACAGCACACGGTAGCTAAACGGCGAAAGAGAATGAGCTGCAACGACCTCGATCCTCGTTCACCCTTTGGATAGCAGTGCAAGTCACAACTGAAGTTGAATTGTATCCATGAGTCACGCAGCCTAGGTTCGAACTGACATTGGCGTGAGATTTTGCATTTCATTTGAATTAATCGGCAGATTAGTGAGATTTGAAAGACCCGTATGCTGAACCGAAGCTAGGTTGGTGCAAACGCGCTGTTCTGATATCTTGAGCTCAATCTTGGCCACCGAGTAGTCTGGTGCTATCGAAGAGTCAGGACAACAAGCTCCACGACCGACTTTGGCAAGCGTTAGCCGTATTAGCTATAACGTCGTGAAGCGCGAAAGGACCCATTAAGGTATTCGGTAATCAAAAAGCAGGCGCATGCGGGTCCAGCGAGATTATGTCGATTAGTCCTTCGAGGTAACACCTTTCTTTGAATGACCACATACATAAAAATCCAAGCACTAAATGTACGTCTTTTTACAAGTCACCGAACTTCAAAATTAGACGATGGAAGTGCAGATCAGGCGTACTTGAATTTATAAGAACTAACTACGGGATGATTTTGAATTTGCATTTTTGTGTCGGATGAGTTATAACTAACTTGAAATTGTTTGCTTAAAATGATAAACACGTCTTTAAGCTATCGCTAATACTTCATGACTTGCTGGTGCTTCCTAAAGTATTCAGGCTGTGGCTAACCAGTCGGTAGTTACAGTTAAGGGCCGTAATAGCCCAGGAGGTAAGATGCTCGCTCTTCAAGACCGAGGATCGTGGGTTCAATTCGGCGGTAGGCGATTCTTTATTTCCGACTGTGGGGGGATGTGATAGCCGTTACGGGTCTTCTGCCGCCATACAAATGAATGTGTTAAATCAGCTAAAATCCGTTCAATCTTTCTGGAAACTACCACACGTGTCGTTGCCAGAGCCTGTTGTTTTCCCTTTAATCGATGTTAATTTAAATAGTCTTCATCGTGCTATTTCATGTGCGAACAACACTCGCCTGCTGCAATTCTCAGCTCGCCCTCCATGCGAGAAGTTCATACGACTTGTCTTCCGTTGAACTTCTGTCCGCACGCAAAACTGTTCGATCAAAGTTAAATACTAAAGATATCCATTTAATGTCCGTTTGCAGATGTACTGTCTTATTTCTATTCTCGACTTGCGGCGACATCTTGAGGACGAAGATCTCATTGCACTGCTCACTGCCTGCATGTGCCACGACCTCGACCACCCTGGGTACAACAATGCCTACCAGGTACGGTCTAGGCTCCAGCCACTGTTTCTTATTTCCTTTTTGTATCCTATCATTAAATGAATACTGTTTCTCCTTGGTAAATGTACGCGAAATAATTTTGGATTAGTCTTCAGAGCAAGTTTTGGCAAAAATTGCCAGAGGATTCAGGAGATGTATTGAGAAACTTGAAGTTTTCTCAATATTGCACTGAGGCTAATCCAGCTAAGAGTCTTGTGGCGGACTCTTGGAAAGATGTTGGTGGGCACACGACTCGTCAGCTGTGCAGCTGTATTGTGACTCTTGAGCGGCAACAAATCGGAGCATTTACGTAGATTACTCTTCTAATCACTCTAGTTACATATCAACCATAATTTTGAAAAATGTATTAGTAGATAATCCTCCAGTCACCTCAGTAATCAAGATTATCATTCTTCTGACGAACATTGTTGGACTGCATCCTACCGATATTGCTAGAGAGAAATTATGTACTCGGCGATTTTTCAATAACTGCCGCTGAGTGCTATGTTTTCCTCTCTTGCGAAGAGCCCAGAAATGCAAGGTGAATTTATATCACAATACTCATGACCTGACCTTTTATCTTGTCAGCCTCAATCTTTAATTTCGGCGTTGTCAGCAATTGTTGGCAAGGTTTTGTTTTGCCGTGGTCATAGATTTGTTGCACCTGCATCCGGGAAACTAGTAGTTTGGCTTTCCTGGTTTCCCAGGCAGCACGTGACCTCTGGATTTACTCTCTGTCCTGCTGCTCGCGCTTGACCTGCTGCGATATTTGGACTAACCCTGTACGTGCTAATCTGTGCTGCCTAGCAATACTCGACGTGCTGCCGTGCACCTTTCATGACGTGCTATATCAGCCAAGTCTTTCTAGGAAAGTCTCGGGGGAGTGTGCAAGCGACTCACTAAGAGAACTTGCACTCAACAGCCTTATGCCTGCAGCTAGGATTTTGCTAGTGCCACATTCGCGTTATACATTCCGAGTCCTTGATCTAATAGCTGCCCTGAATAGTCATTAGCATTTACATTCACAGGCAATCCTGGTTTCTTAATCGTCCTGTCTGTGCAACTCTACTGAGGCCACAGTAATCAATTATACATTTTTCTTAACATTTTTTAATTTATATTTGTCAGTTTGGTGACAAAAAATAGTCATGCTATTCATTAAAGCAGACTCTATAATTAAAAATATTTAACAACGAAAGCTCACTAGTGAATAGTGTAGCACAGTGAGCAGCAAACCCGTATTGTTAAAGCTTTTCGCTTGAGATGAGATTTAAAAAAGACTAGCTGACTCAACAGCATCTTTTGTATAGCATCAGAAGAGCCTTTACGACTATCACCACCGCTTGCAGTAGTAATAAATGATCGCTCACCACAGGATTCGAACCCATGACCTCGGGGCAGAGGTCGTGAAAAGCAACTGCCTTACCTAGTGAGCTATCACGGATCACCAACTTGGAGGCAGGGGTAGCACAGTCAATGATAGTCTGCCTGTCTAAAAATATCTTGGACAGCTTTTTCAATAAAAAAGTTCATTGTGAGATTGAGGTGTGGCCCTGTCTGTATTTTGATGTTTAAACTCTTGCGAACACCTATTACAGATGACAGTCAGACCTATTACATATTACGGTTTGACTATCCTTTCAGATAAATGCTGGTACGGAGTTGGCTCTTCGTTACAACGACATATCACCTCTTGAGAATCATCATGCCTTTGTAGCCTTTAGGATATTTCGTAAGCCTGAATGCAACATATTTGTCAACCTACCTTCTGCCACATTCAAGAGGGTTCGAACGCAAATGATAAGGTAAGCAAGCCAGACAGTATTGGTTAAATACTTTCTTATTGGCCATCTGCTAGCTCATGAATGATCGGTTCATGATTTCGAATATTTGTGATCATAGCAGATGGCCTATCAATTATGCCAATCCTACGTTCTTGATGCTTAATTTCCAGGCTTTGCTCTTCCGTGCCATCTATTCGTTGTGACTTGAAAACTAAATCTTTAAAGCCAACAAAAGAATGTACCCCGTGCGAACGTTTCAGTGGTAAATCGGGCCGATTTTGGTCAGATCTATTTTTTACGTTTAAAATCAAGATTTATTACCTAAAAACGCAATTAATGTACTGAACTCTCTTCCTTAATGAACTTTTTGAGTTCAGCTTCCGGCTTGACTCATAAGGTAGCGACTGGAGCGAAGCGACCGGCAGACAGCTGGCGGCGGCTTTATTGGGTGATGATAGCTGGCACGCTGATAGCTGTGTATGTACTGACCGACACTGACTAGCAGATTTGGCTTTGTTGGCCTCGCCAAGCCAGCGCTTGCATTGGCTGCTCTCATTTAGCCGCCAGCTGCCAAAACACCAGGTTCGTCAACCGATGTCCCGCTCGAGAGGAATGGCCTGTCAGAGCAGTATTGGCCGGTCTGACCACCAAGGAAAGGCTGTCCTTTGGCGTCTAGGTGGTTCTTCTTTTCTGCATACGGCAAGGCCTTTCTAAACTCACAGACGGATGTTTGCCCTGGCCTATCCAGAACCTTTCTTGTACCGAACATGTATCCCAGCCGAGCCGAAGCCCTCTTAATGTGCACCCCTTCGTTTATTGATTACTCAATGTGATGCTGGACTCACCTGCAAAGCCGTTAAGTAGCGTCAATGCTATTGGTATGAAGGTCGTTGGAAAAAGTTTAATATCGACTGCACATTTAGAGCTCTAAGAGGATAATCTGTAGGATAATGATGAAGCTAAGTAGAAAACTACGATCAGCACAATGTCATAATTCCTTCGATGGCAATGACACTAGGAAGCACACTATAGCAGTATAATGTGCCTTCACCCGTGAATATTTTAGCTGACATATTATGCATTCTTTCTGTTACGTTTATTTGATACCAACTCATGTATTATTCTTGCTTTCGTCATTTACTCCTTACCAGGTGCATTTTGGCGACAGATATGGCGAAGCACTCTGACATTTTAACGAAATTCAAATCACTGACGTCACAATTTGACTTGAGCATTCCGGATCACAAAGACACGGTAAGACCACGCCTTGCACGTGACAGCAGCCCATTCAGGCACCAGGAGTAGATTTGAGCCACTATTTAGTATAACGATATAATTTACATTGATAATAATAATGGAATTGCGCAGTGCTACAGAAAAAAATTGATCTCTTTCTAGTCACTTTACGCAAGCTTTTTCAAAATTGCAACCCTTAGTAAAGACCGGCATCAGAACTTCTCGGGATTTCTAGGCCTCTTTAAATCACGTGAGCTTTTGGCAGCTGACGTAGCTGTCTTAGATCCTTTAACTTCGGCGCGGTTATTAGATTGCTGGGGCAAAGTTATAACAATTAAATGAGTTGTCTATTGTGATGGAAATCAGGACCGGCTTACAGTTCATCAGACTCTACGGAGAAGTAAATTAATGGTTTTTCTTACGCTTTGTAGCAATAATAATGAATACTTTATAGATCACTCTACCAGAAATAAATCTAAATCCAGGTGAATTTCAACAAGCCGCCAGAAAAGCGACAACCAAATGTTAATGAGAGCCAACTTATCATTCTTTGGCAGGATACGCACACAAGATATCACTTAGCATCGATGGTTTGCATAACCCTTTATTGCAAGCATGCACTGAATCGTGGGCATATAAATGCGCCTCTTTACGTTAAGATTCCTTCGAAAAATAATAGGCCAAAGGAATTATAACTTTTCTAGCACATTCAAAGTCGTGAAAAATGTACGGAAATGCAAAATCAGATGATTTTTAAGCGTGAGATTACAATTTTACGTTGCATAATTGTTTCTACTCGTAGCCTCTGATGGTGAATGTGGACTACAAAACTGTGGACTGTTGAATAAACTCCGATGCGTCTCGAACTAACTGAATAACCTTTTGCTTGCATTTCACCGAAATTCATCATCAAAACTACTCTACTCATTACTAGTAAAGCTTGCTGATGGATTCGCTTAAACAAGTTCTGTATACTTGGTTGGCCGGATGCTATTTACTAAGCCTCTTCTCTTTGCTTCCATTTTCAATTGTTCAAGTTAGTTCTGCATAAAGTGAATTTAGAGAGAGTTGACAAGAAAATACTACTTGTTTAAGGAAGATCGGATTAAGTATGTCTGAGTCAAAGCAGCTGGTAGTACGGCACTAAGCCTAATTAGAAAGCATTTCGGATTGGCGATCCCCGGAATGAAAGAAGCTGAAAGTGAGCCATTAAAGAACCTTGAAGGTAAATATTCTCGAATTGCGAATTTGATAGGCTGGCCAAGCTCATTTTGAGGCTCATTCTCAACCATGTGTGGTTAACACTAGGTTTCCCGTCAATAATATACGTAGTTCTTATCGTTACTGAACTTAAGAAAGCTTATTTGTATCCAAGTTAAACTCTCAGCACCACATTATGCAAGGAGTTGAGAGTTCAACGTTATTGAAGGTGGCAATCAAATAATAGATAAACCTGTGTTTCAAAATGATCAAACACGTAACGCGATTTCGCTTAGCGACTACATCAACAAAAATTGAAGTACACATCGGGAAAATGTTTGGACGAGACACAGATTATAGGAATATCCAAACTTTATTGGCTCATCGGATGTCGTCTACTCTCTGAGAGCTCCTACTGAGTTAAAGCCTAAAATATTGCGTTCAGTGCCAGCAATGCCCAGGCACAATTTAGGGCGGGCTCTTGATAATTTGGGATTATTAATAATATAATTTATTTGTATAGAGCCCAAAGAGATTTTCATCTCTAATTAGGCACTTTACATATGCCAGGCGACTCAAGCCCACGGCCTCAGCCAGACCTTAGTCGGGGCGAGCACCTTAACCACTGGGCCAAGGATATTAGTTTCAAAAGCTGCCGATGGATCAGTTAGAACTAGGAAAAAAGGCGCTAGCTACTATTCATAGTGCTTCCTGCTACTCTACTTACAATGCGGGAAAGTTTCTAACAATTACCGAATTAAATTGACACAGGGCTAGCATCAAAAAATTTATTTCTGGAATACCGGCGTCAACTTCTTCCTGTCACATTGATTGCTTATCGATTTAACGAACAATATTTCTTTGCAGCTGATGATGATACTTATCAAATGTGCTGATATATCCAACGAGTGCCGTCCTATTGAGGTAGCAGAGCCTTGGATAGATTGCCTACTTCAGGAGTTTTTCAACCAGGTAAGGGCCTAGCGATTTTCGAACTATGATTTTGCGTGTCCAATACTGAATGGAAAATTATGGACCTGGCAAGACGTTTAAAATGGGAGCCAAAAGTTACAAGGGTTTGGCGCAATATAAGTTGATTCATCTTTTAGCGTGAGTCATACTAGTCACCGACATCATGTTAACATTAGATTATCGGTGATACTTGTATGATAATTAATTATGTGGTACCGTAACAGTAGCATCGTATCATTGAGGCATATAATTTTCCAAGTTGCATATGAAGCCACTGCATGCATTCTCGTAGTTTAAACTGAATATGACCTTTGTGCACCTGCCTTTTTTAAGCAATGTACATGCACAAATATAATCTGCCCGCGACACTTCATAGGGGCTAGCTATATAATTAATTTTACTGCAAAGATGATCACCACGTATATAGGTATTTTCCATACTGGCAGCTCAACAAATAAATATCATAAACTTATATTTCCGTTGGTTTCTATAAGAAATTTAACAGGTATCTACCTTGAGCTATGTTTTCATGTCTCCTCTGATATAGATTTTGCTCCATTTACTAAGAGCTCTAAGCATGGTGGTCAGTTGGTCGAGCTCACACGCCAGGTCAGTGGACACTCAGGCCCGCCTTACAAAGCAAAGTTGGAGTTTTTCCTTAAGTTTTTGGCGATGAAGGCTTGTAGTTCACGACTAATGTACGCGACTAATGTACGCGTTAATTCATAGCTTGCAAATAAATGACGTATACCTCACATTAGCTAAAAAGTTTCTGATGGAAGTACTGATGCAATAGTGAATTGTTTTAACAAGTGCGAATTAGGCACTCATCCTATTTGTCCGCCCAGGCTATTGAATGAGCTATGACTTCCATTGTCATACATACGTATGGATGTGCCCATTCAAAATAAATGAGGTTGGTAATATCAACCAAATCATTAAGCCTTATAGTTTCAATTAAGAAATAATGGTATGTTTGTTCCGCTCAAGCTTTACTACGGTGGGCGTGAAAAAATACCGGCTGGGTTTGGCTCAGAGGTTAAGGTGCTCACCATTGCCTTTGATGACCGAGATCGTGGCTCGAGCCCTGCGGCCTAAACGAAGCGCCTGGATAGAGATTAAATTATTTTAGAGCGCTATAAAAATGAGTTAAATTCTATTAGCCAGTTTTTCTGAAAGACAATTAGCTATAGCTAAACGTATGATATAGTGGGCTCTCTCTATAGGCTGCCGGAAGCTGGTGGTAAGAGTTAGCAGGGTAGACTCACTTAATGTTACCAAGAGAGAATACATTGTAATAGAGGCTGCCGTCTTGAGGTAGACCCGAGTTCTAGCGTACTACAACGAAACCTGGCACAGCTATCCGGGCCTCCCAAGTAGCAGATCGAAAGTATAGTCTCTTAAGCCAGAGTTACCGACCACGAGCAGAACCTTGACCTTGCAACTACGAACCAGATGCAGCCTATGTACAGCAAGTGGAGGCTGCAGCCCAGCACAGTATGTTCCTGGCTGAATCCACGCTGGAGAGGAACCACCCGACTTTATCAGCTTTTAAATGTCAATACAAGCATTGCTCCACCAACTGCATTGTGTGTATTACAGTTCTTTTCAAGCTATCGTTGGGCAAACCAAGCAAATTATTTGATGTTTCATAACGCGACGAACGTTTCTCTTTGTTTGCAGAATATTGAGGTATGGAATGAGTACTGGGCGGGAGTAAGATTTTGGGGCCTCGATTCTGATTCCTCTGGTCACGTGAGAGCTCTGTGGCGTTTCTTATTCATTATTCTTCTGCATGAAAAACAGAAAATTAGCTGAGCATCAGCCAGATTTACATGCAGTAGACACTCCCAGTGGATGTGGTATCATTATTAAAAAGTAAAGAAGCCCTATACTTACTTACAGCAAATTCTTTCGAACCAGCTATTGGTTCAAAAACCCATTTGGAACTAGAGCTCTAAAGGAGTAAGACTCGAATACTGTTAATTGCATTTTTGGACCTTTCGGCAATCTATTGCGACAGACCCTGAAGCTTTACTTCAAAGCTTCAGCACACCTGGCTCACCCAGTTACCCTCCCTGCAATGCGCAAATAATAAGTTATTTTCAGCCCGTCTAGATATAAATAATCCTAGTCCACCTCTTTTTCGAGAGAGTCTGAATATCAGCACCGAAAATGCGCCTTCATCAAGCCGGTTTCAATGTGAGAGTCTAGAGAGATTCAGGCATCCCTCTTGTCGAGCCTGAGGCCCCGACTACCCGCCCAGGCTTTCATAGCTCAACATAGAGAAACAGTTGTAGCCTTTCTCTGGAAATTCCCCGCGTGGGGCAAGCAGCTCGCGCCAGCAGGAGCTGTGACCAGCAAGGTCGTTTGGCCTCTCTAGAGACAAATGTCTATTTTCATATCGGGCGAGCGTAAAACTCAAGTGAGAACGGGCGTAACCGGGAATATAAAAAGAAATGTACCCTAGATTCGAAGGGCGTGAATTTGGAGCGTCTTAGGTGAGCAGTTTGGCAGGCCTCTGTAGACTTGTGGTTAAAAAGAAAAGAGATTTCACCTCATCAGAAACTCCTAAAGTGTGCCTTTGACCTTTCAGAATAGTGGCGGGCCCACCGAAAACTGACCCTGAGGGTGCACGGCGAATGCACTTCGCGCTAGCGACCTTTTATAACTCCGTCCAACTAATAAATTGTAGCTTATCTGTGGATGAACACCTTAAATCTGTGCGTCTAAGGCGAGCCGTCAGCTATAGGTCTTAAGAATTTGTCTCGCCGAGCTTGGTAGCCCTTCCTTGGAAGCTCGTAAGTAGGCTGTAAAGGGCAATGGAGCCTAAAGAGAGCTGCAGTGGTGGATACGATTTGGCAAAAGGCCGCGGTGGTTGGACCTGTAATAACTTTGGTTGGGGCAAACGAGACTCACCCCGTATGCGTCGATCTGCGAGAGGCCTTAGCTCTCAAATTCTAGCTTCCTCCCTACCACATTGGGAGCAGGTCAATGGACGCCCAGTTGACGCCGCCAGTCTGCATTAGTGGTTATCTAAAATAAAGGACGGTTTGAACTCAATAGACCAGTACTGGCTGGTAGCACCCAGCGCCTGTCTATGGCACCGAGCCACTCATTGGGTGCGATACAACCGTCTTCGACAGTTGCGTTGAAGGATTCAGTAACGTGACAGTCAGCTGCAGGCATTGCAGCACTGCGGCCATACTGTATCCGCTAGGTGGACTGCCGTCTTTTACGTCGCCGGCTCCTCCCTTGGCGGCGCGCCTGCTGCAGCAGTGGAGGAATCGAGCGTGAAGCACGGGTTCGCCGCACGATAGCAAACAGTAGCGATACAAGATAACGGCACGAGCACTTGCACCTGCACCCGCTCTTCAGGGCAAAACTAAACACTTGAAAAGTGTCGGCAGAGCTTGCCAGCAGCGACTGCCTGAGCAAAACTATTCAGCGCTAGCAGCGTGTGCAGCAGCAGTAGCAGCGGCACCTGTGCGCATGCCGCTGCTTCGGGGTTTGAAAATCAAGAAAGCGACGTGCCAACTGGCTTCCCGCGTCAGTCCGACGTTGGCATCGTCTTCTGCAAATATTTACTCTCCCTAACTGAGCCGCTGTGAATGCATTTTCTCACACCCCAAACGCCCTAATCACTTTCTATAATTATGCAAAGCTGTCGCTGGTGGCCGCACTGAACTGGTTTGCAGCAGTGCAGCTGCCACGCGGCCGAGCTTTATCTCGGCCTCCCGTGAAAACGGCATGCTGTGGCGCCACGACCATAGGATTGTGTTTGCGCCCTCACCAATCGCTGGCCGACTGCAGCCGAAAGAAAGGATACACTGGTTTCAGAATTCGGCTGCTTAGAAGTTCTAAGCACGGTTGGATACCGGACCTGGTAGTTACGGTTTAGAATCCTGCTATAATAATGATAATAATTATACATTTGATGTAGTGCCTTATGTGGCAATCCGTCAGATGCTACTCAGGGGAGAGGATTTGTGCCTACCGTAGGCTAGTTATCTGCAGTAACAACACGTTCCTTTGACGGCATAACGATGCTCAAAATACTATGAGCAGCGCTGGTACACCGAACCCTCACCAGAGAATGCAAGGCAAGGCAAACTACTTCTAAAATCGCGAGGAAAGTACTAGCACTCGCTGAGGTAAGTACTTCGCCTCCCTCGTGAGCTAACCGTAATGATTGGCCCTAGATTTTATAAACTTTTTCCCTTTTTCCATGCAGTTGGCAGGTTGACCACTTTCCAGCACGATCTTTTGTCCGTTACCTACTCAAATACTATATTCACATATATTTACCTATGATATATGTGCAAAACTCTGCAGCGATGCTTATCAGTCTTAAGCGTCGCAGTTGCTGCATCACACCACTTCTCGCCGACCTGCACTGGCTCCCAGTCTAGCAACGGATCAACTTCAAGGTTTTGTCATTCACTTGTAGGTTCCTTCATTCTTTCGCTCCAGCCTTCCTATCAGATCTACAGCTCCACCAGGCTAAGCATCGTACGACCCGCTTTTCTGAATCCAACTGCTTGCCTGTACCTCGTACAAACCTCAAATCCTTTGGAGACAGGGCTCTTAGTCCGTATGCTCCCTGAACTTGAAACTCGCTCCCCACTTGCATCACGACATCTGACTTGTCCACATTTAAAAAGAGACTAAAACCGCATTTATTTATTGTAACATTTATTGGGTTCGTGTGATTCATCCTTTACGTGCTTATGCATGCCGACACTGTTCGTGCTGCCACTAACCATACTTGCATTCTGACCCTGTGCATGTCACCCCTAACCACGTTATTCTTGTTGTTTATTGAACATGCTACCACTAACCATTCGATCGTGTTTCTTTTGCAGCAAATGCAAAGTGCCTAGAAAGAGACTTATTTCTCTGAAGGCGCTATATCAAATATATATATATATATATATATATATATATATATATATATATATATATATACTAGAAATATTATTTTTCAGTCAATTTTCTGCTATGTCCCACTCAAGGAGTTGTACGACATGCGACATCAGAAAGTCAAGTCCGGTGAATGTATCCAATTATCAAAACGTAGCAACTTCATTTTAATTTTAGTAATCAAATGCGTATGTCTTCGTCTTTCTAGTCATCTGTATTGTGCCCTTTCTTTAGACCCCGAAGCCGATAGTCTTAGTTGATCCCAAACCTCAGGTCGGTCATCGCATTTGCTCTCAGCCCCCCCCCCCCGTGCACTGCCAGCTTCCTCACCTACATACTATGTGCGTTTGCGAAAGTCTATCGCGTGCAGCAAGTCCGGCGTGGCCAATTTGATGGATTATTGTGGTATTGATTTAACTGCAGACGAATGGGCTTATAGCAAACAAGTGTACCGTAGATTTCGTTGTGCTGTTGCTTTATGAGAGAGCCCAGCAGCCCAACTTAATCGATGCTGCTGCAAAATCTAGTTGCTTCGGTTGAAGTTCCAGAGGTGCTCTATGGCGGGTGCTTCCAATCGAGCGACTCAGCCGTCCGCTTTCTTCACTATCCTGGATATGGTTCACAATCTTAATTCATTTACAAAAAGACTCCAGGCCTTCATTTATTCCGGAAACAGTGTACTGTCGTACCTTGATGCAGAAATAGTTCACGGTCGGGTTTACTTGCCACGTGCCTCCACAGCCGGTATGCCATCATGAGAAATCACAGACGGATGCAATATGAGTGCTAGCAATGCTGGATTACCCGCAACTAGCCACTATCAGCACTTCTATTGTTGCCTTTCCCCACTTTTCCGCTGAGAGTTCGCCCTTCTTATCAACAGTGAGTCAAAGATCACGTGGGCAGTGAGAGATATCGGTAGAGCACGGATAGATCAAGCCTAAGTGTCTAAGCTTGTCACTGTCAGAGCTAAAAGTTCATTAAGTGTTTTTGATTCTGCTAGCCACCACTTCGCGTAATAACACTGACCATGGTCGCATAAGCCGCCAATTAGAAGCCATATGCTAGCCATGCTTGCAATTACCTACCAGACGAGTTACAGAGATCTATCCGGAGCGCCAGAGACTCTTGGTTATGGGCTCCAGTCGAGAAGCAGGGTACTTCAGCGTAAACACCCTCACCCATAAAGTGATTCTGAGAGGAATGACGCCAGAATGAGAAACTGCCCATAATCCTGCACCGGCATGTAGGCTCAGGCGATAAGCCAAGTCATATCTCTGGATCGATGCTCGTATGTCCATGGGTGTGAAAAGAAACAGCTCTTCAGTCGGATGTGGAGCGATCATTTTATACTCGAAAGTTAACCAAGTAATTTATATCTGCCTAGTAACGACTCGCTTTCGCAAGTCACGCCTGTCCTGGCATTGTCTTGGCTCGAAAAGTCTACGGATTTACAAAGCTAGCTGCTAAAGGGCCTAGCTTCCACTTGACACCACTTACATCAGCGCTTCACCGGATCTCCTTCTAGTATTCAGTATCGACTTTAGGGCCCTTTCTCTGGCATAAAGGCTGCTAAACACGCCTATCAATCCGAACTTATTTCTCCCTCAGTGTGATCGCACGTGCACACGCTGCTCCTCGGCTTCCAGTCGTCTTGTTGTTCTATCTCACTAAACTTAAATATTTTGGTAGTTGGGCTTCCCAATTTCTTTATCGGAAAGCCTGGAGCTCGCTCTATGCTTTTTTCACTACCTACATTAACTTTGCATCAAGTAAGTCTCACCTAAAGGCGAATCTTTTAAATACATTTTGCATTGTATGTGCTTTGCGTTCGTGCCAAAGATTTATTTAAGGAAAATTACTAACCACGATACCAACTAACCAGCGGCAACGGTCGTCTTCGTGTATTGTCGTGCTTTTGCATGCGTATTAATCATTATACTTGCATATCTTTGCGTGGTTTTCTAAGCATAATACCGTCCTTTTCATAGCTCTTCGTAACTTCTGTTACAATGAGTTATAAAGCTCCTGGGTGAAGATTTAAGTGCTATATGATTATGTTAATACTTTTATTAACATTACTCCTGCGATGTCGTACCATCGTTGCAGAGTGACTCGGAAAAAATGGAAGGCTTGCCAGTTGCTACGTTCATGGACAGGGAGAAAGTGGATAAGAGCTCTTCCCAAGTCGGATTTATTAAGTTTGTGCTGCTTCCGCTGTTTCACGCCCTCGGAGAGCTGTATCCTACAGTGAAGGTAACCGCAATACTTCAGTCATAGCTGCCAATGAATGCAGTTACTATTGTGCTGTTGTGAACAGCGCCTAGAAATAGATTGAGTTCTCTGAGGGCGCTTTTATCAAGTGCATTATTATTATTATCAGCACTGCATGTGATAACTCGAGTACTAAGTAGCAATATGAAACATATGCTACATGATAATATGAACATTAGCTCTATGCCCTAGCTTAGAGAATAAGAACGTAGTGTCAATAGTATTTTGCTTGGATTAGCACTGGCCCGGTAAACCGAAAGCTCACCATTATCCGAATGGAAACATGGCCGGGATTCCACTTATAGAGCACCTGACTGCTCTTTAGCATTTTGCCTGCCCTCATCTTCTAAATTGGTACGTTTGTCGTAGGAATCTTTTCGCACAAGTGCTAAATTCTGGCTCACTATCCTTATGTGGGAGGCATGGTTTAGAATTTTTCTATTAACCTTATCAGTTGAAGATAGCCAGGTGGAAGCCTATTGTCTCCGAACCTGCATATGTCAAGGTTATTTTATTGCAAAATGTAGGTCAGGCGTAGCTAGCTGTCAGCAAGAGCCGAATGTCTGTCTCTAAGCCATGCCTGCTGGTTACTGGCGGCTGGCCGGACGTATCTGTGCAGTTCTTCTGCTATCGAGGTAGATAAACTGTTGCTGGCGACTTTGATGTTTACGTCACACGTGAGCGAGTGAGTGTCACTTTCCAAATGATATATGCGTCTTGAGAATGTACCTGCACATTTCTAGCCTCATCATCTCAAGATACTGGATTCCGGCTGCCAAACCGTGGAGTTTTAGAGGGGTGGCAACGAGACATTGTACAATGCTTCTGCTACTTCTCTTCCAAGGAGTTTTAAAACAACTAGACCAAAATTTAAGCTTTCCCATAGTTCTATAAAAGTGACCTTAGTTTATATTATAGCTATTTGTACGAAGTTAGAAATGCTAAGCTGGGTCGGGTGGACTTTATCGAAGCTTTTCTGCAGGGAGAACTCCTGCTTGGCGTTATTTACACTGGGCAGTCCCCCATAGTGCCTTCACAATCCGGCAACTTTTGCGAAAAATGCGGTACCACATTTATCAATCTCGAGATCATGCCCAATCACTGGTATGTGTGGCAGTACCCATCGCCAAGCTGTGAGGAGAGAGAATTGGAAACAGGAGCTAAGCTAGGTTCGTGAAATCGAACATAGCAGATTGTGGGTGTGAATTTCGAGCTGTAAGATCAAGAGACAAAAACATCTGTTATGTAAAATATTTAGGCTAAAGCTGAGTACTGCTAATTTCTTCTCCTAAGAGGTCATGGGATTTCACAGAAGCTGAAATCAGTTGCAGCAGTGTAGATAATAAAAAAAGGGGAGAAGTCGCAGCAAGCCTTAAAAGTATAAAATGGGACCATAATTAATGAAACTCCTCTCATTCTTAGCTGCTTTCAGCTGTGAAATTGCCGTTTTAATAATAATAATAATACATTTGATGTAGCACCCTAAGAGAACTTAATCTCTTTCTAGGCACTTTTCATTTGCTGCCATCCAAGCGCGATAGAATAGTTAGTGGTAGCATGCTCAATAAACAACAAACATAAATGGTTAGGATTTACTTGCAAATGGTCAGCATGCAAATGTGGTTAATGGTAGCATGCACAGTGTCAGCATGCATAAGCACGTAAAGGACGAATCACACGAACCAATAAATGCTGCAATAAGTAAATGCGGTTATAGTTTCTTTTTAAATGTGGACAGGTCAGGAGATGTCGTGACGCAAGTCGGGACTGACTTCCAAGCTTTGGGAGCATGCGAACTAAAGCCACGGTCTCCAAAGAATTTGAGGTTTGTCCGAGGTATGGGCAAACAGTTGGATTCCGAAAAGCAGGTCGTACGATGCTGGTGGAGCTGTAGATCTGATAGGTTGGCTGGAGCCAAAAAATGAAGTGACTTAAAAGTGAGTGACAGAACCTTGAAGTCGATGCGTTGCTTGACACCTAAGCTCCGTCTGCGTCAGAGACGCCAATCTATGGCATGCCATGGCCGTGCGATAGACATGTCTTCATTAATGAGCACTATCGATAGCTGCTCCTGCGAACGGCCTTCCAGCCTGCTACTGCGCCTGCTGCCTATTTTGGCTCGGCTATTTTCCGCTTTCACGAAGACCTCTGGCCGGTGCTTACTCGCATCCTGCTCGAAACTCTGCTTTATCTCTCGCTGTCGCTCTCTCTCTCTCTCTGACTTTTTCGCTCATCTCACGTCTAGAGAAAGTAGCCTGTATCTTTTCTCACATACCGATCAGCTCTTGGCATAGACGGATGTTAATTGACACTTACAAGCTTCGGCGGAGTGCAGCCAATGCACAGCGAAACGGCGGCGCCTGCGCAGGGTCGCTCTGGCATTGCACAGCTCCGAGTGTAGCTCTGGCTTCGTTTCCGTCCGAGTGTCACTCGGATGTTTTATCTCCGAGCGTCGCTCTGGCTTTGTTTCTGTCCGAGCGTCGCTCAGGCCTTTTTTTGTCCGAGCGTCATTCTGGCTCAGTCTCACCAAGCGTCGCTCTAGCTATATTTCTCTTCGTGTGTCGCTGTGGTTCAGTGTAACTCTCCGGGCGTCGCTGTGGCTCTGCTTCTCTCGAAACGTCGCTCTGGCATCGTTTCTCTGGAAGCGCTGCTCTGGCGCCGTGTCTCTCTGAGCGTCGCTCTGGTGCTGTGTCTCTCCGAGCGTCGCTCTAGCTCTGCACCGCTTCGACTGTCACGCGATGACTATGCACACATAAGGCCTGAGATCGAGCAATCAAGACTACTGCTACCCTGCTCTCGATGCGGACTATACGACTAAGCTTAATGTTTCCGTTCCCTTACTCGAGTCCAACTTTGGTGTACTGCTGAAGTGTATTTGTCTGTCCTTAATTGTAATTAGGCGCTGAGCTTTAAGCGTAACAAACACTATGGCCGATTACTAGAAACGGTATCAGGTGGTACACTTACGGAGATTTAAACAGGTTGAGATAACTCCAGAACTTGTGATCGTCTGGGTCGTGAATGCATTCGCGCGAGTTCGTGGGTATGTGTGAAAAGCAGTAGCGGTTGCAACTGAGCCAACAACTAGCAAATGCAGAACGATTGTAGGCCGCCTACCCCAGATTAGAGTTCGGCTACACCTCGTTTGGGGTTTGCGAACTTGCAGGCTCATGCTTGCTCGCGTGCCGTCCCCCTCCGAAAGCTGAAGTACATATCGAACGCCGCCTAAAGGCGTATAGGGCATGTACAAATTGAGTCAGCACCTCGCAATACAAACCTATCACATACCGCTGCTTAATTACTACATTCGCCCAAGTCATGCCTTGTACATTTGGGCGTTTGGGCAAGCAGTTCGTGCAGTTCGCACGTGTCATGGCTGAGGACACGTCAAGCCTGCTCGGTCATGCAATACCTTAGGCTGCCAGGAATAACCACGCCCTTCGAAGTACCCACCCTTTTATGCACGCATTGCTGCGGAGCTTTCGGAGCTTCGGTTTCATGCACGCATTAGCCGTCATCGTCGTGCATCTACTTCCGGCGCCTGCTCACCGCCCTCGATTCGGCGAACCATTCGCAGGAGACCATTGTACCGCCGCTATTGGAGGCTCTGCACTACTACTCTAAGCTGATGAAGCAGAGCGAGTTCGAGGTGCACCAGAACGGTGATTCGTCGCCGGCCGACGCCGAGTGCTAGCTCCGGTGCGAGTGGCGAAACGGCGGCGTCTCGACACCCGACGAGATTTCGTTCCGACACTGGCGACGAGATCACGTGCCGACACCCGACGAGGTCGATCGGCAAGCGGCAGTCGGTCGCAGTCTTCGCTCGACTCTTCTCCGTGAGAAGGCGGCCGCTCGCTCGGGACTCGAGTCACAATTATTTTTCGCGTATTTATTGTCGCCCAATTCGGAGGGGCCGCGGCAGCAGCTGACCGCGCCGGAGATGGTCGGTCGGCAGCAGACCGACCGGATGCGGTCACCTGCGGCGGCCGGCGACGGACGCCCGGCGCTGCTGCTGGCGCAGCCCGCGCAGCTGCATCCGTCCTTTTGGCTCCCCGCCGCCGGTCGGGTGAGCTCGCAGAAGGACGTCTTCCGGTCACTTAATCCCATGCAAAACTTGCGTGCCCGCTCTACAATGGAGCGCCGCCTCGTCGGCAGCCGGGAAGTGCCGACGAGAGAAAGCGGTGTCGGACCGGCGCCCAATCGGCACGCTAGATACCGACGCCGGCCGAAGAGGCCGGCCGCGACCTGCCCTCTGCCGCTCGAGAATGCACTGCTTGAGGCGGCTGGCAGCGCTCACCCCCCCCCCCCCCCCCGCGAGCGAGCAGCTGCGCCTCGTTCGGGCGCTCCAACCATCGCTCGCTCGAGCCGGGCACGACGTTCGCAGAGGTGCCTCTGTGGCTCGATCTGAAAAGACTGTGAGCGGCTGCGAAGGCTGGGAGTGGTGACGCGCTTGCAGCACTCGGACGAGCAGTGCGAGAGGCCACCTCTCGGTACGTGCGCTGCTGCGGCTGCCACCACCACCCTCTAAATAGCCTCGCTGTTCATTGACCGCTTTAGTAGTGTCACGCTCAAGTTCTACAATACAGCGTCGCTTTTCAAGCTCGAATCGTCGCGCTACCGCTGGCCTGCAAGTGACGCACTAGCGGCGCCCTGCCTCGGGCGGACAAGCCGAAATGCGAAGATCGCGAGTTGACCCCGGGGGCGGGTCAGGGGTAGTTCTCGTGCTTCGGTGGAGAGACAGGCGGGCACGGAGACCTGCAGAGGAAGGGGGCGAAGAGGCAAGCGCACATGCGCTTTGAGGCAACCAAAGTAGAGCACAACGAGGCGATGGAAGCGGGAGAGCGAGCAGGAACGCAGACGGTGGTCACGTCGCGGCTGCTGGCAGCTTCCGGTGAGCGACTCGCTGTACTCGGCGTCGCATCTCTCGCGCTCGGCCTCTCGCTCGTCTCGCCGTTCAGAGGGAGGGGCCGCGGCTAAGCGTGAGCGCGAGGACTCTCCTCTGTGTAATCCTCTTGGACGAAACGGCTCAGCGGGCGCTACCCACAGTTGGGTTCTCCACTGTGGTTCTCCTCTACTGAAAAGCGGTGGGAGGATGGTCGATGCGCCATGCTAGCTGCCAGCAGCCTTCATCTCGAGCTGCTTATTCAGAGGGGGGCGATGCGTGGCCACGAAATACAGACAGTCAAGCGAGTGAGCAGTGTCATTTGATGCGAAAGATTTGGATGGAAGAGATGTGCTGTCATCGGCAACTAGAGAATAACTATGAACGCTTCGTCAGACCTCTTTCCCGCGAGCCCAGCCTTGGCGTGGAATCGACAAGCTTTTTTTCCGACGGGCGAGACTACTCTCGAGCTAAAGCTACCGCACCAGGATTGAGTCGCCATTTTGCTAGCGGCAACACATCCGCTTAACGCTGCTCACAAACCAAGTGTTTCACGACCCTCAATTACAATCGGGAAGTTTTGGTGCAGGCACTTCGCATCCTGCTATCCGGGCACGCATTTGGCCAGATGTCAGCTTGCTGGCTTGGCCGCATCAAATGGCATAAAATGCCTTTGCACAGCTATGCTTTGACATCTGAAGTTCACACCGATGATCTAGGAATATCAATAGAGAGACTGGGCGGAAATGGCTGATGTCCTGATCGTCTATATTGTTGACTTCCTAATCTTTCTAATGTGTTGCCAAACGGCAGCCTTTTCTAAGATGTAGGGACACAACTTGGAGTCTTACTTAGTACGAAAAAAAATAAAATACTAGCTGATTCAGCAGCCTCGTTTGTATAGTGACAACAGAATCTTTACGGCTACGGCCACCGCGTGCAGCAGCAATACAGGATCGTCCGCCGCAGGATTAGGACCCACGACCTCGGGACCGAGGTCGGGAAAAGCTGCTGCCTTACTTAGTGTGTCGTCACGGCTCGCTATGTCACTTATACAGGGAGTAGGAAATGTAATCCGCCTACATATCTCCTTATCTATACTCAGTACCAACGCTTACGTTTGCTATATCTCGCATACTATCTCACTCTAGATGAGGTCGCACCCCTGGCGATAACTCAGGAAGCAATTCTAATTTCGGCCGGCGACAGGCCTAGCGCTGAGAGCTGGCGACTGATGACTGTAGACGACGCAGCGCGACGCCAGACGGCTAGAGAGCGGCCTATCGACTCACGCTCTCACTCCCAGTCTCAGACAGCGGCCGCGGCGGCCGGCGGGCTATTCTCGCAGCCACTTCTCCTGCAGCGGCTCGAAATCGGGGCAAGAGACCTCCATAAACCGCCTCGACCGCTTCGTGCGGACGCTCTTATGTCGCCGGCATTGAAATTGCCTCACGTCGCGGCGACTGGGCCGCTTTTATCACCGACTCGTTGTAGATATTGGATGGGCTAGAGGGCCGAGCTGAAATCGATGGTCGGTCTGTGCAGGGCAGGGGAGCGTGGAGCGCTTCAGCCTTGGCGGCATCCCCGAGTAGCTACGGTAGCCCAGACCCTACTAGCGGCCACTGTGAAGCATCGGGAGGAACAGGCTGGCACCAGAATAAGAATGGCCGAATAACTAACTATAAGTGACACGCGGCACCATCGAGAAATGCTCACATTGACAAGGTGCAAGGAGAAACTCAAAAAAAAGAGCAAGTACCTCAAGAACTCCCATGCCGTGAGCCACCCAGGCGGTTAGCGATCGCTGCGATGGAACGAACATTCGACGGCGGATGCGCCCGCCCTTCGCCCGCTCTTTGACGACGGGCGTTCGGCAGGTCAGCAATCACCCTGCGGTAGCATTCGGTGGCCAACGGCCCGGCATTTTCGACGCCCCGCCGAGCGTCCTAGCCGTGCGAGAATGGCAACATCACCGGCTACTTCCTAGCAACGACTCGCAGCAACTTCTGTCGATGCGTCGCCCGAACCGTCACCCGAACCGTCGCCCGAACCGCCGCTCGAAGCACCGTCCGAACCGTCGCCAAATTAGCTAAGCCAGCTTCGTTTAGGTATTACCGCACCGCAAGCATCGCGGCCACCGAGCACCGGGGCTCCGCGATAAGGTCGGCGCGCTTGTGTGTGCGCAGCGCCGCATTCTCCACTCAATATCAGACCGGGTGAGCAGCGACGCCTGCGCGATACGCCCGCGCCTTTTGCCAGCGGTCACGGCGGCAGTTCGCGTCTGGCTGTGCAGAGTTCGGAGCCGCCAGCGTCGCCGCTCTCGCTAGAAAGATGGAGCCAAACCCGCAGGCAACTGCGGAGCCAGCGAGCGTTCGACTCTAGCGCCTCACTCACGCACGCATGTACGCACGCACGCGTGCCTCGAGCGCTGCTCCTTCGTCGGCTCTGGCGACGGCTACGGCCGCCCCACCACCGCCACCGCTGCCGATGGGACGCCGAGGACTCGATCGGGTGAGTGAGCCCGGGGGGGGGGGGCGAGGCGGCTCGGCCTCGAGGCTACGGAGACTCGTCGCTCTCTCTCTCTCTCTCTCTCTCGAGCGCGCGCTCGTGACGTTCTTTTCGGAACGTTTCGCCAAAGGCTGGGCGATCGGGAGTGGCTCGTCTGCTCTTGCAGAGAGCGTCGTCGGTGCGACATTACTTCTGAAGGAAGCGGTCTCCGCACGGTCGTCGTCCGCGCTCGCGTCGCCCGACCGTTCGACCCTTCGGTGACAGGCCGCTGACGCCGAAGCTCGGCGGTACGTCTTCGACGACGCTGCCGTTAACGAGATTATTGAACCTTTCGCACGATGCCGCTTCCAACTCGCGTCTCTCGCACTTTCACGAAAGCGTCTGTCTGCACGTGCGTCCGCCCGCATGCCCGGCGCTGCGGTCGCCGGACACTAAACGACTCCGTGGGCTTCCGACGACGCATAGAGTTCTACTCGCGCAGAAGGGGCGCCTTGCTTGCGCTCATCCAGGTAGCGCCAGCCAGGTGGTTCGGGCCGGTCTAAGCGGTAACCGCAGGCGAGCATCGATCCACTCGACTGCGTCTCCACCCCCTCCCCCACCAACATCCGGTGCCACTGGGCAGCTGGCATTGGCCATTGCGCTGGCCGCTTCCGGGCATCTGTATAGCAGACGTGGGTCGCACTCCGATGCGGCGGCGGCGTCGAATCGGCCGTGAGCGAGATTGGGTTGTGCTTGAGCGCTCGTCGGTGTCGCTGAGCGCTAGCGTTGGAAAAGCTCGAGGCTAAACGAGCCGTACAATTATTATTCCCCCGCGGCCGCTAGTCCTTTGTAGATCCCCTGGATATGCGGGAAGCCGAATCCTTCGCTCTCCCAGTCTTCGGCGGCTCGCTCGGAGTACGCACTTCTCCCGCCTGTAGGTAGAGCGAGCGCCATTGCGCTCGGCAGGAATGGCGCGGTCTCAATCATACCGGGGCAGCTTTTTAATCTTGCTTCCAGCAAGTCCGCTCGAATGCCAATGTAATTCGCCATGCCACACAGAGAGAGCGAGAGAGAGACAGAGAGAGAGAGAGAGAGAGAGAGAGAGAGAGAGAGAGAGAGAGAGAGAGAGAGAGAGAGAGAGAGAGAGAGAGAGAGGGAGAGAGAGAGAGAGAGAGAGAGAGAGAGAGAGAGAGAGAGAGAGAGAGAGAGAACGAGCAAGCGAGAGTGTGTGAGAGAGAGAGGCGCACGGTCGCTTGGAGAGCCGCGGGATATAGCTGCCGGGCGTAGGGAACGCCCGGGGCAGAGACTTAATTGCTGCTCTATCCGGTCGGTCGCCGCGGGCCTCAACGCCGCCCAGTCGCACGTAAGCAGCGCCGACCGACTTCGAGCTGGGTTCGCGCAGATTGTCTCGCCGACTGCTGTCTGAAAATGCTTTTACGGATAATTGTCGTAATTATCGTTATCGCACGCTTAATGCGAGTAAACAGGCCGTAATCGCTCGCCAAACCGCGAGCCTAAGAGCCAAGGAGCTCCCGCTCCGCCCCGCTCCCGTCGCCGGCTGCATTCAATTCTACGCCTGCCCGTCGGTCCGTCTGCTCGTCCGTCCGCCCGCCCGCCCGCCCGCCCGCCAGCCAGAGCTCAGGGTGGCCGCTGACGGTCAACAATCCGCCGCGGAATCTCTCCGCCGCCGCCGAACGCAGGTGAAGCGCTCGAGCTCCGCTCGCTGCCCGCGCTCGCTCGCGGCTCGTCATTTCCACCACGCTGAGGCTCGGCGCGGTCGGCTGCGGTTTCGGGCCGAAGGAAACTGGCACTGGCGACGCACGCCACCGCAGCCGCCACCACAGCCACCGCCGTGCCCGAGGCAGCGGCGACGACGACTTTCGACGCCGGAATGCGTGCAGCGAGTAGATAGGGCGCAATCGAGCGAACGGCTCGCTCTGCTCGGCACTCGACCCTGCGCTGCCAGCGCGTCCGAAAGGAGCCCCGCACGAGCGAGTAGCGCAGCGCGTACAGCTCTTCGTCATACTGGCGGACTGGCACTGGACCGCGCCTCTTCGACCGACGAGCGTCGTGGCTTTAGCGCCTTCGCCAGCGGCAGCGCCCGCAGCGCGGCGTCTCGGCGATGAGACGCGCTCGCTTCGCGAAACGCTCTCGGTGGCGCGACTTCGGT
>WPIO01000020.1:4902500-4905000 GCA_009760855.2 Cristatella mucedo
GGCTCGCGCGCTCGCCAGCGCGGGGCAGCACGAAGAAGCCTTGGCAGGTCCGCGACCTTGCCCGCTGCTCTGCTACTTTTGCCGCCGCCACCGCCGCCGCTTCCGGCAACTGCCCTGGGCGACCGTGGCCAATGAGAGCCGTTCGCTCGCTTTGCAGGGTGAGCCGGACCCGATCTGCAGACCTTCGTCGCCCGCCGGCGTCCTGAAGATTATGTCGTCCTCTCTACGGCGGAAGCTGTCCATGACGATATCCAAGTCCGACCGCAAGAGCTCGACGTTCAAGGTCGTCATTCTCGGTCAGGCGGCCGTAGGCAAGACCGGTGCGTGCGCCGCTGCATGCGCCTCTGCACCGTTCGGCTCGCTTGCTTGGCTCGGCGACTCAGCGAGACCTCGCTTCTCGCTCTCAGCAGCCGAGGTCGCAGCGAGACTGACAACAACGGTCGAGCCTCTCTCGCTCTACGCGTGCCAAAGCCAGCGCCTCGCTCGCTCAAGCGATTCGGGCTGCCTCGATCGCTCGCCGCTGCCGCCGCCGACGCTGCACCGCCGACCGACGCTGCCTCCGCAGCCGCTTGGATGAGCGGGCGGCCTCACTAATCGCAGCCGTTTTGGCGTTCGCGAGCGGAGCGCCGGCGGACTTTTCCGCCTTTCGGGCCGTCAGCTGGAGCGGCGCTCGCGCAGGCGAGCGCCGCCCCGGCGGCACATGCGGTCGAGCTGGCGGCCGCCGCCTCGCCAGAGGCGGTCCTCGGCGGCGAAGCGGGTGGGAACCGATCGGTCGGCGCTGTCGCAGCCGCAACGTCAACAAATCCGCACCAGCAGCGGCGGCGGCGGCGACGGCGACGGCTGTCTGTCGCCCGCGGCGCAATGGACGTCGGGTGCACTCTGGGTGACGGCTCTATCTCTGCTGCCCACCCGGCGCTCCCCCGCGCGAGTGGCACCCCGTCCGCAAGCGCAAACCATCTGCCGCACGGGCCTCACGCGACCGAGACGCGCTTGATGACCAGCCGCCGCCGATGCGGCGAGCTGGGACCGAGGCTCGCTCACATCGACCGCCCTCACCACTGCCTCGCTTGCGAAACTGACGCGCTCTACCAAACGGTACGGCCGCGTCCGTATGCGGGCCGCGCCGACGGCTCGAGGACGCGTTGTGCACAGTCTCCACGCTCCCTCTCATCGCTCGCCTTCTTCCGCCGCTGTTAGGAATGGCCGTTCGCAAATGATTTCCTTTCATGCTCAGCTCTCGGTCGGATGCAGAGGTTAAACACGGCCGGACGCCGAACCAGCTGCTTGAGCTCATCTAGTCGCCTTTCCTACGGAAAAAACAACCGGTGCGAAGGGCAGTTTCGCCGCTCATTTACTCGTCGAGCCATTTAAATATTTTACTGCCCTCTCCTTCCGCATAGAATGCCGAATACCGCCGCGCAGGGAAACGCACGGGCGTAAGATTGAGCACGAGAATCGCGCCTCGCTCAGCGAGCCCTTCCTGCGACTTTGCGCCTGCTCGCTGCGCGAGCACCAGTCAGGCCAGAGCGCTCACGCCAGTCGCTTCCGAATTGGTCTGTGGAACTCGCTTCCACAATTCTTACGAAACGACTACTACTCACTTGCTCCGACTATGGCTCATCCTATTCAGCAGTCCTGAGCTGCTACCTCCATGCTACTCACTACCTCAACTGCTCTCCTGACTCGGCTGTGGCTTCCCACTTTCTCTTTGTAGCGTGAGAGGAAGTCTGTTGGCTACCGAATGCATACCAAAAACCACGTAGGCTGTGAGTGCCCTATATAAAACTCCTGCATAACACCCACATAGTCTTTATGGCTTTGTTGAGTTACAGACGAAAATACATTACATTTCATTATATTACGTTGAGGGTATGGCCTTCTGTCGGGCCGCTTAGGCGGCGAACGAAAGCTGCTCAGCTCTCGCAAATCAGCGATAAACTCGGCAGTGCACGATCCGTAACTCCTCTGTCTTGTCTTTGTAAGAGACATCCTACAGGCAGGCGATGCAAAGACTTCAATCGCCCTTTGAGCTGCGATTGCATGAGGCTAGACCTTGACCGGAATTCGATCAGCAGGATGTCGCCGGTTGCGTGACGTCACCGAACGTATTTTCCCGGTTCTCAGCACTCGAGTAGCAGAGACTCGAGCCCTACTTCGACGCCACCCGGTCCGATAAGACCGGCTGCTAATGAGATCGCCACCTTTGGGTGTAGACCTAACAAAAAACCGTGCAAAGCATCGCTCGACGCGAAACGGTTTTCATTGGCCGATCTCGGATTGCGAATTGCACGACGGCGTATTTTGGGGCCGGCCTTGTACTACACTTAGCACCTCTCCGTCGGAGTGTGCGCGCGTCGGCAAATTAGCCCGCGTCTCGGCATCCGAGCTGGCAGTACGCCATGCACAGGCCTCCGATGGGAAGGCAAGTATATGCTACCGTCTACTCGGTTAGCCGGCCAGCAAGTAGCATGTTCAACGTGAGAGCTAGTCGTGCACTTCC